>CM052437.1:78514413-78533350 GCA_028533085.1 Varecia variegata
CTGAGATGGGCTTGTTTTGCATAAAGCTTTGGAGATCCATCCCAATAGATGTAGCCACAGTTTGATCCTTTTTTATTGCTAACTAGTATTCCATTGAATAAATATACTGCAGTTTGTTTATTCATTCACCCACTGAAGGACATTTGCATTGTTTTCAGTGTTTGGCTATATTAAAAACAAAGCTACTGTGAACATCTACGTACAGGTTTTATATGTACAAAAGTTTTTATTTCTTTAGGCTAAATACCCAGGACTGTGTTTGCTGTTCATATAGGGGACTGTATTTAATTGTACAAGAAACTGCCTGATGTTTCCAGCAAGGGTGGACTATTTTTCATTTCCACCAGCAATGTATGAGAAATTCATATTCTCACCAATATTTTCATTGTCAGCAGTTTTTGTTTTGGCTGTTCTAGTGGGCATGTAATGGTAATCCATGGTAACTTTAATATGAATTTCCCTAAGAGCTAATGATGTTGAACTTTTTTTTCTATACTTATCCACATATCTTTGGTTAAAGGTCTGTTCAGTTTTTTGCCCATGTTTTTATTGGATTGTTTGTTGTCTTACTATTGAGTTTAAAGAGTTCTTTTATATCCTGGATACAAATCTTTTGTCAAATATATGATTTGCAACTATTTTCTTCCAGTCTGTGTGTGTTTTTTTTTTATCAGGGTCTTTCACAGAGCAAAAGTTTTAAATTTTGATGAAGCCCAATTGTTGATTTTTTTTCTTTTATAGATCATGCCTTTGGTGTCAAGTCTAAGAACTCTTTGCCTAGTCCCAGGTCATAAAGATTTTCTCATAAATAATTTTTAAGCATGTGAAGTGTCCTGAGACCAAAAAGTTTGAGAGCCACAGGCCTAGATGCCTGTGCAGTGTTTTCAGAATGTAGAAAAGAATGTTTTATTGGGACTTGTTTGTAAAGAAGAAGGAGAAGGTGGTAGGGAGAAGATATAGAACCAGACTTCACAGAGCAGGTGAGTCCTCAGTCAGGATGTGCAGCATTCATGGGGGAAGGAACTGGGTGTTAGGTCTTTCCTTTTCTCTCTCTCTCTTCCTTTCTTCCTTCTCCCCTCTCCCCATATACCTAGCACCTGGGACTTAGAAGGATGGGACAAAGGCATCTCAGAGAGTACAAGCAAAGCAGCAAAGTAGAGCGGCTGTGAAAATTCATGATGTGTTTGGGAACAACGCACCTTCCAGTGTGGTGGAGACGCAGGTGTGTGCAGAGAGGTGGGACTAGAGGTGGGAGACGGGGTATGTGAGGTGGGGGTGGGGCGTTGGCTGTGAACAGGCCCTGTGTGCCCTGCTGAAGGATGGATGCTTCCACATCCTTCTTGCAATACTTTTCCATTCCAGATTATAGCTTAGTGCAATAAGTTAATTACAACAAAACTTTCTGCCAAATAACAAAGATCTCCCAACACCAGCTATAGAGCCAAGATCTCATGTATTTCATAGCAGTGAAAAAGGAGCAGGAAGGGGGCAAGGAACAGACTCAACTTGTTTGCTTCCTGAGTGCCAGGCACTGTAATACACACTTCACAGCTCACCCCGAGGAGCAGAGACTGGCTAGTCTTTCATCAAAACTCTTTCTTTTTCAGGGCACACAGGTAGCTTCCATGCCCAGCCCTCCTTGCAGGTAGGTATGGCCAGTGGACTCTGAGCCAAAGTGAAGTCACACCTTGCACACAGAAATCTTCAACACAGTCTGCCACGCTCACTCCCCCTCCCCGTCCTCTGCCTTGAAGAAGATGGGTCCCATGATTTGGATTGTCACCAGATGGGAGAAAAATGGGCCTCGGACTCTGCGTTGGACAAGAACTACCGGCATTAAGAGCATCTATGTGGGGTTTACATGACCAAGAAGTAAACCTCTACTAGGTAAAGTCATTCATATTAAAAATTTTGATCTAGCAGCTAACATGACTTTAACTAACACACATGTTGAGGAGTGTGGTCATTCCTTTGGGTCTCTCCTGCTTCCCACACCCACTAGGGCTGTTCACTCATCTCTTGCACCTCATAGGGGAACAAGAACCTTTCTGGTTGCCTCCTAAGGCCTCACCCTCCTATTGCAGCCTAAACCAGAGGCCAGGCAGCTTCCTGAACTGCCTAGTAACTGCCACTTTCTCAGCATCCAACTGACCTTGACATGTCAGATGGCCTTCCTGTGCTTCCTAATCAGAGCCAAGGGCTGGGAGTGGGTGGAGGGCCTCAACGCCTTAACAAAGCATTGAGAGCCCGTCACAGTTGGATTCATTCCCACATCTCCCCTTCACTTCCCACCCAACCTCCTTACGCAGCCTGGGATTCCTGCTCCGAACGCCCACCGCACTCTGCTCCTACCTCCGTTCGGATCTGTTCCGGTACTGGGTTACTCTGTGCTTTGCTGTTTCTTTGAGGAAGCTGAGCTCCTGGAGGGAGGGGCCTTCTTCTGTGAACACTGCAGCTTCAGTGACTATGCTATGGTACATCTGCGACTTTCAGACATTTTGAAAGCAACTGAAATATGCTATGAAACCTATGGACAGAGCATCGCCGCCAACTGGCTGTTACCTCTGGGACCTCAGCTCTTAGGGCTCCCTGGCTCGCTCAGTGTCCTCCTGCCACACTCACTTCCCGTCTTCTCTGCCAGGAATGCTCCTCCCCAGACAGCCCCTGCCCGGCCCCTCACTCCCCCGCAGGCTGTGCTGACTGGCACCTGCCTGGGGGCTTCCTGTGGTAGTAACGTTGTAATGACCATGACTTCCTTCCTTGGAGCCCACCTCCCTCTGCCTTTTACCTGCTTCATTGTCCTTCAGTGTGCTTAGCATCTGACGTAACTCAGTTTATTTGTTTATCTGTTTTTTGTCTGTCTCTCCCCACTATTATGTCAGCTCCCCATGGCAGGGCCTTTGTTTTGTTCACTGGTCTGTTTTCATACCCAGAATAGTACCTGCTGGTTGGTATGTGCTTAACATGTTTCTGAAGAAGAAAGGGAGGGAGGGAGGAAGGAGAGAAGGAAGGAAGGAAAGAGGGAAGGAAGGAAGGAAGGGAGGGAGGGAAGGGAGGGAGGAAAGAAGGAAGCAGATCTCATGGAACTGCTCTGACAGGCTGTAGGCATGAGACAGGGAGCAAAGGCTTCTCTTCCTTCTCATTCCTCACAGCTGTGTCTGAAGACTCCATGCATCAGTCTGGAAGCCTCTGGATTCAAGGCCTTTTCATGGCATTTAAGAGTAAAGGTTCTGGGCCTCAGTTTCCTCATCTTTAAAATGAGAAGACTTCATAAGTCTTCATAAGTCTTTCTGGGAATTAAATGAACAGTAACTGGCAAGGAGTGCAGATTCAACAGGGCCGGTTATAATTACATTTTGTTTTACTCCTCACTTTTTCAACCACCCACAAACAAGTCTGTTTTGCTTTCAGAGTTGGAAGAGATGCCAAAATATTTTTGGGCTCCTCATTTTCTAGAGATGCCCAGAGAAGTCCAGTGACTTTCCCAAGGTTACACAATTAGTAAGTAGCTAAACTAGGGTTCTAACTCAGGCTCATGTGTCTCAGGATCCTGTGTGTACACTCAGCTCTCTTGCTACTATTTTCTTTGATTCCTTTTTCCATCAACCAGCCTAGTTCTTTAACATCTATCATTCATTACTCTCTTTTGACACCTATAAGTATCCCTCATTTATGTTTAACTAAAATGGTTCTCGTCAATAGCAATAAATGGCCTGTCTCCTACCGGCAGTAGACAGGCCAGCAGTAGACAGAAAAATTTGTACAGGAAATACTTAGCACCTCCCCCAAATATGCATGCATACACACATGGAATGAAATCTTGCACCAATCCTCTATTTGAGCAAAATAGAATTGCAACTATTCATTCTTATACTCATCTATTTAGCATTTATTGAACATCTACTATGTGCCTGTTCTTACAATATGCTCTGAGAATAAAAAGATGAAACATAATGCCAATTCTCGAGGAGTTTCTGCTCAGAGAGAGAAAAAAGCATCAATGATATAGTGTCCTGCACTCAGAGATGACACATAAATATGTTCAGTGCAATGTGATAAGTGCTATAATTATAAGGCCACATCCATTTTCAAACTTCTTTTGCATTAGTACCGTATGTATTATAATTTTTGTCTTAGTAAATATGGTCCTAGGATGAAGATATGAAAACAAACTGCTCCAGGCTCAAGAGAGGAGAAAGCAGCCTAAACTTACAGATGGGAAACTAGTGAAAGCTCAACAGAAGAGGTGATATTCAGGATGGGTTTTGAAGGATGAGTTGAAGTTCACGGAGAGAGGAGAGAAGAACATTTCAGGTAGAGGTAACAGCATGCTCCGGGTCATAAAGCCAAGAAATAGCCATAAAAACGAAAATGATAACCAGGATCTAAATAGTGATTTACACTATTGCCACAGGGCAATGAATGGCTGATTAGAGATCAAATAAATGGTACAGGGAAGGACAGTAAGGGATGTGGAGGAGGGAGGGATTGTTCCAAGCTCGGAGAAAGCTTCGTGGAGAAGGTCAGGCTTGAAGCAAAGAAAGAAATAGCTGAAAGGCTGAAGATGTTTGAGGCTTTTCCTTTTTAATCCACTGGGATAGAATTCTTTAAACTTGAGTACTGAGAAAAATGTCTTGGGAATATTTGTTAGCCTGGGGAATGGGCTTTTTTTTTTATTTCTTGAAGAAATGGAAGACAGTTAAAGTATTTTATATGTATACCTTTATGTCATCCGTATGAAAGCCTTTAGGAGAGAGACTTGACAATCTCTTACGGGCTCAGTATCCCTGAGAAGGTGTTTCAGACTAATGCTTCCTGTTATACTGAAAGCCGATTTAGAGAGAGCCCCTTCTGTTGAATTCATCACAGCCCACATCAGGCGGGGTATGGATTAGGGCTAACTGTCTCTCCCTTTTATCATTATAACATGGACAGAGGAAAAGCAAGATTGAAGCTGAAATTAAGTATAGCTTGAAAAATCTGTATTTCATATAAGTACATACATAAATGTCATTTTTTGGTTCTTTTTGCAGCAAAAATTAAAAGAACAAAGAATATTAATGTATATTTGGATAGAATTAATTTTAAAGCAGATTTTTTTTTTAACCAAATTCTCACCACCCTTTTAGTTTTCAGTCTCCAGTGTTAGGGGCTCCCACAGATCAGTGACAGCTTTAGGTTCCCCTGCAAAAATATTTCATGGGCAGATCATTTTCACTGAAAGACAGGTAGGAGAATGGGTCAGGGAAATAAATGGACCAATATTATGTTTCTTTTCTAATTAAGATTCCTTTCAAGAAAGACCAGAACTGAGGTTTGTCACTTGGTGGCCAGCCGAAGTTGCCACTTGCCCCATTTTGGGTTAAAGCATAGACTACCCTCTGACTCCTTGTTCTTTGTGGCCAGAATATGTGATTTGGAACAAAAACTTATGTTTGCTTATTCATTGAAGCTTTCTAACTGGCTTCTCTGCCTATCTTTCTGTTGTGCCTAAGAAGGAACCATCCAATGAAAAGCCAGCCAATATGACTAGTTTTGTTTCAGCAGGCATTTATTAAGCCCCTGAGTCACCATGGTGGGCACTGGAGTTGCAGACACATAACAGACTCTCGTTCCTGTCTGGAGGGTACCACAATCGCAGTGTGACACGGGAGCCCTGGGTGTTGAGGGAGTGAGAGGAAGGACACCCAGCCGGACCTGGGGGTGTTAGGGAAGATGTCCAGGAAGAGGAGACAGCCCTAGCTGAGATGAGAGGGACCAGACAAGTCACCAGGGACCTGGGAGAGAGCACCACAGAAAGAAAGATGTTCCATTAGGACAGAGCAAGGGATAGCAGCGTGGTGTCTCCAGGCAACCACAAGTATATAGCTTTCAAAGCCTAGAGCAAGGAGCACCTTGGAGAGGGAGGAGAGAGCATCTCGGGATAACTAAGGTCAGCTGTGCAAAGCCTGAGCATCCGATGATGGGTGAAGCTGTGCACCCAGGAGGGTCCTGGCAAGAACAGACTGAAAGGACCACTCACAGAGCAGGGTCCCAGGAACAAACAAGGGATGTCAAGGAATCCAAGCAGCAGCCACCAGGCAAAGCCAGAGCCACTCCTGGGCCTGAGGGAGTAAGGGAAGAAAATATTGAGCCCTGGGGCTGCTGGGTGTCACCCACCAGGAGATGATTTTGAGAAGGGACAGCTTCAGCTGGAACCCTGGCGCTGCAGCAGGGCGGGGGCAGGGCAGCCACACCTCCAACTCGCTCTTCCTTCCCTTCCTCTCTACCCGGCACCTCCTACTGGCCAGTGACAGCCAGAGCCTGAGGGCAAGGAGCCCTGGGGAGGCAGGGTCAGCCCTCAGGGCGAGGCTTCCCCACTACCCAGCTCCGTATCCAAACTGCAGCCAGCGTCAGTGCTGACCTCACACAGACACAGAGAACCTTAACCATATTTGTTAATAGAAGGCACAAATACCAAGGGAAACCAGGTGTTTAGGTAAACCTCACAAACATGGGTAAACTCCTTTACAATAAATTTCATATAACAACTGAGTGGTTTTCCTATGTTTTGCTACAAGCATTAAAATTGCTAAGAAAAACCCCATCTTCTTAGCGTTTTGGACCTAGATCTATTTTTCTTATAAACCCCTGGATATTTATTGGATCCAGTGACTGGTTTATGGGAATTTAGCTGAGCTTTCTTTCGTGATTTATATGTTTAGGTGAGGGAAGTTAAGGAGGATAACGTTGGTGGAAGAACAGAAGGTGAAGAATGAAAACATTTGCTGCACAATTACTAGGGGCCTATAATCTCACTTAATCCTCACAACACCATCTATTTTCTTCTTCATGCACTTTAGAAGAGGCTCCATCAGAATATCATTAAATGACCTATGAAGCCAGGATTCAAACCTGAGCCTTGCTGACGCCAAAGCCCATATTCTTTTCACAAAACCACAATGTCTTTGTGTTAATACATCACGTCAGTCCTATAAGCCAAAAGTCCCTGTTGAAAAATGGGCAAAAATATCTTATTTTCTTTTTCTTTTTGTCATGGGTCCCTAAACTCCATGTACCATAGGTAACATCTCCTTCAATGTCAATCTCTGATGCTTTCTTTAGAAAATGAGCGCTATATGATAAACAGTATAACCTTTGGTTTTCCCATAACTATTAAATGGATCAGCACTGAAAAAAAAAAACACCTTTCTATAGGGACATCTGTGCGAAGAACTCCTATAACAAGATAACAAAAGCCTGCTTTATATCCTCCTAAGGAAGAGACTGGCTTTATTATAAAGAGTTATTTCTTCTCAGGGATTATACCCATAAAACATGATCTAAAAAGAATACAAAAGAGAAGTATATGAATTCTACTTTACCTGTTCTGGTCAAACTTCTGGAAAATTTTATCTTCCCTAGATGCGTGTTTTTCTGTGGACTCCAATTCTTCCTCACATGCTTCCCCTGAAAAAAATCATCAACATAGCTAGTATGGAAGAGACGAATATTCCCCATGACTTGACAATTCACACATGCGGAGGGGACCTAGGTTCAAACAGCCAACTTAGTGTTAAACAGATCAGATGGTGGAGACCAGATGTTTCCACAGGCTTTCCCTATTTCTTCATTCATTCAAGCTGGTGCTTTAAAACCATCAGAATTTCCAGGTACTCCATGAAGCATTTTTTACTGTGCAAGCTCCTACTGAGCTTCCCCTTCAAGCTTCAAATTAAAAGAACAGACCCAGGTCCAGGGCTCAGTCCAATGTTTTATATACATCATAGGGTACCTAACAAATGTGAACTCTTCTTACCATGACTATTCTTAAGCCGTCTCTAACCATCTGGAATGTCTTCCACCTAACTGGACTCTGATTTCAAGTCTCTTCATGCTTCATACGTTTCTTCTCCCAGCTGGGAATTCATCATTCAGTCATCACACACTCACTCTGTACCTCACAGTCTGTTCCTTCTCTAAACTCATCTCCTGGACTCCTCGTGTGACTCATGTGACTCCTCAGGTGGCTTGAACCACCCTGCATCACTATGGTCCCCAACAGGATGGTGTCACTCACTCAGTGTAAACTTCAGTCTTTGTAACATGCATTAAAATATAGTTTTCCTATCCTCTGAGTCACATAAATGAAAACAATCACTTTGATGAAATTGACAAGGCACTAATGGTGCACACGGGCACAGCTGGCACCGATGGGAGACGTAAAATGCCTTTCAGATCGGTGTTCCATCAAGTGCATGGGCTCCTACAAAATCCCACCGGAACCTTTAAGTTTTTGCAAATGTTGGTCCCTCAGGTTGTAATGCTTCTTCCTGACCTCTTTCTCCTGGAGAACTCCAACTCGAGTTTCAACGAAGATCCAGCTACCTCCGGGAAACATTTTTCTCTTTTTTCTTTATTTTGGAAAAACATGAACATATACAAAAGTAGAATACTAATGAATCCCCACGTCTCACCAATCAACCAAATTCAATGCTATCATCTCGTGTCCGATGTTGTTTCCTCTCGGACCTGGAGGTGGGGAAATGGAGTTCAGGCTTTATCTGAAGGACAGCAGGGAGCCCTTGATAGGTTTTAAACAGGAAAATAGCATCATCAAATTTGCTTTTCAACAAAAACACTCTGATCTTAGAATGGAAGATTGGTTAGGAAGGGGCCAGACTAAACTTAGAGATACCAGAGAGGAAAGGCATTGCTGGAAAGTAGGTGAAAACTTAAAATACATAAATAAACGGAATAAACTATGGTCTTGCGGTAGGAGCCTTGCTTTAGCACTAGCAGGGGATGGGGACGAAAAAATTCCTAGCCTGGGAGTCTGCCAAGGATTCTTGCAGAATGGTAAGGCTTGAGTTTGTTCTTGAAGCAAAGTTAAGGCAAGCAGCTCTAACTGTACTCTGGTGCAAAGAGAGTTTACTCAGCAAAGAACATTGTTTATGGTGCATTGATAATTAAACTTGACCCACCATTCGCCATGCTCCACCAACCTTCAGTTGGAAGGACCTAGCATATGTGCGTTGTTATTTTAATGAACAGCATTTCCACCTCACCCTCCCCTTCCAAATCCCAGTAAGTCTACGTGGTGCTTTAAGAGTCGTTACCGTGGGCGCTCACACTTCCAGCATAAAACCTCAAATGAATGCTTCTTGCAACCACTTTGCTTTCTCATTGAGGCTGTTCAAATGTCAGTGGTTTTAGCACTGAGCTTAACCTTTATGCATTTTCAGCAGAGTTTCAGAAACACAGCCTGTGCTGGGTTTCCCTTACGGTGGCGGGTGGGAATGTGGTGTACACAGAGTTATAAACCAAGGATGCTGGCAGCTCCATCAAACTGCTTTTGAGACATCATAGAAGTCATGGTGCTTGATCACACCCAAATGCCAAGCACAAAATAGTTATTCATTTCTTCACTCATTCAACAAAATATTTACCAAGGGCCTACTATGCGACAAGCATTCTTAGAGGCAATGGCATTATAAGACTGAGCAAGATGAAGTGCCTGTTTTCATGAAGCTTATATTCCAGTGGAAGAGACAGATCACTAAACAAATAATGGATCAAGTGGTGATAGTGCTATATAGGAAAATAAATCATGAGAAGAAGGCTAGAGAGCGCTGGAATGAATGGAAGCCGTATTCCAGTAGATTCTAATGAATGGGGAGGTCATACTTTATGTGAGTGATGAGGAAAGAGCCTCAGTTACCTTTTTCACTTTAGAAATACCAGGAGATAATTGGCCTAAATGTTAACAATATGCAGTTCATTTTCATTATTTGTGGATCCTATGTTTATGAATTTGCCTACTTGCCTAAAATTTATTTGTAACCCCCCAATCAATACTTGTGGCACTGTCACAGTCATTCGAGGACATGTGCAGGCAGTGGAAAATTTGAGTCACCTGATGTGCACATTTCCAGCCGAGGCCCACAGAGGTGATGCTCTGCCTTCTTGTTTCTGCTCTTACATTATAAACAAATGTCTTTTTCGCGGTCTATTAGTGGCACATTTTTAAAATTTTTGTGCTTTTTTTGGTGATTTGCTGTTTAAAATGCACCCCCACGCACAGTGCTGAAGTGCTGTCTAGTGTTCCTAAGCTCAAGAAGGCTGTGATGTGCCTTACAGAGAAAATACCTGTGTTAGATAAGCTTCTTTCAGTTGACATTGGCTAAGTTCAATGTTAAAGAGTTGGCAGTATACGTTCAAAAGGTGTCTTTAAACAAAAGCACGCATAAAACATAGTGACTTATTGATCAGTTGAGTTAAAAGTCACAACGAGAGCCTCACAGGAAACTAACTTGGATTTTCTCTGGGAGCAATGGTTCAGTATTCCCCCATTCGGTGTTCTCAGTGACTTTATACACTGCAACTATAGCAAGCAATAAGAATCGACTGTCCGCCTCCCATTTTTTTCTTTCTACTAGCACATACCGAGAGCAGCACCTTAGTATTGTTGCAAAACTATAGACTTTAAAGTAAAACAGATCTAGATTTTAATCCTGAGTCTGCTGCTTATATCTATTAATATGTGATTGACTATCTGCAGGACAGTTAATCTCACTGGGTCTCAATTTTATGATCGATAAGATAGATATATTAACACTTACCTTCCAGGGTTGTTGTGAAGATTAAGTGAAATAACAAATGAAAACCAATTATTTGGCACATAATAGGTACTAACTAAATTGAAGACACTTTTAAAACATTATCTGTATTTTCTATGTTGGGGATGTCTTGCTAATGGAAATTTTATAATGGAAAATAATCACTTGAGTCTATTTTGTAAGCACACCAATTTTTTAATTGCAAAAAAATTGCATGCATATGCTAAAAACCCAAATGATACCAAAGGGCATGTATGAAGAGTGAGTCTCTATCTCACCCCCAGACTGCCAGGTTCTCTTCCAAGAGGCAACAACTGTTAGCTATGGTATAGGCTTCCAGAAGATTTATAGGCAAACACAGGTAGTTATGTATATAAATACTTCAGGTGGAAAAAAATCTATTTTAAAAATTGGAAGGCCTTATATCTCTTTAGATTTTAAAGCAATATCCATAACAACTCTGAGTTTTTGCTCTGTGTTGCTCTATGTTTTGCTGTTGCCCTATGTTAAGAGCAACAGAAGGATTTTCCCCTTCAGTGCAAATGTCCTGTTAGAAGCAGTTAAAGAGGAGCCACTTTGCTGGCAAAAGGTATTCATCTAGTTCTAGCTCCTGGTATCCTTAATTTCTCATCTCTGCCACCTAGGCGCCATGCCTCAGTCAACACAATTGATCATTTATCTGCTCACAGGCATTGCCCCATTCTTCCTTGGTATGAAAACTCCCATCACTTCAACTGGATATATTAGTTGGCAACGTGTCCCAATGGATGACTTATGATTGGTCTAAAACAATCAGTGCACTCTACATCCCGTTTGCCAACAACTGGCTTCAGAGAAGGCATACCATTCCTGTTTTTGGACATTGTCGTATGGAGACTCAGTGTGTGGAGCTGTTGCAGCCATCATGTATATCTCCATAAGAGAAGGCACCAGTGACCCACTGGAGTTGGTCAACTGACTCAACATTTGTTCATTTTTCATTTGTTCATCAAGCACTTATTAAGTACCCACTATGTACCAGGGACTGTATTTGCTGTAGAAATATAATTACAAATCAGACAAATGTTCTCTGCCCTCAGTGAGTTTATAGTTTACTGTATGATCAAATAATCATACCATCAATTTGTAATTGCAAACTGTGAAAAGGAATTCAGAAAAAAGCACAGGGTGATCAGTGATAAATGAACAAGAAAGTGGAAAAAACGGTGATGAGGAAGAGCTTTTCCACCTGAACTTGATGCAGGGAGGTTCTTGGACTTGGATAAGAAAATTATTACAGCTTTATTTTTACTACCCTCTAACTGAAATATAGCATTTCCTTCCATTTATGAATGTAGCCAATAAATGCAGTAATACTACAGCTGTTACAGAGATCTTGAAATAGTGTTTGCCCTCATTGACTACTTTAAAATTACAGGCATGCCTCAGATACATTGTGGGTTCCGTTCCAGACCACTGCAACAAAGCAAATATCGCAACAAAGTGAGTCACGCAAATTTTTGGTTTTCCAGTGCATGTAAAAGTTATGATTATGCTACACTGTAGTCTATTAAGTGCACATTAGCATCATGTCTAAAAAAAGCAATGTTAATTTGAAAATACTTTGCTGCTAAAAAATGCTAACAATCATCTGAGCCTTCAGTGACTTACCTCGATGTTGATGGCTGCTGACTGATCAGGACGGTGGTTGCTGAAGGTTGGGGTGGTTGTGGCAATTTCTTAAAATAAGACAACAGTGAAATTTCCTGCATCAATTGACTCTTCCTTTCACAAAAGATTTCCCTGTAGCATGTGATGCTGTCTGATAACATTTTACCCACAGTAGAACTTCTTTCAAAATTGGAATCAAGTATCTCAAACTCTGCTGCTCTCTTATCAACTAAGTGAACATAATGTCCTTTGTTGCCATTTCAACAATGTTCACAGCACCTTCCCCAGGAGTAGATACCATCTCAAGAAACCACTTTTTTTGCTCATCCATAAGAAGCAACTCCTCATCCAATCAAATTCTATCATGAGATGTAGAACATTAATCTCCTGTATGTCTCCATCAGAGCTCTTGGGTGACCAGGTGCATTGTCAATGAGCAGTAATATTTTGAAAAGAATTTTTTTTCTGAGGAGTCAGTCTCAATAGTATTGAGAAATAGTCAGTAAACCATGCTATAGATGTGCTGTCATCCAGGCTTGGTTGTTCCATTTATAGAGCACATGGGGAGTATATTTAGCATAATTTTAGGGGCCCTCGCATTTTAGGAATGGTAAAGGAGCATTGGCTTCAGGTTAAAGTCACCAGCTGCATTAACCCCTAACAACAAGTCAGCCTGCCTTTGAAGCTTTAAAGCCAGGCATTGACTTCTCATCTCTAGCTATGAAAGTCCTAGGTGGCATGTTCTTCCAGTAGGAGGCTGTTTCATCTATACTGAAACATCTGCTGTTTCGTGCAGCCACCTTCATCAGTGATCTTAGCTAGATCTTCTGGATAACTTGCTGTAGCTTCTCCATCAGCACTTTCTGCTTCATTTTGCAGTCTTATGTCATGAAGATGATTTCTTTCCTTAAACTTCATGAACCGACCTCTGCTAGCTTCCAACTGTTCTTCTGCAGCTTCCTCGCCTCTCTCAGCCTTCAGAGACTTGAAGAGAGTTAGGGCCTTGGTCAGGATTATACTTTGGCTTAAGGGAATGTTGTGGCTGGTTTGATCTATCCAGACCACTCAAACTGTCTCTATATCAGTAATAAAGCTGTTTCACTTTCTTATAGTATGTGTGTTCACTGGAGTAGCATTTTCAATTTCCTTCAAGAACTTTTCCTTTGCACTCACAACTTGGCTAAATGTTTGGCACAAGAGGCCTAGCTTTCACCCTGTCTGGCTTTCAATATGTCTCCCCCACTAAGCTTAATCAATTCTAGATTACTTTGATTTAAAGTGAGAGACAAGTGACTCTTCCTTTCCCTGGAGAACTTAGAGGCCTACTTTCAATATTGTTGTGTCTCAGGGAATAAGGAGGCCCGAGAAGAGGGAGAGAGATGGGGGAACAGCTGGTCAGTGAAGCTTCAGAACACAACATTTATCTATTAAGTTCACAGTCATATATGGGTGCAGTTCATGGTGCCCCAAAATAATTATAATAATAACATCAAAGATCATTGATCACAAATAAAAAATTTGAAATATTGTGAAAATCCCAAAATGTGACACAGAAACATGAAGTGAGCACACGCTGTTGGAAAAATGGCCCCATAGACTTGCTTGACTCGGGGCTGCCTCAAACCTTCCATTTGCGAGAAATATAATAAAGTGAAGCTCAATAAAGCAAGGGATGCCTGTATTAGTGATGACGCTCACCAGGAGATCCAGATAGTTAACAAATTAATATAGAAACACGTACATATTAGAAACACGGACATTACAACTTCTAAAAGATATTTTGATAACCTATTTCAATAGATTATAATCCTGCATCTTTTATAGATTTTAAAACATTATTCTGAGAAGGGGGTCTATAGACTTAATCAGATTGCCAAAGGGATATTTGGCACAAAAGTAAAAAGTCAATTATTTTTACTGATGTTCCTGGGTGAATTACTAACAAAAATTAGTGTCGATATCTCCTTCCCCTTCTATTAATACTATCTCCAGTTCTTCCCTGTATTTCCAAAGACCCATATGTGAGTCATTCCAGTGGAGTTTGAGCCCAAGGGAAGAGCTTGAAGAGTTGAAAATAGAAACAACCCACTGGGAGAGGGAGAGATGCCCAGTATTAGGAAAAGACGTGGTTTGGGTGGTTGTTGGCAGTAAAAAGCAGCAACACTCCTCCTCTCCAGCCCCTAGGGAGGTGCCAGGACCTAATATCCATGGGTATATAGCCTGGCAGTGTACCAGGGGCTGGGAGAGGCACAAAGGCTCCCAGCCTCAGCACTGACCCCTGTGTAAAGCATGGCCTAGAGGACTAGACCTTCTAAGCTAGGACAATAAGCACTGCAGCAGGGACCTTGACGTTCTGAAGACCAGAGACCCTGGACACTACCTAACCCTGGCTCACTTAAAGCAAAACAAAACAACAACAACAACAAAATAAAAAACAAAGAGAGAGAAATGGCATTTCTTGCCTCCTTAATGAGCTGGAACTTAAAATCTCATTTTCTAAAATAAATAATGTGCCATTTCTTATCTCCAAATGTTGTAGCCAAATAAAATTTATATCTGCTTTACTGAGAGCTAAAAGTTCAGTGAGAGTTAACTTAGTAAGGTTGGTCGGGACAGGGCTGTCCTTGGCAGAAGGCAGCACGTGCAAAGGCCCAGGGGTAAGAGAGAGCACGACACTGGTGGGACGGAAGGCCAGGGTGCCTCAGGGTGAGGCTGGAGCAGATAGGCCATGTTAAGGGGCGTGGCCCTTCTCATCACAACACTGGCATGGCTTCCAGTGTGAGTTTAGGTTTTAAGGGTATGTTTAGGGTGGGGTGAGCAGAAAGGAAGGGCACAAAATGATGAAATTTGCATTTTATTAATACATGAGTCTCTTTGGCTGAAGTGTAGAGAAAGCATTGGAGAAAGATGCGAATAGATCGGTGGAGGATCTCTGGAAACTCACTGCAGCTATCCAGTGAGAGGTGATGGTGACTGGGACCGAGAGGAGGTGATGAAGGTGGAGAGGCGTGAGGACATTCAAGAAATAGGAAATAAACCTGAGCAGATATGGGGATAAAGCAGGCCTCCAGCATAGGGATGTCAGGGTGCCTGGCTCGTATTCATGGGGATATGGCAGTTCCTGAGCTGGTATTGTTCCCTCACATAGGTCTCCCCGGGGGAGGAGAGAAGTCGGGAGTTTGGTTTAGACAATCTTGTAAATGGGGTGCTGCTGACACATAGATAGTTGGATGTGGGTGCAAGAGAAGAGTATCAGGTTCAAGGAGAGATCTTTACAGCTTGATTTTAAGCTTCTCTATCATCCTTCACCTTTGCACATGATGATGATGATACATAATGTTCATTAACAATTACCTTGTTCTAGGCACTTTAGTGCATTATTTTATTTAATTATTATGAAAACACTGCATGTTTGATTACTATCCCATTTCACAGTCGAGAAACTGAGGCCAAAGATCACATAGCCAATCAGTAGCAGAGGCATAATCTACACTCAGACAATTTGTTCCATAAAATGGAGACACTAATCATATCACTTTATGGGGCTGTTGTGAATATTAAATTTAAAATGACAATAACTGACATTTATGAAGCACCAGACATTGTTTTAAGGGCTTTTTAATTTAATCTTTGCAACAACATTATGAAGTAAATAATGTTGTTATCCTTAGCCCCATTTTAGAGATGAGAAAATGCAGGTGCACGGGCTTTAAATAACTTTCTTGTGGTTAAAAAGTCAAAGCCAGGATCGAGACCAAGGAAATCTGCTCCAGGGTCCATGATCTTGCCCACTATGTTTTGCCATTTCAGATCCATCAAGTGTTGAAGACAGTCCCTACTGCATGACAAGCATTCAATGGCATCGCCCAGGAAATTAAAACACATGTGTCTCAGGACCTAACCAAGGACATTGATCCTTTGCAAAAGATAAAGAGCTAAGCCTATATTTGCATTAAAGGCTAAGAGCTGAAATGTAAGAATACCTGTGACAGAGTTGATGTTAAATAAATATTTGTTAAATGAATAAATAAATGGATGAGCCCTGAATGAGAGCGGTGAACTGATCAGAATAGACCTGCCCTGCCAGTATCTCTTGGATATGTCTCATGGAAATGTCACTTCTCTTCTTAAGTCTCAGTTTACTCATTTGTAAATGTGTTGGCTGAACCATCAGATAAGGCAAATGGTATATGCATCATACGCTATCACTGCCTACTCCTGCACCCTTGACAGACATTGCTAATCCATCACAGCACAGTTTCCCACTGAGCCCAAGCCCACTGTCAGCACTGTGCTCTTGGAAATCGGCAGGGATGTCACTCAGGATGAAATCTGTTAGCCGACCCTGAACTCCATGGCCTCTGAATTCCCTTCCAGCCCTGACATCTCACCACTCTCTGAAATAGTCCTGCTTTCTTAAGATCTTCTTCTGCGTTAATCTGCTGCCTTCAAACGTCTTTGCTCAACCCAAAATCTAGACCCTTGGCTTGGCTGCATTCTCTCCAGGCCGTGAGGGGAGAATATGAACCACATGCTGAAAGAACTCCAATTTGTTCACACATCTGACTGGCGATGTTCAAACTGCCCCGGCGACCAGAGGCCACGTGCTGCTGTCAGCGGCATCCTTCACAGGAGGCCTTCCCACGTTTCCTAGGCATTCCCAGAGTTCTCAGTAGTAATCGGCATTTTTTTGTAAGAATTCTACTCTCCCTAAATTTGTTTCTTGTCATCCTGTTCACAGCTGCTATTTACCAGGACCAAGCAAACCAAAATGAAAGGACCATTGCTGACACCCTCAACCTCCCACCTCACCCCCAGAAAAATGGGACTCCGTGATCCTCTTGGGATGGTCTAGCATCCTCTGGCTTCCCCCATCTTCCCTCTGCGGCTGTGCACGGGGAATCAGGAAGCACTCTGAGCAGACACATGTTTTAAACAGCTTTGGAGCTGTTTGTTCACCATCTGCTTTTAAGTCTGAAACGAACAAAGAGTGTCTTTGAGCATCATTTTGTGTTTCCCCCAGCCCTCTCTCAACACTAAATCAAGACCCATCACCAACTCTAATTTGGACGAGGGAATAACAGCATTTGTAGTATGGCTCCATATGTGCAAACACTGAACAAAGATGATGGGCACAGCTGATGGCCACCAGCCACCAGACCCACCACGCTGTGTGGCCTAGCCACGCGGTGGCGTCTCGGTGGGATTAGGCTGGACCTGAAGTCTGAGATCCCACCTGGCTGCCTGCTCACCGTGCATGACCACAGGCAAGTGACTTCACGACTCTGTCTGTTAGATGCTGCCATAAAGCCATTTCCTCCACGAGACAGGAAGTGACTGGCAAAGAGAAAGAGTAAGAGAACAGGGTCTTTGGGGCCCCCATGTCAGGTGTAAATGGAAAAGGAATACCGGAGAAAGGAATGTAGCAAGACACTAAGTTCCCAAAGCCTGACCCTTCCTGTAGCTCTGCTGAGTGTTGAGGGGGCATAGGGTGCTTCTTGGACCTGAGTGGCAGATGAAGGCTGACATTGCACCCTTCAGAATGAGCCCGGGAAGATGATTTGCAAACACGGAGTGATACAGCAAGGCCTGCCCCGTGCCCTCCCACAGGCCTTCTGACAATATGTCAGTTGCTTCTTCAAAGCCAGCAAGAGACTCCCTCGCTGATGTCATGCATGGGAGTGAAATCATACCAGCTTTATTATTAAATATATTCCACTGGCTAGAAGCAAGTCACAGATTTCACTCCTACTCGAGGAGAGGGGATTATATAAAGGTATGACTCACGGGTATCAACTTAGAATCCTGCCTACCATAAGCACCCTGTGATCTCTTCTGTACATAAACACCCTGACTCCTTAGCAGCCAGCATCAGCCCAGTGCAGGGAGCCCAAGGGCATTGCCTGACCTCAGTCCTGCACTAACCCCGCCTTTTCATAACACATTTGCCAGTGAGACTATTCCAGTCAATAAATCTGCAAATATTCATCAACGATATAGTATATACAGGGGGCGATCATCATACTGAAAACATTTGTGCTGAGTTTTGCAATTTATAAAGGACTTTGACCTGCCCTCTTATTTGATCCTTATGGCCACAGACAGGGGGAATATTATCATCCTTTTGTTTCATGTGAAGAAACTGGACCTCAGGAAGCTTAGATGACATAGTCAAGATTGTACAGCTGGTAAGTACAGAATCAAGATGGGAACCAAACACCCTAGGTTCTTGTCTCCAGCAGTATATGTCTGGTTGTGAAAGTGTATAAAAATGTGCATTTTTATGAAAAGATCAGCAACAATAAGTGGGATACATACTTAGAGCCATAGGAGCAATATGCTATTAAAGGATTTTGCAAAAAGGCTGGTCTGGCCCAGCAGGATTTTATAGAAAAGGCAGGATGTGAATTAGATCCCAAAGAACAAGATTCATGTACCAGATGGGGTGGGTGAAAAGATAGGGCATCCATGTGAGAGGAATGGGATGAATAAAATGGGAAAGTGGAAGATCGTGAGAGTTTCCAGGGGACCAGAGGAAGATGGCCCAGCTGGAGAAAGGCTTTATTGGAGAGGAATGGAAGTAAAGGCTGGAAGGCCATTTGGAACTCTTGGAAGCCTGTCTGTGGATCAAAACTGTGATGCCAGTGGGCCTCTAGCCCCCACCACCCTTCCTGGAATCTCATGTGTAA
>CM052437.1:78533850-78634232 GCA_028533085.1 Varecia variegata
GTGTGCAGACCCGACCAAGCCTGAGCTATCTGGGGCAAGAGGCCGCGGCAACACCGAAACTCACATACTTGGCTCACCTGGAGAAGCAGCAGAGTGGAAAGAGCTCCACTTCCCAGGTGGGTGGCTTTGATCTCCCTGAGCCTCAGTTTCTACCTCCACAAAATGGAGATGAAAAATACCTACCTTGCAGACTTTCTGAGTAGCAAGAAAATGAGGTAATACCTGGAAAGTGCCTTGCCTAGCACATTCAGTAAAGAGGAGCTATTATTATGAAGTTAATTAATCAATCTGTTGGTATGATACGAATTGGTCTCCCAGGGTTGCTCCCATGGGAACTCTCAGACATACATTCCACATGCTTTACATGCCTCTTCCTCTACCATGTGCCCCCAAAAGTTTTCTCCCTGTTTATCTTCAGTGAAAAGATAATGGATACTTTTAAAAATTGCTTCTTTTGCATTTTACTCATTGGTGATAAAAGTGAAAATAAATTCACAAGCAGCTTAGCATAGAAGAAGGTCTCTTGGACCAGAGCAGTGGTTCTCAAACAGGGACAAGCATTTGGCGATGCCTGGAGACATTTTTGGTTGTCACACCTGGAGGAAGCTACTGGCATCTAGTGGGTTGAGGCCAGGGATAGTGCTAAATACCCTACAATGCACAGGATAGCCACCCTCTTGGCCCCCTACCTAGCAAAGTTTTATCTAAACCAAAATGTCAATAGTACCAAGGTTGAGAAATCCTAGACTAGAGGCAGGGAGAACTGGGTTCTGGCCTTAACTCTCCCTCAGATAAGTTCTGTGATAAACAGTTGCTTCTCTTATCTGGGCTTTGTTTTCCTTATGTATAAAACGAAGACTTCAGCTTAGATCTGCCTGTAATAAAGTGGGAAAAAAAATTGTAGTAAACTTTTCATAAAGCTAAATGTATTCATTTTTAAATACTGTCCTTTATACTGATATTTTAGTCCTCTTTGTTGAAACAGGGTGTTAAATACCTTTTCTTTTAAAAAATGATTATGATAGATAACTTGAAAAACATATAAAAATATTCCTAGCAAAATAAAACTTTCCAGTCCCAAGTCAGTCACACAAACTTTTAAAATTGTCTTTGTCAGTGAAATGCAAATTTTGAGGAACTAAAGGCCTGCATGATCTCAGAGATCTCCTCCAGCTTTAACAAACTCTGATTCTGTAAGAAATAATGAAAGGAAATTGCTAGTGAGTTGCTGCTCTGTACATACAGTGTCATGCTTTTCTGCAAAGCACACTGCGTTACCCAGGGTTCCTTCAGTACACCAGGAGCTGGTCTGCACATTCCAGGTATTGGAGTCAGGGGCTATACGGCTGTTGGAAGGGTTGGAATATAAAGATCAGAGAAGCCACCACTGAGGGTCTGGAAGGCAGTACTGAAGTCCTTGGCCCAAAGCACTGAAGCTTCGGGAGGTTCTCAAGCAGTTGTGAATGTCCTCTCTGTGCACACATCCGCTACAACTCCCTCCAGAGAATCATGGCTTCTCCCGCTCTTCAACCTTCCAAATCTTGTGCAAGTTCTTCTCGCTGGCAGGCAAATTAGGAAAAGGGATTTTGCGATATGTAGTCCCCACTTGTCTTCTGTGATGCAGTGGAGACCCTGCGGGGTGGGGTGCCAACAGGATGCCAGGTTGACCAGAATCCAACACACCCTATGCCTCACCCACACTCTTCTTGCCCAGAGTAAACCCAGCCAAGACGTGGATAGCTTGCCTCTGAATGTATGCTGCTCTGTCACAGAGGAGAGGAATATGAAGACAGAGGCTACAATCAGTTAAACATAATAAATCAACATTGCTTATAAAAATGTCTGATGGCTAAACTAATTCCTGGTCTGATTTGTAAAGATCGTTGGGTTGCTTTTTGGAGTTTTCAGTTCCCCACTAGCATTTTGTAAGCCAAGAAGTCTCTGAGATTCAAATCCTGTGACCATCACATTAAGCTATAAAACATTGTTCTGCTGATGCAGTAATTGCCTGACATGGCTACCTGGTTCGAACTCGTGCTTAGTATGCAAATCTGCTCCAAAAATGCATTTGACAATCACTTTTCTGCCCACAGAAACTGCCCCTTGACAGAAAATGTATCCCGAAAAATGACTTTCTATTTTTTGCCTTTAAAACTAAAGCTTGCAAGTCCGGTGGTAGATGAGAGCAACAACATATGCTTGTAATTAGGATTACCATCAGGGAATTCAACCTTACCGAGGGAGGGGGGAGAGGCCGGCCAAGGGGGAGCACAAAGGCCCTCTGAAAAATAGCACACGAAACAAGCCCAGTTGGGCTGGCTGTTCCTGGGTAATGGGAGAAACTTGATTGTGAAAAACAGTGCTGGTTTGACTCCAGATTCTAAAGAAATGTTGCGTGGGCAGAACAAGAAATGCTGACAAGCAAAATCACGCTGTGGGGATCTGCTTTCCAGTGTGGGCTGAAGGAGCCTGACAGAGGGCAGCCCTGGCTCAAGCAGCTGCCCCAGGGTTGGGAAACGGGGCCCTCGTCCCAGCCCCGTGTGACTGATGCACTGCTCTGCCCCTGGAGAGGGGAGGGTGCGGGGCCTCTCACTTCTCTCCTCTGATTCCCTCTCGGATTTCTGCATTCCAAGCATGGGTTTGCAATCGAAGAAGCAAGTCTTTGAATCTCAGCTCTGATTCTGCATGCACCTGGCAGGAGATGTAACATCTCTGATCTTCAGCCTTTCAAACGGGCAGGGGAATGCCCGCCTCACAGAGCCATTAGGGAATCAAACAAAACAGTGTAAAGGAAAGCCTGGTGCCTACTGGCCACTCAATAAACAAGGACCACTATTGTTTTCCTTTGTTTGGCTCCTGGACTGCTTGGGATTGGCCACTATTTATGGCTCCACCGGTTTTTATTTATTAATTAATTTACTCCACATATTACTATATACCAGGCACACTGGAGATGCAGTGGTTATACAAGGCAGATGTGGTCCCCACTGACTGCCTGGCAGGGGACACATGAATGAATAGGCCATGGCAATGAATGGGATGGGGAAAGAGCAGGATGCTAGAGAGGCACCTAAAGGGGAAATTTTACCCAGATTTGAGGGCCAGGGGACCTTGGGGAGGCAGCTTCTGAGTTACAGCGGAATCATGAGTCTGATCAAGCCAGATACAGGATGGTGTGAAGGGGTAGAGGGTGGAAAGGAGCTGTATACCTTCAGACCACAGTGAGTGCCAAGGCTCACAGGGAGTGACTTTGTGGTGTGCCCGTTAACTGAAACAGGTCCCAAATGGGTGAATGGGGCAACAGAGGCCTGGGGAAGGACAGCAATCAGTCCATGGGTCACATGGCCAGCTCATGGGCAGCCAGACTTAAGAGTCCCTACTTGGTCCCAAGTCCATGTGCCTGTTAAGCTCTTTGCTTTTCTGGGAAGCCCCATCTCCCTGCCCCTCCATTTCCTGGTATTCTTGTCATGAATCTGGTGGAATCTCGCTGTCTGACTTTGGGCAAGTTGTTTCATTATCTGAGCGTGTATTTTCCAGTCTATTGTGAAACGATCCACTGCCACTCTATTTGGGAAACTATCCTGAAAAATATAAAGGGAGCAGTTGCATGACAAGTGGGTCCAGGGTCAGTAACGTAGAGAGAGAGACAGAGAAGGCTGGAGGCAAAATGCCCCAGCAATGCATAGCTGGACCATGGACTCAGCTGTCCACTCTGTGTGTCCAAAGTTCCAGAAAGATAATTCAACCCCTGACTATTTCCACATGTCCCTGTCAGTCCCCAGAGTCACACTGTTAATTCTCATTTGCTGTGAGAGGCAGCAGGGCCTAATGTCTTTGCAATCAGACAAGCTGGAATTGAGACTCCACCTGTGGAGAGCCAAGGTCAAGTTACTGAACCTATGAAGGTTCCTCACATGGATGAAATGATAAACTTACCTTATAATGTCATTAGGAAGACTAAAGTACAATAAACTATGGACAGTGCCCAGCACAATAAACTATGTTCCAGTGCCCAGGAACTAGGAATACCCTTGTTCCTAGTTCTACAGCAGATGAGCTAAAGAAACTCATTCATAGTGCCATACATAGTGCAAACTTTAAATTCACTTTCTCCATCACTTTCCCTAATTTATCTTTTCTCCCCAAACTCCTAAATCACTACAACATACAGTGTAGATGCTCCATTTAGCCTTTTGTTTTAAAAGAATAGAGTTTGTTCAGTTTAACTTGGGATATGAAAAGCTTATGGAAAGGGAACATGTGGAAATGGAAAAGTGGGTAGCTTGACTATTTAGCTGGGCACCATGGAAAGGCAGCAGGCTTTGCAGACACAGAAACAGAAACGGAATGGCCTCTCAGAATCCAAAGATGCTTTGGCTCCAACTGCTCACCAAGAGAGTGGTTCGTGGATTGCCCCATGGAGTTCATCCCTTATTATGACTTGGTGTACCCTCTTGGTCTCTTCTCTCTCTGTGTCTTTTGTCATCTTCATCTTGCCAAAGAGTTGGCCACCTCTTTCCAGAGAGAAGATGTAATTGGCCTAATTAGCCATTGTTGTCCCAGTTGGATGTGGCTTTCAGGCCAAACCATCTCACTGGCCACTCTCCAGCCTAGAGATTGGTCAGAGGGCTGGGATCCCATGGTCCTAGGCTAACTGACTCATCAGTGTTTGCCTGGGACTTTCTCAGTTTTGGCATGGAAAGCCCTGCATCCCAGGAAAGCCTTAAGTCACAGTTTTAAAACCAAATATCTCATATCCTGAGAACCCCTTCATTCCCAGGCAAACTGGATAGCTGGTCACCCTCTGTGGCCCCACAGTGAGAATCTCTGCAGAGCAGATGTGGCTGAGGCATGACCTCTCACATAGCAAGAATCAAGAACTCAGTAACTGGCCAAAATCTTCCTGACACGGTGAAATCCCTCTGTCTCAGCGGACCATCCTGTGGGTATGTGGGATTCAACTGATTGCTATTAAAACAATGTTTAAAATAAACTTTCTGGAATCAAAGAAATGAAAATCTCTCTGATCTTGCAATTTGGAAGTTTTAACCTTTTTTTATTTTCACTGAGTTTCCATTTTCTAGGCTTGTAACCAAAATAGTGCTGTTTGGGCCCAAATCAAATATGATATTCTGGCTCAAAAGAAAACATGTTGATAAAGTTAGTAAAACCGGAAAGCAGATTTATGGTATAGGGGACCCAAGACACAACTAGGGATCCCCCAGCTGTGAACAGTGGTATGTGTGCTGATTGCTGATGCTGATTATCATTCTTTTACTCACTCCTTAAACCAACGTTTAGTAGGAAAATTTACTGGGCATTCACCACATACTCAGAGTTAGCCAAAATACAAGATTTGAGGGCACAGACCTCCAGACTGCCAAGTCTGCTCAAAATTGCTGACACCAACTGCAAGTTCGGGGGTTTCCTAAAATTACCCTCAGGTTCACTAGTTTGCTAGAAGGACCCACTGACCTTGCTGAAAGCTGTTGCACTCATACTTACGGTTTATTATAATATAAAGAAAGGATACACCAAAATCAGACAAAGGAAGAGATGCGTAGGACAGAACTTTGGAGGGTTCTAAATGTGAAGCTTCCTTTGTCCTCAGGACGCATTACCTTCCCAGCATTGATGTGTGACCAGGGAAGTTCACCTCAGCCTCAGGTTCAGGGCTTTAATTGGGGCTACACTACTTGAACGTGATTGATTGATTACCCATGTGGTTGAACTTTATCTCCAGCCACTTGGAAGGTGGGCTGATGTCATGTGGCCTGGGGGGCCCACTACGAGTCACCTTCTAGCATAACAAACTGCCAGGTGTGATCCAAGGGACTCCCTGTGAATTATAAAGATATTCCTATCACACAGGAAATTCCAAGGGTTGAGAGGTTACCTCCCAGGGCTGGGAAGAAAGTCCAGACCTCTTTTTGTATAAGACCAAATTCTTTACTACACACAGCCAAGAAATAACCATTTTGTCTTCATCATCCCATTTAATCCTCAGCAATATATGAGTAAGCATTATTGTTATTCCCATTGTATGTCGAGGAAACAGAAACTTAGAGTAATTGACCCATGATTGCATAATAGTGAACCCAGGATCAGCACAAGTTCTTTCTGACCCCAGAGCCTGAGCTCTTAACCACTGTATAGTGCAGTTACCAGGTGTACAGGATTTGTGATACCACTCTGGAGATACCAAGATGAAAAAGGCATGATCCAAACAGGTGGCCTGCACATACTTGTTAATTAAAACAACTTTGATGAAGGGACTGTTCTCAAAAGTGTGAGCAATAGCATGAGATGGTGCAGTACCATGGTGCTAGCAACACTAGGGAGCTGTTACCACCCCTAGTCCTGAACATGAGGGGAGTCAGTGATTATTGGACCTCAGGGACAGTAGGTACAGCTACTGGATAGAAGCTGTGGCCTCTGGTAGGGGAACAGAGACAGCCAATGCATAGCCTGGCTGGAGGTTGGGATGGGAAAGCTGTGGTGAAAACACTCCAATCTCAATCTCTTCTATCTGTCATATTTCCCACCAGTTTCTCCCACTGGCTGGAACCACCTGGAAAACCTGGGACAAAAGCATTCATGGATATAGGTCACACGTAGTCCTACACACAGATCAGAGTGGAAGAGTGTGGAGAGTTGGTCTGGAGGGAGAAATGAAAAATATCCTGCACCTTCTGCTCTCCACAAACTCAAATATAATAGGGTAAAGAAATATGTACACACAGAATGGCAACCCAGGGGATAAATAACTTTAACAGAGGGAGAGAGAGAGAGAAAGGAATTAGGTGTAATGGAAGGACTGAAAAAATATCACCATGCAAGAGAAACATTTGCATTTTTCTTGAAGGATGAGAAAATCACCATTTGGACAAAAGAGAGGTGGACGTGCTTACAGAAATGTTTTTTGCATAGACAAGACACAGAGGCCTCAAACAGTATAGAGAACTGTATTTTTATTGTTCGTCAGGCAGACTGTGGACTCTGCAGAGGGAAGCTGCTAGTGAGGAGGCTGTGAAGTTAGACTGGGGCCAGACCATGGAGGGATTTTCAAGTACCTTATTAAGTAAAGAGTGGGAAGGCATTCCATAAATTTATGATAATATATTTAATTTAAGGAAACTCCTTCTGGCAGTTTGGAAGTTAAATTAGAGAAATATAATTTGGTGGCAAAAGACCTGTTAGGAGGCTGTTGCCATAGCTCAGGTGAGAACGACAGGAGAGGTATTATAGGGAAAGGGTCTGATGAGCTCCCTGGATGCAGAGGAAGGGAGTGTAATGCACATGAAAATCACTGCATTGGACGGGGAGGGAGGTAAAAAAAATCACTGCATGAAAGGAAACCAGGACTACTTAGGAGGCTGATGACACAATGAAGAGGAAAGTCTTTGCTGACAGCTTGTGGGATAAACAGTACTTAGATGTTTAGATATTAAGCATTGGAAACGGTGAGCATTCTCCCATCAACATCACACATAAGAGAGTCTTATCTCCCGAAAGGAAAGTCTTAAAGAGAGCCTGTTATTAGATGATGTTATATATGGGCATCTGAAGTCTTAATGACCACAGATTTATAAAGCTGTAAGAGCAGTAGAAAAAGGAAGAGTGATTAGATGATAGAACAATAAATAATGAAGAAAAGTTCACAGCAGTGGAAGAACTTTTGAGTTGTATAGGAAACCTTTGTAGTCTAATGAGTGAATCCTGAGTATTTACGAACATAAAAATGGAAAATTATCTTGAGTAGTCCTATAAGCACTGTATCAAAGGAGGCTACAAAACTAACTTAGTTTGGAATTTATTTATTTAAGAAACTCTGATCTAGCACTTGTTAAGTACCAGGCATTAATATATTATATTATATATTAGGTTAGATTAGATTCCATGTTCCCTTTTGATCCTCATAAAGATCATTATTATTATTATAATTACTGCAGTATAAAAGGATTCTGCTTCCATTCCCTATTCTTATCCAGGCAGTTTTGCCATGTAGAGTGATGCAGTTTGTGCACTGCCAAAATATGCCTGTCTTAAGGAGCAAATCAGGGCTGAAATTCCCCACCACACTGTGAGACTTGACTCAGGCTAACATCTACTTACAGGAGAGGAAGGAACACATCTGGCTATTCATCTACCCAGAAAAGCTACCTTTTTCCTAATTCACACAAAGGCGGGTGGCTGGCCCAAACTCAAGGCCCCACTGAGACCAGAGCCTCAACCAAGATGTCATCCAGTTGACCATGATCTCCACAGCCTATCCCTATCTTGGGGTAGAAACTTCTACCCCAAAGTGCCAAAGTGCCAAAGGTGGAGCTCTAGTTCCCTGACTGCTGGTTGACCTTCTGCTCTGAACGGACTGATCATCTGAAATCACAAACCTACCCGGGTATGTATGGTCTCTGCTACACTCGAAGAACACGTATGCCACCTTAAGAGGTTCCAGCATGCCTTTCTGCAGCATCTGCTAAGTAATGAGTGACATATATTTGAAGTAGTCCCCTGGCTAAAGGAGCCTAGATGTGGGTAAAAGAGTGGAACTTTCTATCAGATCTTGTCAACCTGAGATGACTTGGGGGAGGGGGGTGGGTGGGGAGTAGGGTGCTACATGTGTGAAATTGCCAACCATGGGCTCACCTTGTCCACCTCTTCCTGAGTTTGAAACCAAAAATGTGGCTAGGCGGAACCTCAGTCCCCAGGAAGCTAAGAGCCAGATCATAATTCTTCACAGAAGCCTGGTAAGGCTTCCAAGTACCATCTTCACTGAGCCCCCCACCTTTTCATACCTGCTGCCCACCCCACCACCCACTCCTGACCCCAAACCATAACTCTGCAGCCCGATCTAGGTGATCTGAACCTTTTCTGGCTAATCCCAAATGTCAAGAAATTTACCCCTAATAAAAGAGACTCACTCTCTGGTGTTTGTACTAGGTAGGTGACCTTTTTCAAATAAACAGGCAAGATAAAGATATTCATCTTAGATACATAAGAAATGAGGGGAAGAATGAATAAAACCAAAACAGCATGAGTTCGAGGGTCAGATAGAATCGAGTTCAGTGCTAGAATAGCTACTCACTAGCTGTGCATCCTTGAGCAAGTTACTTCTCATCTCTGAGTCTCAGTTTCAAAATATGTAATATTGAGGGTGCCAATAATTACCTCCAAGGGTTGGTGTGAAAATGAAAATAGGATCCCTTACAAAGAGTGCCTCATGTAGCTGCTAGCTAATAGGAAGTACTTAATAAGGCACTTGGGAGAATCAGAAGAACACTCTCTGGCTGGTTTGTTTCCATACCCAAAGGAGCTTTATCTCAGCTATCAAGACAGTTGACACTAGAGAGAATTCACTGGAGAATTTTTACCCTGGCCCCTCCCATCTAGCACTGGGCTCTAAAGGAATAACACTTATGGCTGTATGTGCTTGAAGTACCATTTGCCATCAAGACGAACCTCTTTGATTCTAAATACCTCATGTAAACTAAATTACTCATCCTCATGGTGTGATGAAGATTTGCACTGTGGGCCTCTTAATTAGGCACTTGTGTTCAAAGTCTGGCTCTTCCCTGATCAGCCACGTGACCTTGAGCCAATCACATCCTCTCTCCAAGCCTCAATTTCTCTTTTTTATGATGGAGCCAGAGATCCCAACTTTGTAGAGCAAACAAATTTTCAAAAGGAAGAGATGTAATCAGGATGCAGGATACAACATGCAGTAGGCAGTCGATATGTTGGAATTCTTCTCATTTCCTTTAAAAGAGGCCAGATGAACATTGCCATACATCTCACAAATTGTGAGATGACACCAACTGTACCCTTAATAGTTATTTCTAATCCTTTATTCCTCATTACATTTTGGGAAAAGGACTTGTTGATATTTGGACAAGTTAACGGCATGGTTTTGTTTTATTAGCTGCCAGTACTAAATGTTGTCTCTATGCACTTTCATCGTGTTTTCATTTGAGCTTTCGCATAAACTTCTCTTCTATGTTGATTTGACCTTTTCAAACCCCCGTTCTCCAAGTGTTTGAGACAAGATGAGGATATGTAGAGTGACAAAGCTGAACTCACACCTTTTATACTGAGAGGAGAGTGAGTCCAGGCAATTGGCTCCTATGCCAGGAAAGCCTATTAAAATATTAAATGAGGAGTTCGTGACAGGTTTAACTAGCCTCTTGTGGCAAACCTCCAAATCTTAACTTACTAAGGCTGGGTTTTGGCTGTAACAAACCAGCTGTCACAGCTGTGTGAGTCCATTAATTATGTACGTGAGCACTGATAAATTAACGCCTGCTAGCTAGAAAAAAATTAGGGGTTCTTGTTTGTGTAATGCACACTCTTCCCACTTTTAAAACAGTCCCATAAAAAATGACATCGAATTAAGTTTGTGAAGATGCAAAAGTTGAATAAAATGAACAGTAACCAATGCATGAGCATAGATCTCACAACTAAAGAATGAAAGCTGGGCTGATGTTCCTAATAGGCTATTCTTACAGTAGAGCACCTACCCTGGCATTTTACAGTACTGTCCTGGAAGACCACTCTTAATGGGTCACTCAGGCTTATAATGAGGTTCTTTTTGTACTTTAATAACTAACAAACTTTGGATCTGTTCCAAAATACAGCACCTTATTCTGAATATCTGTACTATAATGATAATAACTATCATTTATTGAGCAGTTATGAGGTAACAGGCAATTGCAAAGCCTGGAGATTATCCTACTAATTAAAATATGATGTTAAAAAGATGTGAGGAATAAAATAGTACACTGGGGCAGGACATCTTATGATCTAGACTCGAAGAATATAGGGGAGGAGAGGAGAGGAGCTGGAGTGTTTCGGTCTTGTGCCCAATGTCCCAGAGGGTCAGTCAACTCAATTTGGGCTGGTAGAGTGACCCTTGCAAGGTCAGAGCTCTCCAGTAGAGGCAAAGGAAAATAGTTCCTGCTACTTTGTTTCTGACCTACCCCTAGGAGGGACAGCCAGGTGATGTGGGTGGACTGGGAGACAGGACTGTTAGAATTTGATTTCATGCTAACGATTTAGAGCCTATGGTAGATTGACTATAATAATGGCTCATTTTCTCATCTCTCAGTGTAATCATTCCCTTTGCCATGTGACCCTTCAGTTCTTCTCACTAAGGAGAGACAAAGTCTGTTTCCCCACACATTGCATATGGGCTGGCCTTGTGACTTGCTGAGGCCAACAGAAATCGGCAAAAGTGACCATGCCCCTGTTCTGCGCTTAAGCCTTAGGAGGCCCTGGCTTTGTTACCTGCTCTTGAACTTGTACAACTGCCATGAACACATGGCTGGGCTAGCTCACTGGAGGAAGAAACACATGAAGCATCCCACATGTGGCCAAGCAAGATCGGCCAACAGCCACCCAACTCCCAGACTTGGAGTGAGCCCAGCCAAGATCAGCAGGGGCATCTGGCTAACTGGTAACTGTCTGTAGACACATGAGCAAACCCAGCCAAGACCAGCTAACTAACCCCAGTTCAGGTCAGCTGAACCCAGAGGACGTACAAACCAAATATTTGTTTATTGTTGTTTGCCACAGAGGATTTGTGGTTGTTTGTCACATAGTGTTACTGTGGCCATAGATAAACTATTAAGAGCCTTATAGAAGCTACTCCTTCACTCTGTATCACTAATAACAAATTCATTAATGCGAGTATTCATGCCACAGGTTTCATGTTGGAGAGCCGAGAGAAGGAAGCTTAAAGCAGATTTAGCCTGCCTGTCCAATCTTAAGTAGAAGTTATAGCAGAATAAATTCTACTCAGAACACATATATTGAATGTCCATTGTATATATGATGACTTACCTACTTATTATCAATAGTAGGCAGGATGGTTTTCAGTGGAAGTACACACTGAAGTGACAGGGCAGAGCCATGCTATGTAGCACCCCTCTCCCTCCACACTGAGCTTCTGGGGACAATAGTTCCCTCTTCACTCTGTAAAGAACCTTTGCTGCTAATGGGAGAAATCTGTGTTTTCTCAGCTGTGTTTAAGAGGGAAAAGTTGAGAACCATCAAGTGAAAGTCAGAGCTAACTTTCTGTTGTCAAATACAACCATCATTTGTTGGAAACGGAGGATTCCTGCATGTTATTTGCTATAGCCATGCCTGTTAGACAGTAAGGAAAGGAATAGCAGTGCTCACAAGTCCCCACGATTTGCAGGTCTTGTTCTCAGACAGCCTGTCTGTCAGCCAATGTTTTTACATCATGACAACTGACAGATATGCATGAGGTCTTCCTTGATCCAAGAGATGATTATTCATTCCAAAAGAACTACAAAGAGGACTCTCATTAATAAATTTATTCTTTAATCCATAACATAAACATAGCATCAGGGAGTTCATTTATTAAATGTCATGCTTGAAGCCAATCCCTATGATGAGATTCCTAACCCAAGTGTGGATTAGCAGGTGAATAAACTTGGATCCTGGGTCCACACAAGAATACGAGTAGTTAGCAACCAGAACAGTTGACTGAAAGACTCACTCCCTCACTCTAGCATGTACTGCTAAAATCCATAAAATTTCTTTAACTTCTGGGAAGACCCTCAGTGATGCACAGAATATTTCATGTGATGGTTAGTTTTCTGTGTCACCTCAGCCAGACTGTTGTATCCAGTGATTTAACCAAACACTAATCTAGATGTTTGCTGTGAAGGTATTTTATGGATGAGGTTAACATCGACAATCAGTTGACCTTAAGTAAAGCTAATGTGGGTGGGAGTAATCCATCAGTTGAAGGCTTTAAGAGCAAAAACTAAGGTTTTCCAAAGAAGAAATTCTGCCTCAAGACTGCAACATCAACTCCTGCCTGTGTTTTTAGCCTGCTGGCTCCCCCTAGAAATCTGGATTTGCCAGCCCCCACAATTGTGTGAGCCAATTTCTTAAAATAAATCTCTTTCTGTCTCCCCATATATACATATACTAATACCATATTTAAAAAACACATATATTACATGTATAGTATACATGTGTAATATCCATATATAATGTGTGCATATACATATGTAATATGTGTAAATGTAATATATGTAATATGTATATATCCTATGGGTTCTGTTTCTTTGCAGAACCCTGGCTGATACACCACGTAAATTTAAACCTCCATCACTGTCACAAAATTAACTTCTGCAGTCCTGAAAGAACCACTCTTATCCATTTTGAACTCAATATCTGAACTTGTCCTGATACATTTTCTTCTAACCACTTTTACGGTCCTAGGACTTGGACTTGAGGTTGGATTCTGTATTCTTTGCTATGACCTTGGTGGGAGACTGTGTTAGCATTCTGCCCAGATTCACTCCGATCCCCTTTAACTGTACTGTGTGTCCTTCCCAGGAATGTCGTGTGCTTTTGCTTCTAAAGATCCACGTCTGCAACTCTATTTAGGGGGTCTTCCCTCAAGTTCCTGAGGCCTTATTCCTCATGAGCACGGACAGCCTAGGAGTTAATATCTCAGCCAGTGACTGCCTGGTGTGGAAATATGAGCCCAGCTGCCTCGCCTTAAGTTGGGGCAAACTCTGAAAAGTAATTGACATGGTTTGGACACCTGTCCCCTCCAAAACTGATGTTTGCTTCATGATGCAGATCCCTCATGAATGGCGTGGTGCCCTCCCCATGATGAGTGAGTACTTGCTTTGGCAGTTCACACGAGAGCTGGCTGTTTAAAAGAGCCTGGGACCATCTCCTCCCTCTCTTGCTGCTTCTCTCCCCAAGTGACACGTCCGCCCCGATTGGAAGCTCCCTGAAGCCCTCGCCAGAAGCAGATGCTGGTGCAATGTTTGTACAGTCTGCAGACACGAACCAAACAAACCTCTTTTATTTATAAATTACCAGCCTCAGGTATTTCCTTTATAGCAATGCAAAGCGGATTAACACAATAATGTACACTCCAGAGATCGCCTGTGGGAGAAGAATAAGGCTGGAACTCTGCCTGAAACAGCACTCTTGCTTGTCTTCCATCCATTCCCTGTCCTTCTCCCTCATCTCAGGGCTTGCTTCTGGCAAGCTCCACCTAAGGCACCCTTTATAAACTCCTTTGTCTGTGATCCAGATTCTCATTCTAGCTATGCTAGCTTGGGAGAGCCCAGAGAGGTAACCTGCCTCCAATTCAGCAGACATGCCCATGAACAGTGAAATTTTTAGTTAGGTCTGGCCCCCTGAGTAGGATCCAGGTGGACCTGACAAAATACTAAATACAGAATGCAAAAAGCAGAGGTAGAATTTTAGAATGACACATTCATAGCTGCTCGGAGTTGGAAGAAACCTAAAAGTACTTCATCCAAAATTCTACCTACTTGTGAATGAATCGCTTCTTTAATGTCACTGAAAAGTGGTCACTGGATTCTTTTTTAATAGTCTCTACTTTTTGAAGCATCATGTCCCATTGTTGAACAGTTATGTCAGAAAGTTTAATCTTAGAACGACTCAACCTATCCCCCTATAAACTTCATTCATTTAAAAACAGAAGTGTGCTGTTTATAAAAATTGCATTGAAGGAAAAGAATGATTTCAGGGGCTCATGCCCAGCACAGCATAAGTCCTTAATGCAAATTTTAGAAGGTTTTATATACATATATATATATATACTTAAGTTTAACCCAATATCCCTCCAATATTTGCTCTGTTTTCAGCAGCAGTGGAAGACTTCACAACACATAGGTAGAGAGGATAAGACATTTCAATGCTTAGCACAGGAGAGATCTGTGGCCATAAGTTAGCAAACTTCAAAAAGGCTACTTGTAAGAGTGCTGATCACATATTTGAAAAGGTCACAGCCCTTATATAATAAAACACTTAGGATCTATAAAAGGGTTTGCAATATTTGTTCAGCTGAGTGAGACTTTCAAAATCTATAAAGAGCCTCAGTGCTTATCGGGAGGAGGTGAGCATCAGGGATCTCTTTGTTACTTGAAAATTTTCGCTTCTAGAAAAGATAACATGAAAACTAATTGATTACGTGGGAGCTGATTTGGGTGTGAATACACATAATGGGTCTAATTCTATGTTCATGTAACTGCCCATTAGACATTTGTCCCCTGGCCTGAGGCTCTCTGCCCATCGTCAGGTGCTCCTGTCATTTTTCAAAAGACACAGTGAGGCTCCCAGTGCTGTGTCCTCTTCTCTCCCCAGAAGTTCCCCCTCAATTTTTTTCTGGGCTCAAGACCTCTTGATTTTTGCATCTTGTTTTCCATCAAACTCTTTTTGTTACCAAGGGCTGAAACTGGCATGGAAATGACTATCAAATCAATGTCTTTAATCTGGCAGAAAGGCCAACATGATTTGCACCCCCCAAACATTCTGCTCTTAGCTTCTACCATCCTCCCCATTCCCCCATCCAGCCACACTGGTGTCTGCTGTTCCTCCAACACACCAAGGGGCTCATGCTTCAGGGCTTTTGTATTTGCTTTCTCTCTGTCTGGCAGGGTCTTCCTGCCTGGATTCTCATGGCTCCGTAACCTTCTGTAACATGGATGGAGTGTCAAGACTTTTGCTCATCTCCTTACTAGAGAAACTTTCTCCAACCACCCTCTCTATTTTACTTCATTTCCTTCATGACATTTATCATCTCTTGGCATTTATTACCTCTTGGTGTTTATAAACTTCTTTGTGATTTGTCTTTCTCCCCCTACTAGAATATAATCACTAGGAGGGCAGGGAATTTGTCTGCTTTGCTTTCTGCTGCCACCTGACACTTAGAACTACATCTAGCATCTAGTGTCACTACTCAATAAATATCTATTTAATGAAAAACTAAATTTACATATTACTAAGACTCATATCATAGGTTATTTCTTTATTTGCAAAATTCTTTGGAAAAGTTATTAACACAAGAGTGTCCCTGCTTCTCTGCTCCCAACCACCTACTTTTCTTTCTCAAAGGCAACCAAAATAATGATTTCCTTATGTATCTTGCCAGAGAAACTTTTTGCATATGCAGGAAAATATACTTGAATATATTCTTTTTCATATTTTTTACTCAAACAGAGACACACTAAACGTACTATTTTGAAATATATGGAATTATATGGAATTATTTCAGACTAGTATAAATGGAAATACCTCATTTAAAAAGAAATATCTGCATAGTTTTTCACTGAAAGGATGCACCATAATTTATTTAACTAGTCTCCTATTGATGGACACTCAGGTTGTTCCTATTTTATGCTTTCTTTGTACACTCATTTTGATAATTTTCATGTACTACGTTGGACCATATGAAATTGCAGATATTCAACCACTTTTGCATTAAGAGGATAAATTTCTAGAAGTAGAATTCCTGGATTAAAGGAGATGGTAATTTGTAAAGTGAATCAATATCGTCCAATTGCCCTTCAAGGAAGATGTGTGCAATACATTCCCATTTCCTCACACACCCTGCTGGCACAGAATGTTATTAAATGTTCTTAACTTTACCAATTTGATAGGTAGAAAATGATACCTCATTGTAGTTTTAATTGGCATTTATTTTATTATTAGGCTGAGCATCTACTTACATATATAAGCACCATTTGTGTTTCCTATTTTATGAACTGTCTATTGAAGTCATTTGCCTATTTTTCTTTTAGGTTTTTGTCTTTTTTGTACTGATTTGTAGAAGCTCTCTATAAAATAGATGATCTCTATATTTGCAATATGAGTTGAAAATATTTGCTCCTACTTTGTGGCTTGTCTTTTACTTGACTTTTTTTCTTTGCAGAATTCTATTTTTACATTTATGTGGTTAAATTCATAAGTTTTTCATGTTGGTTTTGTGTTATAAGAAATGACTTCCTCTAGCCAAGATTATTTTTAAAGAATTCTTACATATTTTCTTCTAGTATTTTATGGTTTCAATTTGTATTGAATCTTTTAAAAATACGGAGCTCATTTTCAAGTGTGGGTGAGGTCAGGAGCCAGCTACATATATTTTTTTCAGATGGTTACCCTATTTCCCAGCTCCATTTTTGAAGTCAGTTTTACTCCTTTTTCATATATTAAGTTCTCTTATGTATTTGCATTTATATTCTGGGATTTCTGGTATATTTCACTGACCCGTCTGTGTATGCATGTACAATGGCAATACTGTTTTAATTAGTATAGATGTATAATAGGTTTTAGTACCTGGAAAAACTACGTTCCCTTTATCACTCTTCTTTTCCAGCATTTTCTTGGTTCTACCTGCTTGTTTAATTTTCATATCATTTTTATATTCCATTTATCTAGATCCCCCAAAATCTTGTTGGAATTGAATTTAATGAGTCTATTGTTTCTTCATTAAGCATGATTTTGATTTTGAGGCTAAGATATATTTAAAATATACATTCATATAGTCATACAAAGAAGCATTCATCTTTCTTTATTTTTAAAGTTTTGTTAAGATGAGCTATTGAATTTCATCCAATGTCTTTTCCGCATCTTTAGAGATAATCATACGATTTTTCTCTTTTGATCTATTTCTACAATGAATTACATGGATGAATTTTCTAACATTTCAACACTCTGGAATTAAGTTCCACTTGGTTATAGTGTTATTCTTTTAATCACTTCTGGATTATGTTTGTTATCCATATAGCTAGCTTAGTTTATTCTGCAATTTACTTTTTTTCTGTATGTATATGGTTTAGGTTTCAATATTATGCTAACTTCTTAAAAAGAGCATTTCAAAAACTGCTTTATTCTGGAACAGTTTAAGTTGCACTGGATTAACCTCTTCCTTAAAGGTTTGGTGTGATTACTTTGTGAAATCAACTGGGGTGATTGCTTTTTGGGGATATAACAGTTTGACCACACTCACAGGTTTAATGGGCAATAATGAAGCTTAAGATTCAGAGCCCCTTGCATGGGATCCAATAAGTCCCTGGAAGGGCCCTAGCAATTTGTCCACATGGTCATATATTTCTCTGAAATCTGTGAATAAGATGTTTTTAGTCACAATTGGCTTAGGCCACTAACTCTTTCCAGGCTAATTTCTATGTCACTCTCCTGTTTTTGTCAGGTGGCGTTGGAATGGCTGCAGATATTTTTTGGGATCTGGCTGAAGGGAACATGGCAGACTTGGAGATAGGCCACCCAAACCCCCTTCAGGGAAGGACTTGCATCTCACCTGAAGGGAGTGTAGCCAGCAGTCTCCAGGTGTCAGCTCCTTCGGGGTCTACCTTAGCTGTAGAGAGCCACCTTGCTGAGGTGACACCCTTCCCGGGGCAGCCCTCTCACCTGGTGATTGAGTGAGAGAGCTATAAAGGCCCAGACATTTTGGCCCAATGCAGAGCACTCTGCCACGTGACACCATGTCTAGGGCTCTCTGCAGCACTGCCTGACGTCTTCCTTCATGTGGTCCTGCTTCCTCTCCTTCCCCTCTCAGTTGCAGATTCCTGATAAAACATTTTCCACCCCAAATAGACTCCCAGCTTTTGCTTCTAAAGAACCTAGCATGCAATAGGAAAATTGAGTTTGATGTCCATTTAATTTGGTTTTAATGGAATACAACACACCACAAACATACACATACACACACACAATGGTTTTCAGTCACTTCTGTGTTTGGTTATGTTATTATTAGCTGATTTGGTGTGTAGTAATGGCTTCCACAGTACTACTACTTCCCAGTCTATTTCCTTATCTGCCATCACAACAAACATGGTGCCCAGTTCGGGAAGTATCTGGGGTGAAGGAGAAACAATGTTTGAAGTGTATGGAGCCAGAAGCTACTCTGTAGAAAAATCTTGCAATTGTCACACACGTAAATGTATAAGCAAAGAACTTGTTTCCAATCAATACTCAGTCAAAATGGAAGATTTCTCCCGAAAGGAAAATACTCAATAATGTAGCATATTCACTTACAAAAGTACCACACTTAAAAAAAAAAAACTGTACAAAATCGAACTTAAAATTCTTGTAGGGCACAAATCTGTAGCAGTATTGAAAATACTGGATACATCTGTATATGAAGTCACATGTTGTTTGTGTGTTCTTGTACCCCTATATATCAAATTGCACCTTAGTAAGGTTGAGAGATTTCAGACAAATGACATGCCAAATTACAACCAAAACCAGAAACAGCCTGAATAAACAAGTATTCTAGTGACAAAACCATGCATATTTGTCAATGTCAGTGCATGTAGCTTATGAGTAATTTGGGTATAAAATTAAAAGGTCTTATTTTATTTCCTTGAAGATATTGTCATCCTTATGTTTTGATATTGGGATTTCAGATGTTATTTAGAGGAAATATATTCTGGTCAATGAAATTCCCAGAATCCCAGAAATTCAACCCCCTAAATTGGTCACTCCATCTGTAGGTAGATTGAAACCTGACACTCTTTGATTTTTTTCCTTCTAATATTCTCTAATCTGGGTTCAAACCAAAAGTGCCCCTTTCTAACGATATCAACTGATTTGGGGTAACATAGTAGGGTATTTAGTAGCAATTTGGTGCCTTTTTAACAATTTCCCATTTTTAACTCAGTATTTACTAATTAAAGTCATGTATAGATTTGAGGTCCACACGAAGCTGAGTGCTTTGTGATAATGAGAATGACATAACTTTGCCATGCTTCTCTTTCTTCTGTGGCTGACAAGAAGCTCACAGCAAATTTGATTTCTATTCACTGCAACTTTACTATCCCAATGATTTGCACATTTCACCCCCTCCATGGTGCTGGCTTTTTGTTTGGCCACCTCAGGCTCTGTCTGCCGGCTCAGGTGCAGGTCTTTCTGCTGCTATTCCCTTTCCAGAGAGCAACCTTCCAGTCTCTTCCCACTGCTGACTCCTAGACATCCTTCAAGGATCAGCTCACACGTGGACTCTTTTTACAAGAATTCCTGGGTGCTTTGGAGCCTTCTAGGGTTTCACTCATCACAATGCATTCTAATGTATTCGCTTATGTGCCCCCTCAACTGCAGATAAACTTTCAACTCTCTCAGGACAAAATAAATGTTTTTTTAATCTCTAATTTCCCAACATCTAACACTGGATTTACGTTTATTCATTCAATGAATGACTCAAGGAAAGAATGATCCTTCTTCATCTATTTTTTGTTATAACCACATAAAATATATTTCAACAAGGACCCACGCCCTATCTTTCAGGGCTTTTGCTTTCTGTGTTAAAGTTTATCATTCATACTCCCCTGTATGGAGCCTCTGACCCAACCCACCATAAGTCTCTGCTCATGCAGTTTGCATTCACTCCCTTGCCCCATCCCCAACTTGCTCCGTGAAACCAGACATCCCAGATTTAATCTGATGGCATTGCCTTTCCCCTGACTCCACTTATCCTGCAACCGGAAGACCCATGTGTATAGCGCCATGCTTAATTAAGATAGAGCCTTGGCAGGAGACTTGCATTCTTTCCCCCTGATGTGTCTGTATTTTGACACCTGTGTTACTCTTTAGGGCGTCTCCAACTGACTCCTTGGTTTTAATTTGCCTCCATATCTCATTTGGTTTCCTCGAGTAGCTAAACTGCTGCCTTCCTTTCTTCCCTGGAAGAGGGGAGCTGATTTAATTATTTCATAATGGACTGCATTTTCTCTTGTAAAACTGATTAATTTCTCAAGTACATCTAGGACATGAAAAAACAGATATTCCTGGCAGTTCAGTCAATTACTGAGTGGCCATATTTTCTAGGTTCCATTATGGGACAGGAAAAAAAAAAAACCACTGAATTTAGAGAAAAATGATCTGGGGCTGATCCTGGCTTTATCACTTGCTCATCATGCTTCTTTGAGAATGTGCACCTTCTGAGATTCGATTGCCTCATTGGAACTAATGATTCTTTTGTGCTTCAGAGAATTATCATGGTATCAAGTGCTTTTACGAAGGTGAGACCCATTTTAAAACTTTGGTAGATTATACAAACAATAGTTGTTATCACATAGGAAATTTCAAGTCAAATCTGGAACTCCTACCTGATCTTTTCAATAGTTACATTTTAAAAAATATGTACAATATAACTATTATCTTGCTAGCAAAAAAATCGATGAAGGCTACTATTTAAAGTTCTAATAAATTCTGAACTCAATATGTCCTCATTTTTGCTGAATTAGCTTTTTGACACACCCTCTCCCAATACCACAAAGTGTGATTTAAGGGTTGTGATCAGTTTCATAAATTTCCATATCACACTCCTAAGTGGTAAGACAGAAATTCTAAGCCTACTTCTATTTATTTGCTTCTTCAAACATGAATTTCGTATTTTCTTCCCAGCTGTGGCCTATAAGAAGCTGTGTATTTGGCCTTGGAAAACTCAGTCTTTTCACTGTGGTGCCCAGAAAGTGGATATGCTTTATTTTGTGTTAGTTTTCATCATAAAGCCCTGGTATTGAACTTCAGCTTCTTTGATTCAATAATGATAATACTGATTAATGACAATGATTATAGTTTGTGTTTTTGTTTTGTTTTGTTTTTTGGGGGGGGTTTTTGTTTGTTTGTTTGTTTGTTTTTTGAGAGGGGGTCTTGCTTTGTCCTCAGGCTAAAGTGCAGTGTTGTCATCAGAGCTCACCGTAGTATCGAACTTCTGGGCTCAAGTGATCCACTATCCTTCACCTCCTAAGTAGCTAGGACTACGGGTCTGAGTTACGATGCCTGGCCCAATTATCTTATTTTTAAAGCCTTTTTGGAGCTACATATTTTAAGAAATTAAAGCAATTTACATGGTTTACATTTCAAATGATGGCCCACGGTCCATTATATAAGACATTAGATCTGTTGCCTGTGTTGGAATCACCTTATTTTGGCATAGAAAGCATTCTTTTTTTATTTCTTTGTTAGATTTTAATTTCTTCCTGAAGTTTCAGTAATATCTTTGTTGATTTCCAGAAAGTAAATATTAATTGCATAACAAACACACAAAAGTATGAAAATACTTAATATTTATAATCTTATTTTTTATACTAAATATTAAAACTTTTTGTATATATTCTTTCAAATAAACACACATATTTTTAAAGTGAAATTGATATTAAATCTTTCACCTAGGATATTTTAAAAAAATTTCTCTCTAAAACAAATGTGTATTTGTCATAGAAAAATTGGGAAGAAACTTAAAATGTTTTTAGTCATCAAAAACAACTTAAAGAAAGCAAAACAACCAATTACCAACTGAAAGAATTCATTTGTAACACAATTAATTAACAAATAACTAGAATCAAGAGTATATGAAGAGCTCGTTTACATGCATAACAAAAAGACAAAGCACCCTACTTAAAAATGGATTTTAAAAGTATGAACAAGGATGAAATAGAAGCAGAAATATCACTGGCCAAAAAGTACAAAGAGATGTTCAACTTCCATAGTAATTAGGAAAATGCAAATGAAGATAAAAATATAACTTTATAACCAATGGATTGAGAAACAATCAATGTTTTGGACAAATTTGTGATCGTCAAAAAAATGAAAAGTTTAAACAATACCAAATTTTAGAGATGTGAATCAAAAGGAACTCTTACACATAGCTGTACAGGTGAAAACTGGTACAACTTTAGAAAGTAATTTGGAATTCTCCAGTAAGGACAAACATTTGCATGCCCCACCAACTAGCAATTTCCCTTCTTGGCATCTACCCAAGAGAAACTCTTTCACATGTGTACCAGGATATGTGTACAAGAATGTTCTCAGCAATACAATTGAAAGTAGCAAAAAGTTGGAAATGATTCAAATGTTCATCGCCAAGAAAAGGGATAAACTGTGGTTTTAGTCACAAAATGCACTTTCACGCAGCAGCAAAAATGAATGAACTATGTCTATATATTACCCTGAGTACCCCAGTACCACACTATACTTGGGATGTGCAAACCAGGATGAGGAAAAGGGAACTGAGGCAATAACATGCATAATAAATAAGTAAAGAAATAAACAAACAGTAGGCCAGGGATGAACCAAGAATAATAGCATATGTAAACCAAGGATTATGATCGATTCATATTCCTGTACCCTAGGAATAAATTTTAAAAGATAAATTACTTTCTTATATTTCTTTGAAAAGTAAGAAAATTTAACTCTGCTTCACACATAGATTTTAAGATCATATACATACACATATTATAAAAATATATGACATATATGATGTATGTAGAGTAGTCCCTCAGTATCCACAGGGGATTGGTTCTGGGATCCCAAGAATATCAGAATCCTTGGATGCTCAAGTCCCTTACATAAAATGGCATAGTATTTGCATATAATCTACGTGTATCCTCCTGTGTACTTTAAATCATCTCCAAATTATTTATAATACCTAATATGCTGTAAATGCTATGTAAATAGTTGTTATACTGTATTGATTTTTTAATTTGTATTATGTTTTACTGTTGTAGTGTTACTTTTTGTTGTTTTTTCCCACATATTTTTGATCCAAAGTTGGCTGAATCTGAGGATGCAGAACCTGCAGATATGGAGGGCTGACTGTACGATATCCACGTATATACTATATATACAGGGCATTTTTATGCATATGCACACACTATATATATCTTATAAACACTACATATGTAATTATTTGCTTCTTGCTATTTATTATAGAAAATAGGAATTGCTTTGTAGATTGTTTTCCCTGGCTTTGCGTGGCCAGCCTCTTCTGGCCTCTAACATGACACTGATTCCCTCCTACTTTCAGCTGCACCCCCAACACTCCTCCCTTTCTCCTCTGCATTTATTTTCTAACACTGATCCAGCCAGACCCTTACCCTGATCTCTTCTCACTCCCCATTCCAGGCATGACATCTGAGGTCCTCACATTCTAGCCCAGCCTCACCTCCCACTTTGCTCCACAATCTAGTCATCCCAAGCTCCTTGACCTAAATGTCTACTCCCCTCTACTCCCTCTTTCCCTATCAAAGTCCTTCTTAAAGTCCCAACTCAACATGTTAGTTAAAACTTTTCCAGTCAAAGTCTACTTTTCCTAGAACAGGTGCATCAATGTAACAGAAGTAAGAGACACAGAGATACACTATCAAAAGCAGAGGAATCCAAGAAACATGGGATTTGGTTGATATGTATTCCCCAGGGTGTTACACATATTTTCACTGAAAGTGCTAGTCCTTCATTCCTCATTTCTTCCTTCCTTTTGCATTCCCACAAACAATTGCTATTAAATTCTCATTGTCTCTCTCTATTTTATTTGTCTAAGCTATTTCTATTACCTTTACTAACATTTTCCAAACTGCAAGTAACTAGAAGGCAAGGACTTTACTTGTAGCAGATGCTGCTGGCACCTCAGCAGATACCCCTGTATCTTTTTACAGCTGGGTGTGTGCCCCTCCCCAGCTGCCATGGGCACTGCTGCTCTAGGCTCACAGCCGCTGTCTTCCCTAGAGGGCCCTTAGGCAATAGGAACTGCCTTGGAGTTCGTCTCCCATGGAGCAGTCAGTAGCCAAGGACTCAGTGACATGAGGGTATGAAAAAGCCTTAAGTCTCTTGCCTTAAAGCTGGACAACCTTTGTGGTACAAATTACACCCTGAGCTCATCCCAGGATAAGACTGAGGCTGAATTTGACCTTGCTCAGCATCTATCCTTTCCTCGCTCCTTTACAGGAGTCTCCTGGGAGCACTCCCTCAATAAATAAATCACTCACACGTGAGTTCCCCGCTCAAGCTCTGATTCTAGGACACCTGACCTAACACAGTTATTTACTAAAATTTGTATCTTCTAAAGTGTTGAGCACAATGGATGGTACGTAATAAAATATCAGTACCACTTTGTTGAATTTAACTGTGCTAAAGTTTGCTGGAATGAGATGGGTACACGTATCTGGGAGGAAGAACTTACTGTTCTTTCTCCAGGATAGATGAATGTATTGAAGAGGACTCTTGAGTGTTAAAGACAGATCCCATCTCTGAAGAGCTTAAGCACAAAAGACAACTTATTTATCCATTCAACTGAAAAGTCCAAGCGTCACCCAAGGAACCAGAGTTAATAATAGTTTCAGGCACAGCTGGATCCAGGGACTCAGATGGTATCATTGTTCCTTTTGTCCTTCCTCTCTGCCGGTTTCTGTTTTCCTTTGCATATTGCTCCGTTTTCTTCTATTATAGGTAGTCTCCTTCACTGGTCACAGAAAGGGGCTGTAGACAGCCTTAGATTACTGCATTTTTACCTCAAGTGAGCCCAGTGGGAACAAACTCTCTCTTCTGTTAAGTAGCCATATGTAAAATCTCAAAGAATATTCTGTCTAACTAAATGCCCTTCTCTGAATGAGTCAACATGGCCTGATGGCACCTGCAAACAAGTTCAGGCCACATGCACACTGCTACAGCCCAGGGCCGGGTCAGGGAAGTCCTATCCGAAACACGTGGAACGCAGTCCTCTCGGCAGTGCTTGTGTCTGCTTGAAGAAAGGAGTATGGATCAGAGACAAATGAGAGCAACATCTACCTGTCATCATACACAATAAGCCTGATTGTTGAAAAACCCATTTTATTGTGTCATTTGCTCACTACTTTTTAAAAACATGTTCTAGATACTTCCTTTATGTTGCCTGCCACCATTACCACACTTAAACCCAGGCAAGAGCGCTTTTTGCCCAAATCCCTACCCTTCAGAGATCGTGTACTTGGGAATGCTTCCTGGAGATTTTCTAAGTCCTTTTGCAGCAGCTGGGACCCGCTGGGGTTGGCAGTGCCATGTGCCTGGGCACCCAAGCCTGGAGGTAATCACCAAAATCCCCTTCTCTGAAATTGTCCAAGTCCCCCTCCATTCCTGGTGTTCTTGCCTCCCTTTCAGGGCACACCCTGACCCTCTGCACACACGTGGTTGACCAGATGCTCTGAGGAGCACTAGAAACCCTATAAGGATTTTCTGGGGTCCTATAGCCAGCTCCCAACTCAAGGAGAACACATAGGGTGTGGATTGTGCCTGCCTGCTGGCATGGTGTTCCTTCCACAGGAGTCCAGTCACCCCTAGAATGGTGCCAACCTACTGGTTTGTGTGACTCTCCCATGTACTCACTGAACAACAAATAAATACATGAGAACCTCTTCTTTATCCATTATTCTAAGTCTTCATCAATGAATCTGTACTTTCATGGGCATGGTTTTAAACAAAACAATACATTTTGAAACAGATTGTTTACATAGACAGGAGCCCCCACAAAAATAATTTGCCCTGGGCCCTGCACTCCCAAAGGGAGGCCCTGCCTACCACACCCTCTGAACCCTTCTGCTGTGGTTTGAATGTTTGTCTCCTCAAAAACTCACACTGAAATTTCATTGCCATTGTAACAGTGTTAAGAGATAGGAACTTTGATTAGACCATGCGGGCTCCACTTTCATGGATGGAGTTTGTGCCGTTACAAAAGGGCGATTTGGCCTCCTTGTGTGCATTCCCTCTCTCTCTCTCTCTCTCTCTCTCTCTCTCATCCTGTCTTTGCCCTCCTGCCACGTGATGGATGATGTAACAAGTAGGCCCTTGATACTGGACTTCCTACCCTCCAGAACTGTGAGCCAATAAATACCTTTTCATTATAAACAACCCAGGCTCAAGTACTCCGTAACAGCAGCACAAAATGAACTGAGACCCCTTCTAAGGAAAATTGCTTCAACCACATCCCTTCCCAAGGGATGCCGTCTTTGTTTTTTCCTTTATAATAGGAGCCTGTTCAGTACCTCACAATCACACCTCACCCATAATGTGACTAGAAATGCTCACCTGACCCAAGGACAGTGAAATAATAGGTTTATGATTCAGACACTTTGGTAGAAAAACATGGCAGCAAACTCTTTGGCACCCACTCATAAAGGGAATGAGTGTCTTCTACATCTCCTCCCCTTGAATCTGTGATTGCTTATCCAAAAGGATATAGTGGAAGTGGTGCTGTACCAATCTCCAAAGCTAGGCCTTGTGAGGTCGGCAAACTCTACTTCCTGTCTCTTGGAATGCCATCACCATGCCGTGGGGAAGCCCAAGTGGCCATGTGGAGAGGCCCATGTGGGAAGGAACTGAGGCCCCTGGCCAGCAGCCTCAGTGGAGCTCCCAGCCAGCAGCCAATACCACTTTTCCAGGTATATAAGTGAGTTACCTTGGAAGTGGACCCTCCAGCCTTATTTGAACCATCTCAGCTGATACCACATGAAGCAAAGTTGACCCACTGAGCGCTGCCCTAACTGCAGACTCATGAATGCATTTTGGGGTGGTTTGTTACACTGCAGTGGAAAACCAGACCTTCTGCTCTCTCAGGCTACACTTCTTGGATATTGTCATGTGGCCTGGTGCAAAAACGCTTCAGAAACAGGCAGCAAAACATATCCAAAACATGCTTATGGACTATTTTGGCCCTTGCAAATCAGTTTGCAACCCGTAATCTAAGATGTGTAATCATGGAGACCTCTGTTCTCCCAGGATGCATCGTGGGGAGGGCTTGCCATGAACCTGTTCGGGACACTCTTCCGACTGAAGCCCCACAGTATCTATGTCCCTTTGCTTCCCTTGGCCACTGAACTTCCCCTCTGAGACAAAACTGATTTGCCACACCAGAAAGCTGGTTTACAAGCCCTACACAGCAGCCCTAATGCCAACAAATCAAGTGCCAGATTTACAAATCCTCCAAAATGCACAATAAATGCCAAATAAAAACTTTCAATGTACCAATCTTTATTTGTAGGAAGCATAAATCATAAACAAGGATAGAATGGCCCTGACATTATTATGATTAAGTTTTGAAATCCTGATTTTTTTTTTGCTTGATATTCTCTTTCAAATTTGATCTTTTCTTTTTGAGTGGCCTTCGGATTTTAATGACTGTGTAAAAATAATAGTGTTAGTTACTGCTTAGAAAAGAGGTTGAGCTGATGGAAGCTTTGGTTAGGTATTAAAGCCCACGGTATTTTTAATTTGGAAAATCAACAAGACCTTTTGGGGGTCATTTCTGGCCAGTGTTTCATTCACCAAAAGGATGTCCTGGACACAGACCTCGTTTAGCCAGGCAAGACCCAACATCCCAGCCCAAAGTCCAAAGTCCTTTACCTTGCTTGGTTTGTTTTCTAGTGGCATCTAAAATCTCTCTGGTTTATCATAGGTTTGACTTTAAGATGTGCTTTTTTGGGGAGCGGCAGGAGGAGGGCAGAGAGAATTCTCAATGTTTGGCTCCGGAGGCACTAAGGATCCAGGCAGGGCAAGCTGAAAACATTAGAGGTGACCGGTGCTCTTTGGTGATTTGCAGCTCTGGGGGAGTTATAGGGAAGGCACGTGTCTGGAGATGTGGATCTGGAGGTTTTAACCTTTCTGTGTGCCTCAGCTCTCCTTCCACCCTTAAAAATGTCTGACACAGGGCTAGGTACAGTGGCTCACTCCTATAATCCCAGCACTTTGGGAGATTGAGACAGGAGGATCACTTGAGCTCAGGAGTTCAAGACCAGCCTGAGCAACATAACAAGACCTTGTCTTTACAAAAAAAAAAAATTAAACTACCCGTGCATGGTGGCATGCACCTGTAGTCCCAGCTACTCAGAAGGCTGAGGCAGGAAGATCACTTGAGCCCAGGAATTAAAGGCTGCAGTGAGCTGGGATCACTCCACTGCACCGCAGCCTGCCCAACAGAGCAAGACCCTATCTCAAAAAAGAAAAAAAAAAAATGGCCAACACTACCACCTATGGCAATTGCTACAGGCTAGTGGCAGCCTATGATATCAATAAATATTGTTAAAAGTAAAGAAAATGCCAGACAAAAGAGAAATGAGCAGCTCAAAGCAGGCCTTCCTCACTCTCTCACCTTAGGTAGCTCACAGTTAAAAGTACATAATCTCAAGGCAAAGGGGTCACCAAGAGCAGCTCACCCAGCTCCTCTGCTGCTCTGTGTCTCAGAGCCGTTTCCCTGCTACTGTCCCTGTCAACACTGTGTGGGAGCAGGAACAGAGGAGCTTGGGGCACAACTCAGAGAAATGAAGGGGTAATGGAAGCATTAGGATTCAGGGCAGGGGGCATCAGACAGGGGTCTAGGGGGTGCAAAGGGTGAAGAAGGAGGTATGTTTGGAGCAGTGGCCCCTTGCTCTACAGGATGAAGATCCCTCCCTTGGTAAGGGGGTTGAGGGGACCCTTCTACCAAAAAAAAAAAAAAAATTATTAAAGCAATTTCTGTTCATTACAGAAATGTAGATAAAAAATTTAAATCCCATAAAATATACCCATAATCTGTCCCACTCAAAGATAATCCCTGTGTGGACCTCTTATTAAAAGACCGTGCATACCAGTGGGCTGCCATACTCCACCTCAAAAGGAAAGGTGTTTGGTTAGTGTCTATTGATTGTGAAAATTCAAAGTGATAAACAGCCAGTGTGAATTTAGCATCGATGCACATTTGGAATGTAGCAGTGTGTGGCTGTAAGAGACTTATTCAGACTGTAGATGAGGTTTTGTGTGATCTTCTCACCTTGCCATAGCCCTCCTCCCTTTCCCACCCTACACACAGTTGGTCATTCCACTCACACAACCCAGTGCTGTGGCAGGAATACATAGGTGAAATCACTGAGTAAAAATACTTACCATGCATGTACTATGTTTAAGGCACTGTGCCCAGGGACTGGGCATGTGCTTATGGGAAAAAAGAAAATCTAAGCATCATACCCGTGTTCTTTTATTCTACTAGGGGGAAACTGACTCAGTTGTGAGGTGTTTCACATGTGATTTTTGCTAAAAACCAATTTAAAATATTTGCAAATGATTCACTTTTTAAAGAAATGAATTAGAGTGGATACAACTTTATTTCTTTGGTAATATGACTCTCACTGCCACTTTCAATTTGCTGCCTTGAGTGAGAAAGGAAGAGATGGAGTTATGGTTAGCACTTAGGAAATTGTAGATAATAACTCCATGCCTTTCCAAGGTAGAATATCATATATATGAGCATTCTCTGTCATACTCTCTGTTATAACTGACCGGGGGGAAAAAAAGCAAGGAGCACTGCTTTGTGGAATTCATCATAATGGGTGGCTCTGTGGGCAGACATGGTACCTTCTGCAAATACCTACTGTTGCAGTTCCTGAAAGCAAAATGATCCTCACTGGTATGAGAAAGGAGAAAGCGAACAGGTGTGACTATAACAAGCACAGCAAACCTTTGCTGAGGATGTCTCTGTGCTGGGCACTGGGATACAGTGAGAACTTGTGGTTGGGGTAAAGAAGAAAGTGGGCTGAGTAAGCCACAGACACAGTACGATATGCCTAGCTCACAGTTAGATCAACTGTTAAAAGAAGGAACAATAATCAGTTTGCAGAGTTTCACCACGGGGGTGACTATTGTAGGGTAAGGATGGTCTGGCCAACAAAGGAGGAAATGAGAGAGCATCATTCTAGGCAGAAGGAACAGCATGTGCAACAGCACAGAGCCTGGAAAGTCACGACATGTAAAGTGTGAAGAATCGAGATGAGTCTACAGAACCAACTGCAATAAGAACACAAAGGCAAACAGGTAAGCTGGGGCCAAATGGGTACGGCCTAATGCCATGTTGTGTTGGGGTTCAATCCTGAGGGCTAGTGTTCCCAAAGAAGAGCACGTACACCCTTGTTGGCACACCGGGTCATTTTAGAAACATTTTTTAAAATCGTTATTTACTTTTAATTTTCCTTCATGTTCAATGAAAAAAATAACTCATGGAAATTGAAATTTAATGAAAATTATTGCTTAGGACATGGACAAGCTTAACAAAAGAGTGAGTGGATTTAAAGAAAATATTAAAGCATTATAAAGATGATACGCAATACAGCAAAACAGAGGATAAAATTGGGAGGCAGATCAGGAAAGTTGGAGAAACACCCTTCTGGAGTTAGACGGAGGAGCCACAGGAGCAAGAGGACTAGATTTATGGGATGTACTTTGCTTTCCAAAGATCACACAAGCATCAGAATGGAGGATGTGCCAAGGCAAGTGGAGGACAAGGTTGGAACTCTGGTTTGGGAGACCTCAGAGCAGTCCAAGAAAGAGACCTCACAGACTGAAACGACAGCAGTGACAGCGTCAATAGAGACCAAGGGACAGATTCAAATATGCTTCCCCTGCTTCCTATCAAAGCAGAACCCAGCCTGGCAAGCAGGCAGGAAATGAGGAGAGATGGCTTTATCCCAGAATATTATCATTTATGCTTCCTCTCCCAATAACTGGTATTAGAATCATAATATTGTGTGATGGTGATGTTTTCTCCCGATGCCCGGAAGCTGCAACTCTAAGTGCTCATAAACATATTTGGGGATGGATGAACCAGAGTATGGAAATGGACTTTCCGCGTTAGTCATTACAGCATCTGGGCTTAACCGTCAGCCACTTACAACTGGCCACATGGAAAGAAATGCCTCTTTGAAGTTCATAGTTGGCACCAAATGTAAAAAAGAAGCCAATTTATACCAGGTGGGTTAATAGTTCTTTTAATCCTCAATTTTTCCTGCTTGGCATTCATCTTCATTTCCTCTCGTATCACCACTCCGATTTTCCTCTAAAAGCCGCCCTTCCCCCACTTTAATCCTTGTGTTTGGATGGACCTAACCCCACCCCTTCCCTTCCAGTCAGATACAAATCTCAGGTTTGGCCAATCAGAGCATCCCATGCCCTGGCCGAAGTGACAGGCTCACAAATAGGCACATGGTACAAGCCCAGTCAAGGAAACTCAGCCCGGCATGTTTCCCTGGGACTATCTGATAAAGAAACATAGAGGGAAGTAAAGCTCAATGGAAATCAAGCAGACTGGAATGAGGAAGAGGGGAAGGGTGAAAACTTACCTAACAGGTACAATGAACACTATCTGGGTGACTCAAGCATTACAAAAATGATACATGTAACCAAAAACATTTGTACCCCCATAATACTTTGAAATTAAAAAAAAAAAAAAGAAAAGAAACATTTTCGCTACTGTTCAGATTCAAACCTGAAGTGCAGGAGGGCACCACGACCTGGAGGGAGAATGAACTTCACTCAGAGAGAAATGGACCTTTGGGAGACAAAGACTCTATGTCCTAATGGCACTGATTGGCCCTGTGGATACAGTTTCTCTCTCTGGGCTTTCTAGTTTTATGAGAAGATATCCCCCCATATTTTCCTCTCGGGGCAATTTGAATTGAGTGTCTGTCACCTACAACTACCCAGCTCAGTAAGTCCATCTGCAACTGGGATGGAATCAGGGAGCAACAGAGAAAAGGACTCAGGCACTGCTGGGGAGAGGTGGGCGAGCATCTCAGCTCTCACTTTTAATTCAGCTGTGTGAACATCTATCGAGAACTTGCCATGTGAAAGCAATTGTGTTAGACAAGGCTGGTAAGGAGAGTGGGTAGGAATATAAAGACCTAAGAAAATGATCTGAGTCCTTAAAATGATTATAATCCTTTCAGGTCAGAACAAGGTAGTGTGACCTCTGGACTTGGCCTCTCCCAAAGCCAGCTCGTTGCCACCTTCTTTCTTATTCTGTACATGTGATGCTTTCTCCAATCCCAATGAGAAAGTCAACACCATCAGCCAAAAGCTCCCGAATGTCCTTGTCATATGCTCAATGTCTGGGCAAAATTAGCCCTCAAGAAATTTAAGTATACATTAAAAAAAAAAACTGAACTAAACTAAAAGGTCAGATGCAGACTGAATGATGAACTATAACAACTTTCCCTGTGACTTTTCCTCTTCTTGCGTCTTCTTCTCTATTGATTTTGTTCGTCTGCCTATTGTACCTTACATAGATGCATAAAGTTGAGTGTGGCATGAAACATTTGGAAGGAACGAAGAAAAGGCAAGGAGGTAAAAAGAAGGAAAAAGAAAGGAGGGAGTGAGTAAGGAAGGAAGGATGGAAGCAAGAAAGGAAGGAAGGAAGGGAGGGAGGGAAGGAGGGAGGCAGGAGGGAGAGAGGGAAGAAGGAAATAAATATTGGCTGCCTCTTAGAGTTTGTTGGCATGGAAACATTTCTCTGAACAAAGACTCTAGTACAAATTGCAATGCTACTATGTATCAATCTCACAAAATAACCACTAGGTAGAGATCACAAAGGACTACCAAAGAAATGCAAGCTGAAGGGAAGCCTGGGTAAAAAGTTGGACAAATATACACTGGAAATTCACAGGGAAGTATCCAGGCTGGAAGTTGAAGTCTCTGCAGAGCTGGAGGAGGCTGCTGTTGCCTTTCTCTCCTCCTGCTTAGCAAGCAGAAATCTGGTCATTTGCAGATCTTGCCTGCCCTTCTCTTTTGGAATAAGAGATGTATGGCCATTTGTTATTTCTGCATGTGCGGAGGACTCTTCTCCCTCCCGCCTCCTGAATGGAACCACTGGGTCTGTAAGCACAGCCAGAATTCAGCATGCAAAACATCAACACCATGGATCCCTTCTTGCTTTTATAGCTGTGCACCTCCTTATTCCTGCCTTAGGAAACCTTATCTTTAGGCTCCCTTGCCCAGCTGCTGAATTCTCAGTGTGTCTTTTCAAATTGAAGGACACATATTTATGGCTCTTCCTCTGCAATTAAAATCCAGGATAGGTAATGCACGTGGGGAAAGGAAGCATCCTTCAATCTTGAATGTGCTGCCGAGTGAGTCAGCAAGCAGGCTGGTTTGAAGGGAATAGTCAGAAATGTCTATGAAAAACAAAATCCAGGAAATATTAATAAAAGGATGCTGCTTGCAATACTTATTAAAATGCTGACCACCTCAGGAATCCAACATGGGCAACTCCACACTTGCAGCAGGATGAAGGGGATGTGTGTGCATCTGAGTTTTTATAAATAAAGATATGCAATTGCCACCTCAAATGCTTTTATTAAGAAGTAGGAATATATATGCTGTGAATTAATATTAAACTCAAATTCCCACCTGCCTTTAGAAAGACCCTTCAGCAAAACTAACATGTGAGCCCAGACAAATTAAGGCATCAGATCCCCATAGATTCTGGCAACCCCTGGGAATAGAGTGCATTGTCTGTCCTTTATAGGATGTGTCAAAGTGTCACCAAAAAACTGTTCTTTCTTTGTTTTCTATCAGCTACAGAGAAAGAACATCCAATTGGTATGGGATTTAGGTTTTCATTCAGTGGCCAAAGGATGGAGAAGGGGAGGCTAATGCTCTAAAGGCAACTTCTCCTCTCGCAAAGGGAGGTGTGGGAGTTTTAAAGAGTTAGATATGGGATGGAGGAGGTGTGTAAGCATGTACAGGATGGAGCTTCAGACGCACAGATGCAGTTCACATACATGCTACTTCATACATAGTTGTACAGAAAATGGTGGCAATTCTCACCTGGGGGAGTGATTTTTGGTATTACAATGGTATGTTGGTGATTTAAAGGTAACTGGAGGTCTCCTGCTCTGGTCTGCAATGACTTTGTGCAGGTCTGGGCTTCCTCTGGCATCCAGCAGGGGGGTCATGTGACTCTTTGTAGCATTCTGACGATCTGACGTCCTTGAGTAGCTGTGCCTCTAGATAAAGAAACTAAAAAATTGTTAAAAGAATGAAATAAAAGAAAAGGGGAAAAAACTGTTAAAATTTTCCATTTGCTTTGTCAAGGCCATCTGGGTAGCAAAAGGACAGCTGTGCAGTCCCGGGGGCTGGGAAAGTGATCATTTCAGGGGCAGGTAAAGGCATGGGGCTGGGACAACACAGGATCTGTTTCTGACAAGGTGAGTGATCCACGAACTGTATCAGGAGTATGGGATAGGAAGGATGTCAGAGAAAACCAAAGAGCTAGTCTGGGGTCAGGAAAGACTATTTTAGGGAATTTGAACTTTATTCATAGGCAGTGAGGTGCCATGGTAGGTTTTAGGGCAATCAGATTGATGCTTTTTGAAAAGTCACTTTTGGGACTTAATCTTAGCATAAAACCCAGAGCAAGCACTTCAGGATATTAATCTTTCTATGATCATCTGTTCTAAACTTTTATGGGATATTGGTGAATCTGGGTATGGCAGAAGCACAACAGTACCCTCATTTGTCTCTGGTCTTTGCACTGCATGAGGCTGGGCAGGAGAGGGGAGGGGTTTTCTGTTTCAGACCCACCTTTGGAAGCAACCACAACCGGGCCCTGCAGCCCACACATTCTAAATGGAACCACTCTGGGGAGAGCTGTCAGCTCATCGCACCATTGTGCAGAAGCAGAGACAACCATTTACAGAGAAATCATTCCTTCCTTCTTTGCACAGCCCAGACAAGAGTTAGGTCAATCAATAATACCATGAAAAATTTAGATTAAAGGAAAAATGAAAAATTGCCTGGTTTTTTGGTGCTTGTAGCATAACAACAGGCTACAACATTGCTTAGGAACAGATTCTAGGTTTTGTAGCCTCCCTCGCTCTCAGGCTCAGGACCCTGACCGACTTCCAAGCCCTTAGTGCCTGAGCCCTTGACATCTGCAACAGCAATGAACTCCATCTTCAGCTCACTAAGGGTACCTGCTGCAGTGATCTGGCTTCCATACCCTAACACAGTGCTCCTGTGCCCTCACTGCTTCTCTGCCTGCAGTTCCAAATCTCCCTCACTGACACTCGGTAACACGTGCCCTAGCCCCAACTATCCTCATCCACCACTGACGACACTCTTCAGCCTCATCCATCTTCAGCCACCCTCCTCTACCCTCGACCACCCGCATCGGTCCTCCACTCTTCTCTTCTGGCCTTATCTCTCCCAACAATCCTCACCCCTCCCTCACTACCCTCGCCTTTTTTGTGACTGTGGCATCACCACCATCATACCTGCCCCCTCAACAGAGTACCAAGGATAATTAATACGAATGATATCCTCTCCAGCACATGGCACATTTTCCACTTGAGAAAATATCTCTGGAATGAAGGATTTATATAGGAATCATAATCCTTTGTTTACTGGCAACTCATATCCTCAACAGCATTTTACATCATTGTTATCTAGTCCTCATAAGAATCCCGTAAAGAATGTGAGATTTCCCCCAGATGAAGGAATTTCACAGATTAGGAAGGTGAGGTTACAAGTACAGGAATAAGGCCCAAGGACATCCTACTATTCCCGCTCACAACAGTGGATGCCATTTAGTGTCACATGCAGTATGTCCACGAGAGGCACTTCATACACATGGCGCATCATCCTCGTAGTCCCACAAGGAAGGTATCTTACAAATGGAGACTCTGGAGCTCAGAGGACCCCAGTGACCTACTCAAAGCCACTGAGCCAGCAAATGGCAGAATAGGGTCCAAGAACTAAAGTCCTCTAACTCTGAGCCTTTCTTTGGTATCAGAAAGAAAATCATTCATATTCTGATGTTAATAAAGTCATGTGCATTTCTTTTACATAAACATGTCCATTTTTAAAAGGGAGAAAAATTCCCTTTCAAGGTCAAGAAAATATCTCTAGTTGGAAGAATTGTCTGAAAAATTGTACCAGAATAATTAAAGTTTTCACGGTCCCTCCAGTTATACTTTGTACTTCTAAGTCATTCCTGTTTCTAACACCAGAAAAGAAAATAGGTCAGATATTGAAGTTATCTTCCTTCTGCTACATTCCCCTCTGTTCTATGCCTCTTTCGAGCACATCTGAGTCCCTTGAGTTAAGGCTCCAGACGTGTGAGACACTGTTATGCAAATCACAGAAGGAAAGAGCAAGCCCAAGAAATGGCAGAATCTTCTCAAGTGGAGGTTTTTGAATTACTGAGCTTTAAGGTAAATAGAAAGATTAAACAGTGACCCAGTTTGACCCCACATGCAGATGGAAGACTCTTAAGAAGTTGTGCCATGAAGAAAAACTTGGAAGGAAAGGTAAGGAATGTTGACTGAGAGCAGAATTGCACAGTGGTTGGGGCCCCTGTTCTGGCCCTAGACTGCCACGTTCAATTCCCGGCCCCGCTTCCCGACTGTCTCAGTTTCTTCCTCTCTAAAAAGGGAACAATAATAAAAATATTACCCACCTCAAATGGGCAGGGAGGTGCTGAAGAGTTGGTGTGCACAGCCTGTTTCCCGCAGGCCCTGGCACGCGTATTAAATGCAGCGTGGATGACAGAGAGATGTCATTAGTGAGCACCCTTCCTCGGTGCGCTTGGGCCACTTCCTATGCTGGGTGAGTTCGGCCGCTTTGCCTGCAAGATGCAGAGCCTCATTCAGGTTGCTGCAAGAAAGAGGAGTTTCCCATAAAATGTACAAGAGATGAAGAAGAACAAGGAACAGGTGCTCAGCCAGACCACAGGGACACTGAAATGTTGTTCAGCACATGGGAGACACTGTCCTGAGCCATCATCAGGTGACAGTTTGTGACTGAATGGATAATGCACTGTCTCCAGTCTCATGCACCACTGTTAGGGCAATGCCTGATGCCATCTAATTACAGTTACTTCACATTGTCTTACACAGCCCTGTGGGGTAGGTATTATGAAGCCCCATGTTTCAAAATGCATCCATCTAGGCATGGTTTTGTCCAGAACGATATTAACTCCTGCACTCTAGAAGGCCGAAGATCAGACATTTTGTTACATTTAAACTTGAGAAAAGTTAGAATTCTCTAAGGGATTCTAATTCTGATTGTGTTTTCATCTCACTAATCCTTAAACATGCAAAGTTATAAATACTTTGTGGAAAGGTTTATGGCACTTTACCACATGTTCTTGATTTTATTATCACCTTTCCTAATGAAGGATCAGCACATATTTATTTCAGAAAGGAAGATGGGATTTAGGAAAAAAGAGACGGAGTGGAAAAAGCAATTTACAGCTGAGGTTTCCCAAATTAGGCGCACATCGAAATCACCTGAGAAGCTTGTTTTAAAAACAGCTCTATTGAGGGGTTATTGATGTACCATAAAATTCACTCATTTAAGTGTACACTTCAATAAGTTTTAGTAAATTTATATAGTTATGCACCTATTACCACAATCCAGTTGTAATATTTCTGTTACCCCAAAATACTCCCTCATGCCTGTAAAGTTTTTAATTTTGATTTTGGTTTTAAATCACTTTCTTCTCAAATTACAAAGAAAACCAATGTTAAGTTTGGTGTTTTTCCTGTACTTCATCCATACATTTATGCCTTTACATATTGTCTTAGTCCATTCAGGCTACTATAAGAAAAATATCATAGACTGGGTGGCTCACAGACAACAAATATTTATTCCTCACAGTTCTGGAGGATGGAAAGTCCAAGATCAGGGTGTTGGCAGATTCACTGTATTGTGAGGGTCCATTGCTCACAGACGGTGCCTTCTCGCTGTGTCCTTCTCATGTGATAGAAGGGGCAAGGGAGCTCGCTGGAGTTTTTTTGTTATAAAGGCACTAATCTCCATCAGAGGGCTCAGCCCTTATGACTCCATCACCTCCCACACACCCCACCTCCCAATCATCACCTTTGGGGTTAGAATTTCAGCATAGGAATTTGAGGAGGACACAAACATTTACACCATAGCATATAACAAAGAAATACTAGCTACCCATATGTAAGATTTTTTTGTTTTAAAATAAGTGGAACAATAGCATATACTCTCTTTTATGACCTTTTTCTATTAAAAATGTGTCTGAGAGATCTTTTCATGTTCACTTTTCTCATTCTCTTGTAATGTCTCCCTAGGATTCCAGAGTATAAATATAGCATAATTCATTTAGACACCCTTCCCCTTTTTGATGAAAATGTAAATTGTTCCCATTTTTTTGTTATTTTTATCTTAAATAATGTAGCAATAACATTTGTGTATTGCGTCTGTGTATTATTCCTGGAGGACAGACCCCTAGAGGTGCAACTCCAGATGGGAACTTTTTTAAAACCATGTGTCCTAACATTCTTTCTCTTCTTCCTCTGTCCAGCAAAAGTTTAATTTATTGGAATCGGGGCTGAGCCCAGGACCCTGTATTTTTACCAAGCACCTGCCCCAGAGATTCAGATATAGCTAGCCTGACACCATCTGCAGACTGTCATTGCAGAGTCATTGTTTTAAGACAAATATCAGTGACTTTGTACTCAGAGAATACAGCTCAAATCCCAGCTCTGTCACTGCAAGTGGTACAGCCTTGGACACCATTCATTCCTGCTTATCCTCACCCACCCATTCATTTATTCACCATGTAGTAAATAAGCATTGAGCATGTTTTATGTGCTGAACATAATTCTCAGTCAGCAGGTGAAACAGACACAAAAACAAATGAATAAATACAATAAAGTATCATGTCATAGATTCTATAAAGGGGAGGCTAGTCCCTTGTATGTTTAGTAGAGGAGGATGACAGAGGAAACCTGGAAAGATTGTAGAAGAAGGAAATCTAAGGGCGAGCCTTGAACTAAGGGTAGGTTCCTGCCAAGTGACCAAAGTCAAGGCAGAGGAAACAGTGAGAGGGATGGCCTGGATGTAGCATGCATTGTTGAGTTTTATGGTACAGGTGCAAGGTGCAGCAAGGAGGCTGGGGATAGAGACAGGATTGTGGCAGGCTTTGTAAGGTATAACAGGGTCATCTTAAAGGGTTGTAATCTAAGGTATACCATGGCAGATGTGCATTTTAGCACAACTTTTCTGGCAGGGTATGAAGAAAGAAATAAAGGGGTTTGGGCAGAGAGACCCAAGTCATAGAGCCGGTTGGCACAGAGCCTTGTCTCCTAGGCCACCATTCTTTACATCGTCCATACTAGACACTAAAGTGAGAATCCATTAAAAAGCCAGGTAGAGTCTCTTGACCATTGTTGACTTGTCCAGTTCTTAAGCTGATTATTCTTTGCCTTGCTTTAATCCAGCACTGAGCCTAGCACTTAATGGTCTTTGAGCAACTGAGCTATGGCAACTGTAAAATCAGAGTCCACAGCCAGGTGTGATGACTAATTTTATGAGTCAACTTGGCTGGGCCACAGTGTCCAGACATTTGGACGAGCATTAATCTGAATGTTTCTGTGAGGGTGCTTTTGATTAACGTTTAAATCAGTGGACTTTGAATAAAGCAGGTTGCCCTCCTTAACGTGGGTGGACCTCATCCAATCAGCTGAAGTCTAACTAGAGCAAAAGACTGACCTCTCCCAAGTGAGAAGTAATTCTGCCAACAGACTGCCTTTGGACTTGAACTGCCAAGTCAGCTCTTCCGGGGTCTCCAGCCTTCTGGACCACCCTGCAGATTTGAATTTGCCAGCCTCCATAATTGCTTGAGCCAATTCCTTAAAATCAATCTCTCTATATATGCATGCTCAACTTATTGGTTCTGTTTCTCCAGAGAACCCCAAATAACCCACCAGGGAAGATAGTATGAGCCCTTAACTGTTCTCTCTGGGGCTAGAAGTATTCCCAAGACTCTGATGGAAATGCTCCTCACTGCAGGAAGAACATCCAGAATAGAGATTTTCCCATCAAGCTCCAGGGACCTTCAGGTTCCTCTGGAAGCCAATTGAGAAGAGGAATGGAGAAAAGCTACAGAGCAGATTCCAGACAGGCCTGGACAATCTGGCGACATAATGTATCTTTCTGCAAATGTCTCCATTACAGCATTTGTATATAGAAAACTTGTCTGAACTCCCTCTTTCATTCTTTCTTGCTCCAAGACCTGATACCAGCCTGACCCTGCCCAGAATGCTGATTTGCCTGTTTTGTGTGTGTGTGTGTGTGTGTGTGGTTTGGTTTTTGTTCAGTTTGGTTTTCTTATCTTTTCTTCAGTTATTTGCATAAGTCATTCAAATCTCAGGAGGCAGGGTCCATATATTGCAAATTCTTCATAATTTCCCCATAATCTTACTGATACTTTGTTTTTAATAGTACTTTACAATTTATAAAATAGTGCTGGATTTAATTAATCTCTTAGCCTCAGTTATGAAATCCATAAATTAAGGATAATGTTATAATTGGGAATAGTACTATAGTACCTCATAGAATATTATAAGGATTAAATGAGAATATGCATGTCAAGTGCTTAGCAGCATACCTGGCATTTAATAAATGCTAGGTCTTTTCCTTATGAGATCGTAAGTTTCATGATTATTTCAATAAGCCTCCAAAGTGGACAGGAAATGATCAGTTAACCCTGTTCTATAAACGAATAAGATGAAGCTCACAGGTAAAATACCTTCTAGGGGACCCACGGCCAATGAATAGAAAAGCCAGAACTTGAATTTAGAACTCTGACTTCAATGTTATTACTATGCACACTCAGTTTCTCAGGCACACCACAGACACTGTGAGAATACATACACACATAAAAATTTATGCAGATCAATGAATAAAAATTGTGCATTGCAGCAGTTTATAGATCATGTCAGTTGAATAATAAGTGTTGAATAATACTCAACAAATGGAAAAACCTCAATCAACAGTTCTTAGTCTTGCTAAATTTCTCCATAAAATCTTCAGCAGATCATCAATTCCTCAAATGCCCCAGCAATTTGAATGTGATCACTTCAGCTCTGAGAGTCACTTCTGCTCCAGAAAGCATGAAACTGAGCCTCTTTGTCTATGAAACTCAGCTAGCATCTTATTTTCCCCACCTCCATCCTCCGTGGCCAGGATTCAATGCTCCATGCTTCTCTTCATCATTTTTTTCTAGCATCAAAGTTATCTTCCTGAAACCCAAATCTTACCATAATCTTCCCCTGCATATCAGCAAACTAAATCCTCTCTCAATAGCAGCTCTGGGATCAAGTCCAACTCCCCTCACAAGAACTACAGGCCATGCTTCATTCATTCAATCAACAAATATTCATTGAGCCCTACTATGTGCTGGACAGAGTTCTACGTGCTGGGGAAATCAAAGTTCCTGCTTTCGTGGAGTTTACATTCCAGTAGGGAAGATGGATTAACAAGCAAGTAAGTGTAAAGAAACCAGCTATTATCATAGTTCAGTCTTACCCTACCTTCCCCTCCCACCACTTCTGCCCATGTGCTGCTTACTTGCACCCCGTTTCTTTACACCTCCCACTACCTCATGCTCTTTCCTATCTATGAGCCCATGTCCTTGTGGACTCCTCTGTCTAAAATGTCCTTGACTCTCCTCTACTTTGCAAAACATATTTATCTTTTAAGACATAGTTCACATCACCGGCTATGTGACACTTTTACTTCTTAACTCCATGAAGTTATGTTCTCGTATAGGCTTTGTTACATGTGAAGTTTCTGTTAGGATAATCCCTTTATTATTTTTGTCCTTTTTTTAGTATAGAAAATGACTAAAAAGGAGGTGCAGTGGATTGACTACAAACAATGTCCCTTTTTTTTCCTATCCTTCCCCCTTGTGATTTTAGATGTCAGCTTGACTGGATTACAGGATACCCAGATAGCTGGTAAAGCGTTATTTCTGAGTATGTCTGTGAGGGTGTTTCTGGAAGAGACTGGCATTTGAGACGGTGGACTGAGTAGCAAAGATCCACCCTGACCCAATGTGGGTGGGCACCAGCCAATCAGCGGGGGGTCCTAGGAAAAAAAAGGCAGAGGAAAGAAGGAAAATTATCTGTCTCTGTTCTGGAGCTGGGGCATCCTTCTTCTCCTGCCCTTGGACACGAGACCTCCAGGTTCTCTGGCCTTTGCACTCTGGGACTTGCGTCAGCAGCCCTCCAGATGCTCAGGACTCTGGCCTTGACTGAGAGTTGCACTGTCAGCTCCCCTTGTTTTGAGGTCTTTGGCTGTGGACGGAGCCATACTACCCGCTTCCTGGGTTCTCCAACGTTGGACTTCTCAACCTCCATAATCATGTGAGCCAATTCCCCTAATAAATACCCTTCATATGTCTAGTCATCTATATATTCTATTGGCTCTGTTTCTCTGAGAACCCTGACTAGTACACCCCCATTCCAATTTCTGCAATACGACTTAGCAGCCCCTTCTCATCAAGAGGTAGAGCCTATTTCCCTACACCGTGAGTCTGGGCTAGTGTTATACTAGCTTTGGTCAGTAGAATGTGGCAGAAGAGTTGGGGTTCTTGCTGACTTCTGCTCTCTTGAACCCCTGTGTCGGCCGTGAGAACAAGCATGGGCTAGCTGGCTGGTGGGTGAGAGAATGGAACAGGATTAAAGGTAGTCCAGCAGTCCTCGCAAGGCAACGGCCCAAGGCAGAATTAGCAATGCCACTCAGCTAAGCCCCTCCATGAGCAGAATTAAATGTTTATTGCCCTGAAGGTTTGTGATTATCTGTTACACAGCATTATTGTAGCCCTAGAACACTGATGCAAATGCCATATGGAATCATCAAATTTTATTACTCTTTATATCTGCCACATTATTGGCATTATTCCACTCATGGATCTATTTATTCACTCATTCATTTATTTCTCGTTCAAGCAGCTTTGTCTACTATGTACCTGACACTCTTATAAGCTTAAAAATTGACACAATGTATTTTGTGCCTCATCCATAAATGTCAATGAGACAATTGACATGTTTCTTTTCTCCTTGAACAACTCTAGAGAGAGAACTTCCCTAATTGCTCCATAGAGCTAATTCCTCTGTTTAATCTCTCCATGGTTAAGAAGTTCTTCCTTTTGTCCAGCCTCAAACTCCAGCTTTAGCTTCAGTCTTCTTGTTCAGCTGCCCATGAACCTGGGGAATAAAGCACAGCATCCGCCTCATAAAAACCCTTCGTAAATTTAAATTCAGTCATTAAGTGAAGGAAACAGTTAAGCCACTTCACGTGTGCTGAAGATTTTATTTTGGGATATCTCTGTGGGAAGGAATGTTTGGGATTAATTGAGCTTTCTGGGTATCTGCACATGAGCACCGGAGTTTTATATATAGAACCAGAACACCTGATCACAGCACCTGCAAAGAGAAATTACTCATTTAACCTCCCGAACTCCAATCAGAGAGAGGAGGGTGTTGAAGCTCTGATGGAGGGCCCTGTGGCAGGGGGTCAGGTCCCATGGTTAGGGTGCAGGGGGACGTTGCAAAGATCCCAGCTTGGTACTTGTCTTTCCCTGCAGCCCCCCTCCTTTTCCCCATGGTCACTCATATTCTCCTTAAAACCCACTCTCAGGCCAGGTTTTGGATCATTCACTAATGTATATGCTTCTGTCTGACTGCACCATATACTGTCTTCTACAATATTTTAAGGGGTTGCTGTAACAGAATTATTAAATACTAGGAAAGGAAAATCAATTTATCTTTTTCATTATGCCATCATAGAGTTTTAAAAATCATCATCCTTGTAGAGGGTTTGATAAATATTCATGTTCCTCTTTTTGTAATTTTTTTTTTTTTTTTTTTAAAAAGAGGGTCTCACTCTGTCGCGCAGGTTGGAATGCATTAGTTTGATCACAGCCCACTGCAACCTCAAACTCCTGAGCCCAAGCAATGCTCCTGGCTCAGCCTCCCAAGTAGCTGGGCCTACAAGAGTGTGCCATTACCCTCGGCTAATTTTGTTTTTATTATTTTTTGTAGAAACGAGGTCTCACTTTGTTGCCCAGGCTGGTATCCACCTCCTGGCCTCAAACAGTCCTCCCCCCTTGTCCTCCCAAAGTGCTGGCATTTCAGGCATGAGCCACCATGCCCAGCCTTTCTGCAACTTTTAAAATAGAATGAACTTTATTCAAGCCCATGTTCTAAACTCACATTATCAGAGGGGACTTCCCTGACCATTCTATATAAACTCACACATATGACTTCTCATTCTTGGTCCCCTTTCATTCCTCCAGACTTCTGCATAGTTCTCAGCATCAGCTGACCTCTCTGTATTTATACATATGTGCTTTTTAATCTATTTTCCGTCACCAGAGGTAGGAATTTGTTTTGTTTTGTTTTGTCTGTCTATTTTTTTTCATTTTTTATTAAAACACAATTTACATACAGTAAAATCTACCTTTTTTAGTGTAGAGTTCTATGACTTTTGACAAATATATCTAATAATGTAACCACACTACAATCAAGATATAGGACAATTTCATTACCTGAAAAATTCCCCATGGCCCTTTGTAGCCAGCCCTTCCCTCCACCACATTCCCTGGGAGCTACCGATCTATTCTACATGTCTAGCTCTACCTTCCCCAGAATGTCATAAAAATGGAACCATATATTATGTACCCATTAGGCTTATCATAATACATTTGAGATGCATCCCTGCTGTTGCATGTATCCATCATTTTCTTTCTTTTTTAACGCTAAGAAAATGCCACTGCATAAATTGTGCCACAATCATTTATAAGTTTAAAGACATTTGAGTTCTTTTCAGTTTTTGGCTATTGCAAACAAAACCATTATAAATATTTGCATACATGTTTTTTGTAAACATAAACTTTCATTTCTAGGGCAAATACCTAGGAATAGGACTGCTAATTCATAGATAAAGTGTATGTTCAATTTCATAAGAAAGTGTCAAACTGTTTCCAACATTACTGTATATTTTGCATTCTCACCAGCAGCATGTGAGAGTTTCAGTTATTCCAAGTGCCTCAGTACTTGGTATTACTAGTGGTCAGTTGTCAATTTTTTTTTGTTTGTTTGCTTTGTTTGCCATTCCAGTAGGCAAATGATGGTATCCTGTTGCAGTTTTAACTTCCATTTTTCCCAATGACACATTCTGCTAAGCATCTTTTTATGTGTTTATTTACCATCCATTTATGTCCTTTAGTGAGGTATCTGTTTAAATTTCTTGTCAATTTTTAATTGGGGAGTTTATTTCTTTATAATATTATTCTGAATTTTGAGAGTTCTTTATATATTCTGGATACAAGTCTCTAACAGATACATAATTTATAAATATTTTATTCCAGTCTATGTTTTGTCCTTTATTCTCTTAATGGTGTCTATTGAAGAGCAGATATTCTTAATTTTGATGAAATCTAATTTGTCAATTTTGTATCTAGTAAATCTTTGCCTATCTCAAAGTTAAAAAGATTCTCTATCATGTTTTCTTCTAAAATTTTTATAGATTCAGGATTTAATTTTAAGAGTATGATCCACTTTGGATTAATTTTTACATATGGTACAAGCAAGATAAGGGTTGGAGTTCATGGCATGGATGTCCAATCATTCCAGAACCAATTCTCTAGAGGAGTGGGGATTTGTTTCTATTTATATTCTATTGAGTAGGGCTGTGGCATGTGGCAGGCATCCAATAAATATTTGAGAAATTAATGAATCTCATTAATTTGGTTTTAAGTATTACTTAACTCTTTAATTCATCTAGAAATTGTTTGGTATACTGTGAGAACTATGAATTCAAAGGGACTTACTTGCCAAATTATTTCTGTTATGCCAGCTTTATGTATTAATTTAGACCAAATGTTCTTCCTTGAAACAGAAATTATTTAATCTAATTATTTCATTCACCATGTATGTTATTTACCAAACTTTGAACCAAGTACGGAGTTACACACTAAGACAGGAATTCTTTTGTCAGTTTGGTGAAGCCTGTGGATTTCTTTCTCAGAATAATGTATTTAAATGCATAAAATAAATATACAGGATTACAAAGGAAACAGATTATATTGAAATAGTTTTCAAAATACTTTTAAAAAATTGTGACAGAGTAATATATGTGTTTCTTTACCTAAACATCATAACACAATCTAGCAGCAAGTCTAATGACTACCATAGTGTCAGAGCAGTGATGAGTTTAAGATATTTTAAAATGTCTGCAACAAGCTGTAATGTGATATAAAAACATCTAGGATTTCTATGGGTGGCAAAGTCACAGGTCTTGCTGACTCTATTGTGGCTTGTTGTCTACATTCATGATTGAAGGACACGCTAAATTTCTGTTAGAGGTTAGTGAAAATAAAGCTGTATTCTTTTTTCTATTCAAATTACCAGCCCCATGAATTCCAACTCCATTGAAGAACTCTTGAGCTGGAGAGATGCACAGATGAATAAAATGTGGTCCCTGCTCCCCAAGAAATTACATTACAGTGAGAACCAAAAGAAACACGAGCAAGAGAGTCTATAACTGCAGTCCCTAACCATTGGGTCTCGGACCAGTACTGGTCTGTGTCCTGTTAGGAGCTGGGCCACACAGCAGGAGGTGAGCTGTGGGCCAGAGAGCAAAGGTTCATCTGTATTTACAGCCACTCCCCATCGCTGGCATCACCACCTGAGCTCCGCCTCCAATCAGATCCATGGCGGCATTAGATTCTGCATTCTGGTGAGTTGCATAATTATTTCATTATATATTACAATACAATAATAATAGAAATAAAGTCCACAATAAATATAATGCACTTGAATCATCCTGAAACCATCCCTCCACCCCCAGTCCGTGGAAAAATTGTCTTCCATGAAACCAGTCCCTGGTGCCAAAAAGGTTGGGGACTGTGGGTCTACAAGATGCCAGATTTTGTTGAATGGGCTGAAACAGAATGGCAAAGAGTTTACAAAGATGGAAAAAATTTGAGTCAGCCCTGGAGGAACATATTAAGTTCTGTGGTCACATAGGAAAGAATAGTTACATATGAGTAATAGGGGTGGAGGGAAGGTGAAGAGAGAAAAAGATGACCTCAGTGACCTGTGTAATCTCTTTCCCCATCCCTACCACTGAAGAATCAGAAGGAGCTGCGTTTTTAAAAGCTTGGCCATTGCTAAAAATGAAAAAATTGGAAAAAGTAGGTACTGCTGTCTCGTGTAGATGGTGTACGTGACAAATAAGTTCTTTACCACGCCACAGTAAAGTCTTCTCTTCCTAAAAGATAGAATTATACTCTGGAGTTGTGGGCTGAAGTCTAGCCCCATTAATGGGACCTAGACTAGTGAGAAAGGAAAAGTAGTATAGCAGGAAAAATAGGGACTTTGCATCATCAGACCAACCTGAGCCTGAGCTGGCCATTTACCCACGTGTTTTGGGGCAGTGATGTCATCTGACATAATCACTCTTTGCTAAGGAAGATTTTTATCCTTCTGCATTAATTTCCACAGAAGAGAGGGCAGTGAAAGCTTGGGGTGAGGATATTATTAAGACTTTAAGGTTTGAGAAGATAATCCACCAGTGAAGGAGTGACTTGACCCATCAGTGGTGTCCTCATCAGGAAACTGGGTATGTGTAGATCTGCTTCTTTGTGGCTCCCTCTTCTCCTTTGGGATAAGGGATAAACCTGTACACACACACGCGCGCACACACATTCTCCTTCCTCCATGTGGAAAGCAATCTGCTGGCCTTGGCCCTGGAATCGAGGGAGTGAATGGGAGATCTGCAGTTGTTTATGCTCTCCCTGGTATGTGCATGCATGTTGTGTGTATGTGTGTGTGTGTGTGTGTGTATGTGTATCAGCCAAAGTGCATCCAGGGGACAGAAATTGCAACAGTTATCTGAAAAGAGAATTTAATACGAAGAATTGGTAACTAAATATGAAGTTGTTACCTAGGTAACTGAAAGGATAAAAGAGAACTCAGGAGTATCGCAGAGGTAGTAACTGCAAGAAGCAGCTCCCACGCCTACGGCTGGGAGCATAGGAAGAAAAGGCTGGATTATAACTTAGAATTTGGAGGACAGCCCATGAAGAAGGGGGTGCTGCTGGGGTGGGGGTGCTGCTGTGGCGGGGTCAGGGGGACTGTGATGGGAGGGTTGCACGAGTGTTAAAGAAGTGCTGCAAACTAGATTCAGCTGCTTCTACAGGAAGGAACCGGCACTTCCAGGCTGACAAGGCAAGCCTGGGTGATGCTCACAGGAACAAGAAGTAGACAGGAAGCCAATCGTTTCCTCCTTTCCCTCTTTGGCATCCCACTCTCTCTAGTGCCCCTGTTGGCAGATCAGGGAGCCACTGACAAAGCCAAAATGCAGTCTCAGCCCTGGTATCTCAGAGCTGAGTATAAAAGAGATTTTAAACCAAGAAACAACAGTATAATAACTGGCATAAGGAGTGTGTGTGTGTGTGTGTGTGTGTGTCCCCATCTGCGTGGTGCTTGTGGGCAGCATGTGTGTGAAATAGGAGTGGGAGAAAGAAAGTTCACCTCCACTTTGACTCCAACTTTACCAACATTAAGGCATTTGCTTCTTATGTGACTACTGTGTTTATTTTTCAATTGGTTAAAAACACAAAAGGAAGAACAGTGTGTTTCATTATCCCCATCACAAACCCCAAGAGTTTTCTTAGCTGGAAACTGAGGATGTAAGAATAAAATTTAAAAACGTAAGTATTTAGGTCCATTAAATATGAAAGGTCTGATTTCAAATCGAAAGTGTAGTTTATTATATCTCAAACAAGAAGCAGTACAATTAATAAAAGTGTGCGCTTAAACTATCCACACAGTTTTCCCATCTTAACAGTTGCTTGTTTATGCCAGCAGCGAAGAAGCCTGGAGAGCGAGTGGCAATGAAATCACAAAAGGCGTTTTCCACAGCTTGTTGAGAATTGAATATTTTTCATTGCAAGAAGTGGTCCAAAGCTTGGAAGAAGTGGTAGTCAGTGGGTGCAAAGTCTGGTGAATACAGTGGATGACAGAATTTCCAAGTCCAGCTGCTGTCGTTTGAGCAGCATTGTTGTTTTGTTTTGGTTTTTTTTTTTTTTAGTATTTCTTTCATTCTTTTTTTTTCTTTTTTTTATTATTATTATTTCAGCATATTGTGGGGGTACAAAAGTTTAGGTTATGTATATTGCCCTTGCTCCCCCACCCCCCTGAGTCAGAGCTTCAAACATGTCCATCCCCTAGACCATGTGCATCGCACTCATTTTGTATGTATACACCCATCCCCTCCCCCACCCACATCTGCCCAACACCCAATCAATGTTATTCCTAAATGTGCTCTTAGGTGATGATCATTGTTTTTTGTAATATGTGATCTTGCAAGAGGATTGGGCTGTCTCTAATGACGAATCTCGGCTGCTTAATCACAAACATCCTCATCGTTTGGTCCAGTTGACTGCTGTAGACATCCGCTGTCATCGATTGACCAGGTTTCATGAAGCTGTAGTGGATAATACCAGCGCTGGACCACCAAACAGATACCATTAGCTTTTCCTGATGAATATTCAATTTTGGATTGCATTTTGGCACTTCATCTTTATCCAGCCATTGTGCCAAACACTTGGGATTGTCAAAAAGAGTCCATTTCTCATCACACGTAACAATATGGTGCAGAAATGTTTCGCCTTTATGTCGTGACAGCAAAGAAAGACAAGCTTCGAGACAATTTCTCTTCTGATGCTTGTTTAATTCATGTAGTACCCATCTGTCCAGCTTCTTTACCTTGCCCATTTGTTTCAAATGGTCCAATATTGTTGGAATAGTAACATCAAACCTTGTTGCTAATTCTAGAGTAGATTGAGATGGATTTGCTTCCACTACAGCTTTCAGCTCATCATTATCCACCTTGGTCTCAGGCTGCCCACATGGCTCATTTTCAAGATTAAAATCACCAGAATGGAACTTCTCAAACCATCAATGTACTGTGCGTTCATTAGCCGCATCCTTCCCAAACACTTTGTTGATATTTTAAGCTGTCTCCGCTGCATTGGTTCCACGATGGAACTCATATTAAAAAATAATACGAATTTTTGACTTATCCATGATTTCATAAAAATTGCTCAAAAAAAAAAAACTTTGAAAGATAATCACAAGCCGAACCATGAATTTAAAAGAATGAGGATGTACCTTCATAATAAAAATAAAACAAGTGTCAAAGTGAAATATCAGAGATATCAACTGTCAATCTTAGTACTTAAGGAAATTGGACATTTCATACTTAATAACCTAATACAATGCCTAATACAGTTCTTTGCACAAAGTAGAAAATCAACAAACACAATATCTCTTCTTCTTTTCACCCCTCATCCCTTGTACAACTGGTAGAATGGATAGAGAAAGACATTTCTCCAAATGAAATAATTATACATATTAATAAAAAATTAAATAGTTGATAGAGAGTGAATGTTTACAAAAGGTTTTCACATCTATTTATCTCATTTAATTTTCTCGATAACCTTACAGGCAAAATATTTATTCCCATTTTACAAACAAGAAATCTACAGCTCAGAATAGTTGGTAAACTGGCCCAAGGTCAAACTGAACTAAGCTCAAGCAGCGGAAATACATAATTAACTCCACACCAGTGTTCCTAAAGTGTGGTCCTTTCACCACTTGACTCAGAAATACCTCTGACATCTGTTAATATGCATATTTCCGAATTCTGCCCTAAGTCTATGGATTCAGAATCCTTGGAATTCTCCAAGACTTCATATTTTGCACAAGTTCCCCAGAGAATTGTCTTGCACAATGAAGTTGGAGACTCATTGTCCTATAGCACGTCTCTCTAATTGATAATAAAAATGTATTCTGGCAAAAGTCCTTTAATTGATTCCCTGACGGTTAACATACTACCCCTGACATGATTCTTAGCGATTTCAGTATCTTTATAGATATCAATTGAAGTAGTTCTCAAAATGTGGTCCTGGCAGAGCAGCCTCAGGACCCCATGGGAACATGCTGGGAGTGCAAATTCTCGGACTGCAACAGACATAGGGGAGGTAAACGGAGGAGCCCCCGGATGATACTGGTGCAAACTAAATGTTGAGAGATGCAGTTCTAGATGAGTCTTCTAGTAACTATCCTTTCACTCCTTGACCTACTTTCTTTGGATGGCCAACTCTCCCACCTACCTCATCTCACAACCTATTGGTTATACCCTTCTACACTCTGTCCTTACCGATAACTGCACCCTCTCCATACTCACTATTTCTCTACCCTATTCTGCAACCACCACTTTTTACCTTTCCAGATCATTCTCTCTAGTACTTTAAGTCCAACAACTCTTCAACCCCATGGGAACTTCCAATCCACTGATTCTATCTCCTTTTCATTCTCCTTACCCACACGTATTGGTCCCCCTAACTAGATACTTTGGTCCATAATTAGATTTATCTTCTTGCATATACCCCCAATTTCCTTACTTCTATCCTTTTATTGTGTGTTACTCCTGTCAAATTCCCAGTGCTGGTTACATCCAATGCTCTGCCTGTTCTGAGCTTGCTCCCACGTAGTGAAACACCAAGAGAAAAATAGAGCCACGCTGACAGGCTTCATATTGAACTCAGACTTGGGACCATAGCTCTTCTGTGTCTATATTCATTCCCTAGATAATCTCATTCATTCCCCTGGCTTTTAATACTCTCTATAGACCAACCATTCCAAATTTATATCTCCATCCCAAACCCCTTCCTCAAGCTCCAGAATCATTCAAAATCCAAAATATTCACTTGTATATTTACTGAGGATCTCAAGCTTCCTATCTCCAAACCCCCTGATTCCACCTCTTTTCCCAACCTGCTCCCACCGCCAGGCTCCTCCTCCATGGGAAGTGGCAGTTCCAAGCTTGTAATTGTTCAAGCTAACAACTTGGAGATTATCCCTCGTTCCTTTCTTTTCTCAAACTCCACATCAGAAAGTCCTATCAGCATCAACTTTAAAATATATTCTGAATCTGACAACTTCATCCCACTTCCATCACTATAATATTAGTCCATGACACCAACATCTCTCACCTGGGTTATTTTACAAGAGCTTTCTAAATACTTACCTTGTTTCTGCCTTTGTCCTGCCCCTGTCCCCAGTAGCAGCCCAAGTGATCACTTTCGAAGCAGGAAGACTAGTCATGTCAACTCTCTGCTCAGAACTTTCCATTGGCTTCTCATCTCACTCCGTGCAGAAGACAGATTTCCTACGAGGCTCTGTGTGACTGGCCTTCTCTTCTTCTCAGACTGCCTCCCGCCACCCTCCCTCTCCCCGCTCCACTCCTGCCACTCTGAGCCTTGCTTCTCCTGGAACACTCCAGCCATGCTCTCATCTTGGTGCCCTCGACCTCATCCTTCCTCTTTCAGGTCTCTGCTCCACTGTCACCACAGCAGCGAGGTCTTCTCTGACCACCTGAATACACAGCAAGCCCCTTGGATTGAGTACTTACTACAGTCCCTATTTCCCTGCTTTATGGCACAGATCACCACTGGGACATTTTGTTTATTGTTTATTCATGTATTGACTATCTTTTACCACTAAAAGGTAAGTTCCATGACAGCAAGGACTTTTTACACATCGTATCTGCCTCATGAAGTTTCTTGAATGAATAAATTAGTTTTTGAAATTGGGAGACTTTTGCACAAAACCTGTATATCTCTTTTTAAACACACACACACACACACACACACACACACACACACGATGGGGTAACTACGGAGCCACAGCTCTTCTGTGTCAGGTGGAGCCTGCAGCTGAGGCAGGATTTGCACCTTGGACAGTGTGAGCCCTCTCACTGTCTTGCCAAGGACCCCCCTCACTGTCTTGCCAGCCCAGCCGTCATAGGCACTTGAGGGTTTTTTTTTTTTAATATTGTTTTGTTTTTGTGGGTTTTTTCTTCTTTGTTTTTGGCTTAAACAACAGAAATTTATTATCTCACAGGTACTTTTGAGAATCAGCTCTAAACTTTCAGCCTTTGAAGTCATAAGAACAAGCTCAATTGCTCCCCCTCCTCCTCTGCCTGAGTCGCACTGGAGTGGGAAGAGTGGAGATGGATTAACCACACTGGGGCCAGACGACAGGGACCCACAGAGCAATCCACCCAGTGGCAATATAAGGGTTCTGCTCTGTGTAGCCACAGCCGTCTGCAGTAACTTAGTAAGTAAATAAATAAATGAACGGTCCATACACATTGACCACCACATCTGGCCCAAAGCGCTTCAGTGCCATAAAATAAGAGGAGGGACCCTAAACTGTGCAGCTGCCCTTCAAATCCTGCCTCTGCTATTTAGAGATGGTTGACTTTAGGTGAATGTTTTAATCTCTCCATGCCTCAGTTTTTTCATCTGTAATGCAGGGACTATAATAATATCCACCTCATACAGCTCTTGCATGACACTTAGAGTGCCTGGCTAACAGTCACTCAGTAAGGGGAGCTATTATATGGATTCAGGTTTGTATCTCTTCCTCTCTCCCCCAGTATACTGTAAGCTCCTTTCAAAGTCAGGGACAATGTTATCCACTCTTGAATCCTCCATACCCACAGCTGTGATTCTCAGGGTAGTGGTTTGGGAGTGATGCTAAATTACAGGGACTGGAAGAAGCTGTTTCAAGTTACAAAGGAAGATTTCTTTCCTGTTTTTCTGAAACCTGCCCGAGCCCAGGGGAGACTGTTGCACATTTTCCAACAACCACATTTTCGATGATTTAGGGCTCTGGAGTCAGACTGCTCAGGCCTGAATCCTGATTCCATGATCAGCTGTATGACTTTGGGCAATTACTCCACCTCCCCATGCCTCAATTTCCCCATATATAATATGAAAATAGTAATAACACCTTTCATCTAGGATTGAGTGAGGATTAAATGAGATGGTGCTAGCAATGTCCTTCATGACAGCAAATCCCAACTATGTTAGCTGAGCTGAGGCATGGGGGCTTCATAAGGGGATGCTGGGGCAAAATCAAGGTAGAGGCACTTGACCAGCAGCATGATGGAATCTCTGCTTGGCAACTGCTACTCTTTAGAAAATGCTTAATTTATCTGAGCATTGGGTTTTCAACTGTGAAAAAAGAGTGATGATGTCTTATTTGAGTTGCAAGGTTTGATGAAAGAATACAAGAACAAGCCCTACTATGGGATCAGGACATGAGTGGAGCTCAAAAACTAATAGCCATGTTTATGATTAGAAACTTAGCATAGAATCAAGGTATTTCAGAGCTGACAGTGACTTTGACATTTCCATGTTTCACAGTTTAGGGGAAAGAAGAGCAGAGAATCAGGCCATATCTGGTCTCCTGTACTCTAATTTCCATGTCGGTCTACAGAACCAATCCTGACCTTTGTAAGGTGGAATTTAAAAACTTCACCCAGGGTTCTAAAATGCAATGAGGTGGAAGACCTATCAGATTCGTCCAAGTGCACTTAACATTTTCATCTCATGAGGTGTGACACAGAGATATAATTTGCCTGAGATTACAGAGCTTGGCTTTGTGAAAATGCAGTATGTTTTGCTCATATTGGCCAGTGGAGAGATAGAAGAGAGAAGTTTGGGCAAACTAATCAAGTGATGTGAAGTGAATAATGTGATGGTTAATTTTATGTGTCAACTTGGCTGGGATAAGAGATGCCCAGATAGTTGGTAAAACATTATTTCTGGGTGTGTCTGTGAAAGTGTTTCTGGAAGAGATTAACATTTGAATAAGTAGCTAAATAGAGAAGATCCACCCTCATCAATGTGGGTAGGCATCCTCCAATCCACTGCAGATTCAAATAGAACAAAAGCATGGAGGAAGGGCAGATTGTCACTCTTTCTTCTTGATTGGAAACATCCATTTTCTCCTGCTCTCCGACATCGATGCTCCTGGTTTTAAGGCCTTTGGACACCAGGACTTACACCAACCATCCTGTCTACCTGAGGAGGGGAAAACTAAGAAGCACTTGTGAAGTTCACAGTCAAGAGGCATAGGCTCAATAAAAGACTGACGCCTAATCATAGGACTACGGAATGCTTTCCTTACCTCCCTCTCCCAACTTACCACCACATTACTGAAGGCCTATTTAAAATAGTTCCTTTAACTTAGTACATCATGTCTACCTATAAGGAAAAAATTATAAGACATATTAAAAGACAAAAAAAACAGTTTCAAGAGACAAAGCGAGTATCAGAACCAGGCTCAAATATGTCAGGAATATTGAACTTATCAGACCAGGATTCAAAATTATGAGTAATATGCTAAGGACCCTAATGGATAAAGTAGATAGCATTAAAGAATGGATGGGTAATGTAAGCAGAGAGATGGAAATCCTAAGAAAGAACCAAAAGGACCGCTAGAGATCAGAAACACTGAACAGAAATGAAGAATGTCTTTGATGAATATGGTTGAGAACAGAATCTCTGAGCTTGAGTATGTCTCAATAGAAACCTCCAAACTGAAAAGCAAAAAGAGAAAAAAAAACAGAATGGAATATATAAGAGCTGTGGTACAACTACTAAAGATGTAAATATGCATAATGGGAATACCAGGAGAAAAGAAAGAGAAAGGAAAAGAAGAAATGTTTGAAACAATAATGACTGAGAATTTCCCCAAATTAATGTCTGATAAATCCCACATATCCATGAAGCTCTGAGAATACCAAGCAGGATAAATGCAAAACAAACAAACAAACAAAAACACTACACCTAGCTATATCATATTTAAACTGGCAAAAAAAATCAATTATAAAGAAAAAATCTTAAAAGAAGTTGGAGGGAAAAAACTACTTACCTATAGAGAAGCAAAGTTAAGAATTATATCTGACTTCTCCTCAGAAATCATGCAAGCAAGAAGAGAATGGAGTAAAATATTTAAAGTGTTGAAAGAAAAAAACTCACCAATCTAGAATTCTGGACTTTGCAAAATTATCCTTCAAGCATGAAGGAAAAATAAGGACATTCTCAGACAAATAAAAACAGGGAATTTATTGCCAACAAACCAGCCCTACAAGAAATGTTCAAAGAAGTTCTTCAGAGAGAAAAAAGTTATATAGGTCAGAAACTCATATTGACATTTAAAAAAATGGGGGACTACCAAAAGAGAAAGAATAAGTGAACGTAAAATAAAACTTTTATGTTTCTTGTATTTTTTTTTTTCTTAAAGATGAGCTCTCACTCTGTTACCCAGGCTAGAGTTCAGTGGCATGATCATAGCTCACTGCAGCATCAAACTCCTGGGTTTAAGTGATCCTCTCTACTCAGCCTCCTGAGTAGCTGGGATTACAGGTGTGAGCAACCACACCTGGCTATTTTTCTTATTCTTAATTGATCTAACAGATGGTAATTTGTCCAAAATAATAGCAACATTGTATTCAATTATATGTAAATATAATGATATATTTTTATATGTTATATATATAAAATATATACTTTCTAACTCATTCTGTGCCATCAGAATCATCTTAATACCAAAACCAACAAAGTCATTACAAGAAAGTAAAACTATAGACCAATATCTCTCATGAACATACTTGCAAAAATCCTCAACAAAATATTAGCAAACCAAATCCAACAATATATAAATAAATCCCACTACAACCAAGTGGGATCTATCCCAGGTATACAAGACCAGATCAACATTTGAAAATTAAGTAATGTAATCCATCACATCAACAGACTAAATAAGAAAAATTACATGATCATATCAATAGATGCAGAAAGAGCATTTGACAAAATCCAACACCCATTCATGATAAAAAAAAAAAAAAAACCTCTCAGTAAACTAGGAATAGAGAATAACTTTACCAACTTGATAAAGAATGGTCTACAACAAACCTGCAGCTAATATCATACTTAATGATGAGAAACTTGAAACTTTCCCACTAAGATCAGAAACAAGGCAAGGATGTTCTCTCTCACCACTTTTTAACATTATACCAGAATTTCTAGCTAATGTAATAAGAGAAAGAAATAAAAGATATACTGATTGAGAAGGAAAAAATAAAACTGTCTTTCTTATTGTTTCTGTAGAAAATCTGAAAGATTTGGCAAAAAACTCCTGGAACTAAAAAGCAATATAGCAAGGTTGTAGAATACAAGTTTAATATACAAAAGTTAATTTCTTTCCCATATAGCAGTAATGAACAAGTGGAATTTGAACTGAAAAACACATTCGTATTTACATTAGCACCCCCCAAATTATATACTTATATATAAATCTAACAAAATATTCACATGATCTATATGAGGAAAACTACAGGATTCTGATGAACAAAATCAAAGAACAACTAAATAAATGGAGAGATATTCCATGTTCATGGATAGGAAAACTCAATACTGTCAAGATGTCAGGTCTTCCAACCTGATCTATAGATTCAATGCAATCCCAGTCCTCTTTAACAATTGTGCATCAATATCCTCTGCTATTTCATCAATTCGTCTAGTTATGGTGCTAGCCGAAAGAGGAACATGTGCCACCTTTTGAGCAGTACTCACTTGCCAGAGAGGGAAATCAAGGATTGCCCTTTCTGCCCTCCAGTTTCCCTCAGGCAGAGCCTGTCACTGCCTTTGTACACCTGAGCACAGCATTGTCCTGCTTTGGTATAACCATCTGCTCATGAGTCTTTCTCAGGCCACAGGAACTCTCAAGGGTAGAGACAATGCCCTACACAGCTTCATTATCCCAGCACCCTGCAAGGATCTGGCACAAAACAAAGGACAGTAAGCAAATGAACATGGAAGTAAGTGAATGATGACGAGTAAATTCATCTATTATAAACTATGATAATCATCATATTAATAATTGTTTATTGACCACCTTTTCAGAGAGGAAGACCCTAATCATAATAACCTTATATACATGGTCATCCCTTGGTATCTTTAGATTCCGGTACCACCCTTGGATACCAAAATTTGTGCTCAAGTCCCTTAGATAAAATGGTGTAATATTTGCATGTAGCCTATACACATCCTTCTATATACTTCAAAGCATCTCTAGATTACTTCTAATACTTAATATTATGCCAACACTTCACTTCATTCACGTAGATTCAACGTAGTACTCAGCACACAGAAAATTCAAGTTTTACCTTTGGAACTTCGTGAAAAATTTTTCCCCAGTATTTTTGATCCACAGTTGGTTGAATCCATGATATGGAACCCACAGATATGGAAGGGAGCCATGGAATTCCTATTAAAAATTGACAAATCCATCTGTATACCAAGCACTGTCTGCAGCTTATACTTATATGCAGTACTGTTTTTTAAATGTATTTAGAGAATTATGAATCATTCATTCCTCAGTAGAAGTTTACTGAGTGCCTACACTAAGCTAGACCCTCTACTAAGTGCTAGATACAGTGGGAGGAACCCTGTCACCATCCCTTACTTTGACAGAGCAGGTGACAAACATGAACACATAGGTAAATGTTGAAATAAAAATTGCTAAAAGTGCTATGAAGAAAGTCCTCTCTTCATGAGCAGACTAAGGCGTGGGGAGGCACTTCATTAGCTTGGTGGTCAGGGAAGGCCTCTCTGAGTTGATGGTTAAACTGAAACCTGAAAGATGAAAAGGAGCCAGCCAACTGCATGGGAGAAAGATTCCCAGCAGGGAAAACAGTATATATGCCCTGAGGCTATTGGATTTAAACAAGTTTATCCCTGAACACTAAAAATTAAACTACTATTATTTGAGGGTCAGGGAAAATTTTGTAAGATAAAAAGAAATCCATACATATATTTTTCAGGGTAAATAATTCTAGTTTCTATAATAAACAAGCTCCAAATCTCAGTAGCTTAATGCTCAATTTATTACTTGCTTCTATCACAGCCCAATATGAGTGGGTAGGAGACCTGTGCTCCATGCAGTCATTCAGGAGCCCAGGGTCCTTCCAGCATATGGCACTGCCGTACTCTAGGACACACTCATTCTTAACCACCTCAGCCTGGAAGTGATGTACATTTTCTCCACTCACATTCAGTTGATAAGAAACAGCCACTTGGCCCTACTGAGAAGCAAAAGATCTAATCCAGGTATCAGAGAGCACGAACACTCTCTGCCTCAACATGTAGCCAGGCAATTTGCAAAAGAAATACAAATGGCCAATGAGTATATGAGAAATGTTTAACAAAATTAGAAATCATGAAGACGTATATTAAGATAGGAATAACAATTTTCTCCTTTAAAAAATTGGCCATTTTTTTAAATGTTAGAAATAGTGACTACACAGGAGCTAAATGTCCATTAATAAGGAATAGTTTTAAAAGATTGTGGCACATTAGTTCTTCAAATACTATTTAATTGTTCAAAAGAGTTCTCTACACATATTGATTGTCATGGAGAGATGTTTGGGATATTTTGATGCATAAAAAAAGGTAAGCAAGCAGTAGAGCACATATAGAGTCTGATCCCATTTATGGTCAAGTACATGCAATGTAAATGTGTAAGAGCATGTTCTAAAAAAATGCTCACCAAATTTCAGCAGAGGTCCCTCTAAGCAGGGAAATTGAATGGGAAGATTAGGGGAAGAGATGCAGAGAAGGAAGGAGCCTTTATCCTTTTTACTCTCAATAATTCTATATTATTGGTTTATTATTTTTAATATGAGCATTATTGTTTTTGGAATTAAAGGGGAAATAAAGAAAGAACAGCCCAGAGTTGAGAACACTGTAGAGAAACTGATGTTATCATATCCCACTGGTAGATGTATAAATTGGTACAACTTTTCTGGAGGGAAATTTGAGAATGTAGGTATCAAAAATTTTAAAAGCATGCACACCACCTCTAGGAATTTAATCTGAAAAATATTATGCATGCACATGCCAAGTTTATCCCCAAAGAAGAAAGAATAGTTTTAAAAGATTATGGCACATCCATTCTGTAAAATACTATGTAACTGTCCAAGAGAATCATCTATATATACTGTCATGAAAGATGTTTGAGATATATAGTGTTAGAAGCAAAAAGAAAAGCAAGCCATATAGTATATTATTTGTAATAGCAGAACATTAGGAATAGCTACAATATCCAATAATAACCTATCAATGGAATCAAATACTGTTCAGGTATTTAATATAATGTTATAAAATTTCCAGTAACATATAGTTTATATTAACTGAGTAGGCTTTAAATTAAAATCTCTTTTTTGTTTATTGCTGTATAGAACATACATGTAAGATACATTTAATATACTGTACCTAACATAATATACATAGATATACATATATGAATATACATATATTATATATGTAGTGTGTATATGTGTGTAGGTAGATAGCTAGATAGCTAATCTCCTCTGTCTGCACTGATAAGAGTAGACCTATGTCAAAAAGACTGCACAGAGGCCAAATATGGAGATTGTTCATTCACAGGTAATGAATATGGTAATAGCCACTTCACCTAAAACAACCAGTTTTCCCAAAGATAGGGTCTCTAAATATCTACTAGTAGTTTGCTAAAATTATCCCTTTTTCAGATGATTCTCATTCTTTATAAAACATTGCAATTTTGATAAATCCTAATTAGATATACAAAAATAAGTTAGAATTGCTTTTCAGTTAGAAGTACCTTTTTGTTAAGAGATACTTGCATGCCCAAAAGATGAAAAGACAAAGCCTAAGGTCCAAAAGGATGCAAAAGAGGATTGAATTTTAGGCGAACGTGAATTGGCAAATGATTCACAAACTTATTTCAGTCAAATCAGATTTAGGCATATCAATGTAGGTACAGCAAGCCTACGGATAACTTTTTTTTTTCCTTTTTTAATTCTTTATTATACTCCCATCGTTATTGTTTCTTTGTTTCTTTCATTTTCTTCTTTCTCCTTTTCTTTTTGCTTATCTACACCTTCTAATTTTCTGCAGAGATATCACTTTTACAATAAAGTGAAAAAATGAAAGTTATTTTTTAAATACTAAAAAGAGATTCTCACACTCATTAAAGGTGGGAAAATCTGGACTCTTAAGATCCATTCCAGCTGTGACATCCTTTGATAAATTCAATAAACAAGCTCCATTAGTACCTACTGTGTGCTAGTGCTGGAGGTCAGTGTCATCTGAGCATGCCCTCATTGCCAAGAGCCTCCCAGTGAATACCAACCAGTGTGGCAAATCCCCCACTCCACTGCCGCCAAAGTCCTGGCCTGGTGGCCAGCCCTGGGGAGTGCTAACTCTGCCCAGAGAATCCATTTGGTTGACAGCACGCTGACTTCTACAGCTTCTACTATGTATCTGGGAGTCATTATACACCCCTCATTAGCATTGAAAAACCATCTGGTGGTCATTAGAAAGCAAACATTACATATAATACATTAGGCCCTAAAAACAATTTAATTAACATCAAGGTCTAGTCAAAACCCTCCAAATAAGGAGGATTCCCAGATAAGAGGCAACCTTGCTTTCCCCTTTATCCCTACAGCAGATGAGGAATTATGTCAGGCTACCAGTCTGCCTGCCCCAAGCAACGCCCAGCACAGATTCAATTAGCTCAATTCCCATGAGTCATTGGCCAAATGGCCATTTCTTTTAGGATTCCGTGAAGTTGAATTTTTTCAACTTTTGATAGTTTTGTTTATAAGGAGAACAATGCCCTGAAAATGCCACAGCTGGGGACAAAACTGTATATTCCCCTGACTGGCACACTAGTTTTCCACTCTGGAATTTGGTGTGATGTAGTTGAAAGAACTTTAAATTAAGAATTAGAAAATTGTATCCAGCTCTGCTTACTCTGTGTGATCTTGGACAAGTTGCTTAACTTCTCAGAGCCTTTTCCCTCCTCTGTTGAACCAGCAATAGCAGCATCCCCCAAGGAGAGCATTAAAAATGCAAAATACCAGGCCCCACCCACCCTACCAAATCAAAGTAGTCTGTGTTTTAAGAAGATCCTATGTGCCTCATGTCCACACTCAAGTTTGAGGGGCACTGCTGTAGAAGACTGAAGTAGGGTCACAAATCACCCCAGTTTATGTGAGACTGAGGGGGTTCCTGGAACATGGAGTTCTCAGTGGTAAAACAGGGACAGCCTCAGGCACATCAGAACAGTTAGTGATCCCAAACAGAGGGGTCACTGAGCTATATGACTTGAGGGGCAGGAAGCAACATCCAGGAATACATGAAGCCTGAGATGACCGTGGAGGAGTTAGGCAGATGGAAAAGACTGAGGAGGGCGGTCAGTCTGGAGGTAGCCACTGTGGCTAGTGTAGGTTTACAACCTTTTTCCCAGTGGTCTAGCTTAGCATGATGATGCTTCAGTGCCGGTGAGGGGGATGGGTGAGTGGGATCAAATGATTTGACTCAAAACCTTTCAACACACTTCAATGAGAATAGTGCATTATTCTAGTTCTTTATTTGCATACTAGGCATCCTGTTGAGTTTTCTTGTATACATATCTCAAAGTATTATGCTGTTAAAAAGAAAAATAGTTTGAAAACCTCTGTTGTAAAAGAAGAATAAAGCTTTATATCCAGGAAGACTTTCAGTTTAAATTCTTGTTCTTTGGTTGGCAGGCTGTGTGATCACAAGTGGGTCACATAAGTCCCCTGAGCTTCAGCTCCTCTGTTAAGTGGGATCATGTGGGAGGTCTCCAAGACCACCCTCAGATTCCATGATTTACTAGAAGGACTCATGAAACTCAGAAAAGCTGATATGCTCATGGTTATGGTTTATTACAGTGAAAGGACATAGATTAAAATCACCACAGGTACACAGGGCACAGTCTAGGAGACACAAGTGCTATGTTCCTGTTGTCCCCTCCCAGCAGAATCATATGGACAGTGCTTAATGGTCTGAGAAATGATATGCGACAACAGGGGTAGAGCATTGCAAAACCAGAGAGGCTCACCCAAGCCTTGGTGTCCAGGGTTTTTATTGGAGGTCAGTGACTTCGGCATGGAGTACCCACACAACTTTCCCCAACTGCTCAGTCTTCAGTATCCCCAGAGGTCAAAAACGCCAGGCCCCAGGAGAACAAAAACAGATGTTCACTTTAAATCACACTGTTAGTATAAGCTATCATCTAAACTATCTGATATGGGCTAAAGTTTCAGTTACACAAAGACAATCTCACCAGGCAAGATATTCCAAGGGTTCAGAGGTTCTCTCTCAGGAGCCAGTCAAAGGCCAGTCCTTTCTTTATAATGTGCATGGTTTGGAGACACTGAGTCTTCTGAATTAACCTTTTACTACATAATGGGGACAATAACCTTTGTCTTGTAGGAGACAGATTTGTGTATTCTGGCGCATAGTAGGTGATGAATATAAGGAAGATTTTTGTATTCCTTGAACAAGAAATACCTTTGCAAAGGCTTTCCTACATGGTTCTAAAACTTCATGTATTTTTCCCTTCCGTAGGCCCATCAAGATATTTTGCACTGGTAAATGTTCCGTTTAAGGCCCTTCCTCCAAGCCTTCCCCACAGACCAACCCCGCAATAATATCTTTTTTCACTCATTCAGGGAGCCAGTCAAAAGCAGCCTCTCATGGTTATTTTTTTAAAAAAAGAAATATAATATTATTTTTCTAAAAATAATGTATGCTTATTGCAAACTCAAGCAATGCAGAAAAAGCAGACACACAAAAAAAACACAGAACAAATTAAAACCAACTCAAATTATCCCACCCAAACCTAATCATCAATGTTTTAGATGAATATTGTTCCACATTTTTATATATAGAAACATAGATAGACAATAGATTAATAGACTTTTAAAAATATATACTCATGTTATAAGCAGCATTTTTATTAAAATTGTTTAATGTTATTTGAATTTACCAAAATAAAGGAATTAAAATGAAATGGAAGGAATTGCTACTCTTGAAATGTTTCTTTACTATAACAGATTATTTTTAAATACTTCTGATGTTAGGAAATAAAATTATGAAGATCATCATTAGAGATATTAGGTGTTTTTAAATTAACAAGTTTCCATTTTGATTGATTGAATCCCATAAGCAATGAAGCCATTAGCACTCTTGCGCTTCCTCCCACCAATCCTCCCACCACCTCCTGATTTTTGTTAGTTGGAACATCATTTTACCCTGTCAAGGTTTGTAATATTTGCATTCTGCTTTGTAAGACTAATTTTCACAATTATTTGGTACTAGGTCTATATTTAAATGGATGCAATGCTCACCTTTACCACATCCTCCATTCCTGAATTCCATGCTTTGATTCATCTTTTAAGTGACCCGAATTCATTTTCAAGTAATTTTTTTTCCAGTAAGAGCTCAGGGGTGCAATAATTCCTGAGTTACATGAGTTATTTAAGAATATCTCTCTATTGTCCTATTTTTGAACAACATCTTGGTTATATCTGTTATTCTTGAATCACAACTTCCTCCAAAAAATGTAGACATTGGTCTGTTACCTTTGACTATTGAATAATGCTGTGGTTAGTCTTCTTGTCTCCTGCCTCTGTGACTTACTTATGTTTCCTGGATGCCTGAAGAGCTCATTCTTTTTCCTGGAAACCCAGCAACTGAGCCAGGATATGTCTCTGCATTACGTGCTTTCTCTGTGTAGGTGCTCTGCATCAAACTGTTTTGCAGCAGAGCAAATTCTCTTCATCTGCAGAGTCATGGATTTTTTAAATTTCATTTTATCTTTGTATAATTTTTCTGTTCTATTTATTGTGTTCTCTACTTGAAGGACTTCAATTATGCACTGATAACTCACAAAAATTTATATCTTTAAGCCAGACCTCTCCTCAAAATTCCAGAATTGTACCTCCTATAACTCCACTTGAATTAAAAGCATATTTAACATACCCAGTTCCAGACTCTGGTTCCCATCACCAACCTGCTTCTACCACAGTCTTTTCCTAATCTCATAAGTGGGAACTTTATCCTTCAGATGCTCAAGCCAAAACCCTTGCATTTATCCTTGACTTTTCCCTTGCTTCTCTACCCCTTATTTGATCCTTCAGCAAATCCTATGACCTCTCCCTTCAATATATCCAGAATCTGGCCACTTCTCACCAATCTCCCCTTCCACCCTGCTCTACCCCACCATTATCTCTGGCTTTAATGACTGCAATAGACTCCAAACTAGTCTCTTTGCTTCTACCTACTCCACAACAACCTAATCTCAACAACCCAGCTACAGTGACCCTGTCCCTCTTCTGTTCAAAGCATTCTGTGGAATTCATACCCAAATCCCCACAATGGCATATAGGGTGGTGCAAATCTGGTTCCTTCCACTTCTCTAAACACATCTCCTAGCAGCCTCCTCATTGCTGACTTTGTCCTAGTCACACGGCCCCCATGAAGTTCCCAATCCTATCAGGCATATTGTCACCCCAGGGCCTTTACTCCTGTGTTCCCTTCTGGGACTCCCTTCCCTTAAGTGTCCTCAGTGCTGGCACCCGTGCTTCCTTCAGTTCTTACCTCCAGAGTTGCCCTGTGAGGCTTTCTCTGAGCATCCCCTATAAAATAGCAACAGCTCCACCACTATCTTCACCATCCCTTTTTTTTTTTTTTTTTTTTGCTTCTCTTTTGCTGTATGTTTCTCCTTAGAACTTATCACCATCTGACATATTGGCCTGTTTGTTTATTGTCTGTAAACTCATTGAAGATTATGTTACACAGATGTGCTCCATAATATTTGTTAAATGAATTGAATGATTGTTGGATTTATCTTTTCCTGCCCTCCCTATCTATTAGCATCTATCTGATTATGTTTTTACACTTTTTGATCTGCCTTCATTGTGCTGTTTTTAAGCCTTTTCACATTTTCAGTAATTGAATTTTCAATGTTGTCTGTTCCCTTCTTTACTTTCTTTAATTTTATTTTTTAGTTCTGCAGTGAAAGTATGTTTATTCTACCATTTTCTTCCTTCGGGCTACAATGTCCCTTTGTATCATATTCTCTTGCTTTATTATCTCGTCTTTGAGTACTTGTTTTTATTGAATTCATGCTCTTATTAGGTTGCTCAATAACTAGAAACACTTGTGGGGAATTGCCTTCTGTTCCTTGGGTTATGTTTTCTTCTAGACTGGATTCTCTATCTATATTTTGCATGAATTTTTCTGTTTCTTCATTTTCTCCGATAATTTATTTATGTAATTGCCATACTCTTTCTCTTTTTTTCATCATGTGGTTGCTGACTAGCTCCCAACAGAACTTCTCTTTGCTCCAACATGACTTTTTCTTTTTTTTTGAGACAGAGTCTCACTCTGTTGCCCGGGCTAGAGTGAGTGCCATGGCGTCAGCCTAGCTCACAGCAACCTCAAACTCCTGGGCTTAAGCGATCCTACTGCCTCAGCCTCCCTAGTAGCTGGGACTACAGGCATGTGCCACCATGCCCGGCTAATTTTTTCTATATATATTTTTAGTTGGCCAGATCATTTCCTTCTATTTTTAGTAGAGACGGGGTCTCGCTCTTGCTCAGGCTGGTCTCGAACTCCTGACCTCGAGCGATCCACCCACCTTGGCCTTCCAGAGTGCTGGGATTACAGGCGTGAGCCACCGCGCCCGGCCGAACATGACTTTTAAGACTAGCTTTTTCCCAAAACACGTCCTTTGAGGACAGCTATTGTGTGCTCCTTTGGGTAGATCTTTTCAAGAACCTGAGGTCTTAGATGGTGATGGCCAGTGGAAAGGGCCAGGGAAACTCAGCTGACCAATGTGAAAACTTCTGCTACTTGTGACACTGTTAGAATTCCTGGTGGCCGCTCACTCTTCTGAGGTTGTGTTAAATGTCCTGTTCCACTGTTTATTTACTTGAGAGCTGGAGAAATTAAGCTATTGCAGGGGGAGAGGGATATCTCAGGCTTCATTGCTCTGATTCAGCATGGGTCCCTGGAGTCTTCATGGCATCAGAGCACATCACTCTTCTGGACTTCTTTCCTTTCCATGTGTCATTAGTCTCACCCTAGAAGCTTTTGCCACTGATTTTCAATTATAAGCAGGAAAAGAGAAGATTAAGTTGTTCCTCCCCAGATTTGGATGGTCTGTGTGATAATTCTTATATAAGTTCCCAGGGCTGCCATAACAAAATACCGTACATAGACTGGCAGCTTAAACAACAGAAACATATTTGCTAACATTTCTGGAAGCTGGAGGTCCGAGATCAAGATGCCAGCAAGGTGGTTTCTCCTGAGGCCTCTCTCCTTGGCCTCTCTCCTGGTGTCCTCACATGCCCTTCCTCTGTGCTCACATTTCTAGTCTCACTTCCTTCTAAAGACACCAGTCCTATTGCATTAGGGATCCCACCCTAATGGCCTCATTTTAACCTAATCATCTCTTTAAAGACCTTATCTCCAAAAACAGTCCCATGCTAAGGTCCTGGGGATTAAGGTTTCAACATATGAATGGGGAGGGCAACAATTCAGCCCATAACAATTCTCAAAATATAGTTGATTTCCTGGTTACACCTCCTGGGGTCAGAGTCTAGCTAAGAGCCTCCCCAGGCTCCTTCCTCCACTTGGCTGGGCTGTGCTCTTGAGCTTCCCCACACACCCCCGCCCCGCCCCTGGACTTGTGTCACTGGGCTGTGGTTGAATTTCTTTAACTATTGGTTCACTTTGTTGGGAACCTATGGTGAGTGCAGAGGGAGACTGGGCATTGTGAGTTCTGATTCAACAGAGATTTGTTTTCTGCTACAAATCTGTATTGAGCACACCCAAAGGACCAGGCACTGTGCTGTCGTGCCAGGTGCTGGGCCACAGCATGAAGACCAGCACATCTGACCCCCTATTCCCACATTTCATGCCTGTCATCTTCTCTCTCCAACCTGCCCTCTCACATGCCTTGGTGCTTAGCCCAATTATTTGCCTGAGGTTGTGGGTGTTTAATAAAAGTCATTTAGACAATGAAATGGATCTAAAAAATACTGTCACCATGTTATTCATTCTTAGCCCCAAAGAAAGAAAGAAAAAACCTGCCCAATTCTCTCCTGATTTCAAAGCAGGAGTGGAGAAATGAAAGATTCACATCTGGCCAAGTTTTAACTATGAACACTTTGCATAATCAACTGGAAACCCTTTGTTAGCAGGCCAGATTGCTGCTGTTCCCAAAAAGGAAATTAAATATGTAGGCAATGGCAGTTGAAGGGGGGAATTAGAAATTCCTTTCTAAAGAGAAAGGACTTGATCTGGAGCTGCCCTGTAAGTGTGGTTAATAGTGGCCATTGGTTTCCTAGCAACCAAGCCCTTTCCCTTTCAGAAATATTTCAGTATTCTATCTTTAAATGATTTCCATCAACACTGGAAGATGCACTCAGCACCCATAATGCCTTCCAGAAGAACTGGAAAAGCTAAGATCAATAAGGATAGGAGGGGTGGCCCCTTCCCTCCCAACCTGGCTTACTTGGTGCCACTGATGCACCCCATGGGACCAGCCCCTGGACATTTTGTCATGAGTCCTGGCCTGGACAGGCTACAGAGTCCAAGATTCAGAACTCTGGAATTGCTCTTGACACGTAAAGGGTTTCTAAGGCAAATCCAGGATACTTTTATGCCCATGTTTCAGAGTGTATGCTAATCACACTTCTTCAACCTTCAACATCCTCTCCTGGATTATTGTGACCACCCCCTAATTGATCTTCTGCCCCCAAATCTTTCCCCTCGCCAATCAATCCTGCTGATGCAGTTGGAATCATCTTTGCAAAAGGAAATTCTACTGATTTCCGAGCCAACAAGACCTTTCTGATCTGGCTCTTGCTTAACCTTCGAACCCTTCCATTCTTGCACATGCTACCTTCGCTTAGGACAGACCATACTATCTGTAGCTCCTTGAATGCACCAGGCTATATCACACCTCTGTGCCCTAAGACATGCTTTTCCTTCTGCAGATTACATCCTAACCTCGCTTCTAAAATGGCTCAATTCCTCTTTCCAATTCTCTAACACTCTTTCTATGCCTAGTGTGCTTTGTATACTCCCCCTCTCTGCTCCAACAGGACTCTGGGTTTACAGACATCTGTCTTAGCACTGAGAAAAATGTGCTGTAAGTGTTGCCTTACTTACCTGTGCCCCCACCTAGATGTGAATCCTTTAAGGACAAGAAGCTGTTTCATTTTTTCCCATATTCTCCATATCCAGCAGAGGGCCTGCAACAAAGTAGATGATGAGTAACTGTGCATTGAATGAATGAGTAGATAGTGAAGTAGTCAGTATGACCTGGCTCCCATATATGTTTCTGGTTCCTCTCTAGACTAGAGTTCTGCTTTTATGAGATGCCAGCTGAATAGTATGGAAATAAGTATATGTAGTGGCTTAAAGCTCTAGGTAGGTCCACACAGAAACCTGCATTCTAACCTCCCTGAACCTGTGGTCTAGAAGGGATATATCAACAGGATAATAACCAAAAATGTCTAGAATCTGAGATTGTTCAAGAAACACAAGATATTATCTGAAATAATTTCTTAGTAGAAGAGCGGGTTCTTTATAAATGATTCCAGAGATGTATTTAAATACTTTCCATAGCTTTGAGCATAGACCTATTGAGGGAACTCATTCTATTATTGAGCATGCCTAATTAGAGTCTGAACCAAACAATTTCCATCTAAATTATAAAATCCAGCTGGTTTGTGTGCATCAGTGGCAGCTATTTGCAGGTAAGGAGCATATCTCCTTGGCAATTTGCTGAAATCTGCTTCCATATGTCTTCTACGTATTGGTTTGGACTTTGTCCTTTGTAGCAGCGTAGGCAGAGTGTTCTTTCTTCTATACTACTCTTCAAATATTAAAAGGCTACTTTCATGCTCTCACCTGGCCTTTTGTTCTCTGTGATGAACTCTTTGGGCCCCTTCAACTGTTCTTCATGAGATGTGGTTTTCAGATACTTCTTCATTCTGGTCACCAGGCTTTGTATTTTTTATCATATACGTCCTGCCTTGTCAACAAGAAATTATCAAATTCTAACTGTCAAGACTGCAAAGGTCTGAGATTTTACACTCTTTGTAAGTTAATTAACAAGTGAACCTGCCACAGTTTCATGGATGCTGACAGAAGCCACAAGACTCCTGGGTCAGAAACAAGGTCAATACAGCAAAATCAATAGCTGAAATATCATCATTTCTTGTGCCAGTTCCCTAAGCCCCAGTTCCCACAGAGAGATGTGAATAGTACCAGATAACACTTGCATACATAGTGGGTTGCATTATAGAAGAGGAATCATGAGCTTAAGAAACCCCATCTCTTATAATAGGCTGCAAGCAAGCCTACCCAACCTTTTCTCTGAAGGGAGATGTCATCTTAATCTAGCAAGACTATTTGCTATACACACTTGCTCGGAAAGATAGTTCAGAAAAGGTTGTCAATGCTTCTACTTGCAAGATGTACAGAAATGTGAGAGCTCCATGGCAAATAATCTTCCAGTACCTACTATAGCCACCTGCATTCAGGAGATGAAATAGTTCTATGGCTGTAAGCTGACCATACAAAAGAGACAAATTGGAAACAGCTCTGGTCTCTAGAAAGAACAGTGTGAGTATCATCTTCAGGTTCATGGAGCAGACAGACCTATACCTCAGAAAAGCTGCGGACTTGACTTATAGAGGACCACAGACAGTGGACACGTACCCACTCATTCATTATTTATGAGTACTTTCCTTCCTCTCTTTAAATGTGTATTTAGTAAAACAGGGGTCAGAACCCATGGAATCCCCTTGGGAATGAATTCTAGGTCCCATGTGGTTTGTGACATTTTTATTTATTGCTTTAATTATGCTTATTACATCCAGCCCACAAGATCAAGCAAAGGGCATATGTCCATGAAAAAAATGGATTTGTTATGGAAATTGCTATGAATTTTTGTGAATATAACAGCATAGAGCCAGCTTAATCCTAGGCAGAACAGTCATGAAATGATGACAACAGTTTTGCCAGAATTTCCAAGCCCATTTGGTCAGTTATATGTCTCTGGATTTAAGAACTTGGGCTTTATTCATTTATTCATGCAACAAATAGATATTGAACTGTGTGAGGCAATAATAGAGGTGCTAAAGATAGAGCAATGAAAAAGACAAAGACCCTGACCACCCACATGGAGTTTACATCCTAGTGTGGGAGACATAAATCAAGCAGGTAAATACACAGGCAAATAATATCAGATAGAATGAGTCTAGAGAGCGATGTCAGCAAGATGACAGAAAGAAGTTTCCAGTGCTTGTTCCACTGCAGAAACATTGATTTGAACACCTGCATTCAGGAGATGAAATAGTTCTATGGCTGTAAGCTGACCATACAAAAGAGACAAATTGGAAACAGCTCTGGTCTCTAGAAAGAACAGTGTGAGTATCATCTTCAGGTTCATGGAGCAGACAGACCTATACCTCAGAAAAGCTGCGGCCTTGACTTATAGAGGACCACAGACAGTGGACACGTACCCACTCATTCATTATTTATGAGTACTTTCCTTCCTCTCTTTAAATGTGTATTTAGTAAAACAGGGGTCAGAACCCATGGAATCCCCTTGGGAATGAATTCTAGGGGAATTCATGCACCAAAACATCTTCACAATTCATCAAACAATTCTAGGAATGAATCCATGCACCAAAACATCTTCACAAAAGTTAAGGAACCCAGCTGAAAGTATAGCATAGAAATAAGAGAAGAAACATTGAAGATGGTGGAAAGGAGAGTTGTCCATTACCCACTTCACCCCTTTCCTTCCTCAAGCCCACACAGCACAATGCAGAGATATCCTCCGAGTAGGGGAAGGAGATCAAAGTGAGCACCTGACTTCACTGTGGACCCCAGAACCAGGCCTGCCCCAGTGATCTGTATCACCAAGCCAGCTCCCACAAACCCAGACTCCAAGTCCATGCCAGTGCCAGGCCAGCCCATATAGGCCAGGTTCTAGGGTGGTCTTCATGACCCCAGGCTTCAGGACTGCCTCAGTATCAGGCCAGTCCCCATGGCCCCAGACTCCAGGTCCACCCCAGTACCAAGCCAGCCCCTATGGCCCCAGGCTCTAAGCCAACCCCTGCAGACCTAGGCATCAGGTAGGCCCCTGAAGATCCAAGCTCTAGGCCCACCCTAGCATAGGTCAGCCCCCACAGTGCCAGGCTCCAGGCCCATCTCAGTGCCAGGCCAGCTGCTACAGACTCTGGCTCTAAGTCAACCCCCCACAGACCCAGACAACAGACTGGAATCTGTATACCCAGCCTCTAGGCCAGCCTCTATGGACTCAGGTTCCAGACCTATTCTTGTACCAGGCCAGCTCCTGAAGTCCCAAGTGCTAGGCTGGCACCCATGGACCCAGTCTCCAGGCCCACCCCAGTGGACCCTAGCACTAGGCTGGCTCCTGTGAACCCAGGCTCTATGCCCACCATCATAGACCCAGGCCCCAGTTCAGCTCAACTTAAGAACTACAGCAGCAAGCCCACCTACAGACCCTGCCAGCCAGCCTGCCCAGAGCCTCTGGATGGGCTGACTGGTGAAGGACTTTCCATGCCAAAGCCAGTCTATAAATATGGGAAGAGGTACCTACTTTTTCAAATGTGCACACACCAACACAAGGCCACAGGGATCACAAATAATCGGGAAAACTTACACAAAACAAAGCACCAGTAACTAACTCTAAAGAAATGGAGATCAAAGAAATGCCTGACAAAGAATTAGATTTAATCATCTTAATGAACTTCAGTGAACTATAAAGAACACAGATACAGAACTAAATGAAATCAGAAAAACAATACATGAATAAAATAGGAAGTTCAACAAAGATATACCATAGAAACCATAAAAAAGAACCAAACATAAATTCTGGAGTTGAACAGAGTGACTGAACTGAAAAATTCCATAGAGATCTCCAACTGCCTAATAATATTTATGGCAGAATGAATTAATGAATGAATGTATGAATACCCTATATTTAAATTCTTTATCTATTAGCAGTAAGCATTTGAATACATCCCTCTGGACCACTATAGAAGCTTCTCTAACAATACTGAAAACAGTTACTTTTAGGTTGCTCCAAATATAATTCAAAAATTGTTTAAATCTACATTAATCTCCATTAATCAATCACATTTCAAAAAGTTCACACTGCTACTATTCTCTAATAAGCTCAGTATCACTGGAAATAATCTTGTTGGCTCCCTTTTCCTCTGAAGAATTGAACTATTTGTGATCCCAAGAATGATTTTGTATTTAATGGTCTGAAAAACCCACTTAAGAGGGATTAGCAGACCCTGAAACTGCTAGAGAAATATAACTCTTCTTTAGGTATAATTGTTCTTGGTTACTTTACAGAGAACTCAAATTTTTAATGTCTTTAAAACTGTTCAAAATGAAACTCAAAGTCCTTGGCAAGTATAGCTCACAGCAGAGTATGTTAAATAGTTAAATAGAATGCCCCAGAGTTACTGTTGCTCAAACAATGTGTAATGTTTGTTTTAGTTTGAGTCTTCTCGGAAACAGACCCTGAGACAATGATTTGAGTGAGACATTTATTTGAAATGTGCTGGGAACCCCAGTAGGGAACGAGGGAAAATAATATAGGGAAGAGAAGGCAGTCGATAAAGGGTGTGCTAGTCAGCTAGTTACCCAGCTGGCAACTGGAGCTTCATCCTAGGGGAAACTCTGGGAAATAATGCAAAACACACACTTCACAGATATCTCACTCAAGAAGTAAAGGACCTAGCATGTGTTTGCAGCTACAGTTGAGTCATTGATTTGGGGTTGCTTAGGGGTTGTTAATTTCCGAATACTTCATGCTTACCTTTTGCTGTAACAGATGCAACTGGTAGAAGAAGGGAGAAGGTCCCAGGCACAGAGATGCAGATACTGGCAGGCAAGTTGATGCATATGGGTGAGATGCTGACAGTATCTTCCCTGGCTGTCAATAACATGGAAGTGTATTTTAAGCTCACACCTTAATGAGCTCTCCTCCTCAACAAATAAGAATAAATAACCACTCAGGCCGGGCACGGTGGCTCACGCCTGTTATCCTAGCACTCTGGGTGGCCGAGGCCGGCGGATCGTTTGAGCTCAGGAGTTCGAGACCAGCCTGAGCAAGAGTGAGACCCCGTCTCTACTAAAAATAGAAAGAAATTATATGGACGGCTAAAAATATATATATAGAAAAAAAAAAATTAGCCGGGCATGGTGGTGCATGCCTGTAGTCCCAGCTACTCGGGAGGCTGAGGCAGTAGGATAGCTTGAGCCCAGGAGTTTGAGGTTGCTGTGAGCTAGGCTGACGCCACGGCACTCACTCTAGCCCAGGCAACAGAGTGAGACTCTGTCTCAAAAAAAAAAAAAAACAAAAAGAACAAATAACCACTCCCTTCAGCCCTACTTGACAGCGAACTCAGACAGACCTCAGAACTCAGGCTATGGAGAGGGCTATAACACCATACAAACAAAAGCTTTCCCAGAGTCAGAGAGAAAAAAGCAGACACCACAATTTTACAGAACATATCAAGGGCAAGCAAAACTGAAAGAAAAATAAATTGATAAAGACTCTGCTTAAAGTGAGCAGCAATTAATCACAGAAGTAATGGCTGAGAAAAAGAAATCAGTGGGACAAGCTGCTATAGGACATATACCTGGAAATTAACTGTAAGGAGAGAAAAAGGCAGAAAAAGGAACCCGGGCCAAGTGTGGATAAGAGATGGCTTCCTGGTCCAACTGGACCAGAGTTATCTTTAGTTCCTTACAGAGGGGGACCTGGATATTGATATTAGGACATCACTGTACTCATGGCTGTTGTAAGTATTTCTGTCTAATCACCTGTATTGGTTCTCTCTCCACAGTGAAGGATTAGTTTTGCTCAACTAATCCTTTTATCATTTTATAAAATCCTAAAGAACCTATCCAGATACTGCTGCATTCAGATATCAGGCCTGGGAGGACTCTATGTGATTTTTACTAGGTCAAGAGTCTAGCATCCATAAGGTACAAACTATGAAAGCACCCTTTAAATACACACACACACACACACACACACACGTGGGTTTCTGCTGGGCATGCTGACTGAACATACAAAATGTCTCCTGAACAGCAGGAATTTTAATTAAATCAGGAGAAATCTAATTTTGGCCTAAATTGGCTTGCAACAAAAGGCGTTAAGAGGACCAGAAATTGTTCTGCAATATGGATGTTTGTGGAAGGAATGGGTTCGGTCCATTGGCAATTGAAATAAAACGTGATGTTGAAACTATGAAGCCTACTGAAGATCCTAGAAAGCCTGAAAATGCTAATCCATGATATTCTGCTTAAAGAGGAAATTTATTATAAACATCCACCCCTGAAGCTAATTCCCTCTGAAGGTATAACCAGTATTGGAGATTGATCCCTGATAACACTCAAATGAAATAAGAGAGGAAGATGAGGATGGAAAGATGGGTATAAAACACTGTTACTTGCATAGACTGGAAGAAGAAATGGAAGCGTATTCCCATTTGGACACAGACAGTGATGAATATCAATCTTCCTTCTTTCTTCCAATCAGTAGAATTTTCCAGACTGAAAAGAGGACTTTTGATAGCAGGAATGAAAGAATGACCAAACAGAACTGGACAGGCATAGCAAAAGGATAAGAGGGCAAGATATTTGAGGATGCCATCAATAGAGTTGTTAACGTTGTGTACCACGGGATTTAGACTGAATAAAGAAGAAAGTAAAGCATTGGAAAGGGGGCAGTAGGCCATGTGGCACAGGGACATTTGGGAGGATGGCAGTCTTGACATGGCTAAAAATCAGAAGCTTTGTAAGGAAGGGAGTAAGCTGGAAGGAGGGAAATTTAGGTCATTGCGGGATACGAAATTTACATTTTTATAGGTGTAGGATTCCTGGCAATAACCATGGGTGTAGGTGGTTGAAGGAGAGTAAGTGTGAAAATCATGGGAGTCACAAAGGAAAAGGAGCGTAGAGGCCTGGCTGGTGGGTGATTCATCTACATAGATGCTGCCCATGATAATTGAAGGAACTAGGGTGGAGAGGAAAATAGCTATGCAATTGTCAAAGTCTTCAGTGTAGATGGGGAAGAGGTCAGGATTTCAGCAAATAAAGCCAGTGAGAAGTAGCAAAGAGTAGTATGGATGAATGCCATTAGCCTCAAAGGAAGAGGGCTTTTATGCCCACAGAGATGAAAGAGTCATGGTCTGGAAGCATCTAGGAGAATTCTCCCACCCTTGGGTCCCCGTAAGACACGAAGTCTGGGAGAAAATGCAGCCTCCCCAAAGGAGAAGGAAATGGCTCTCAGGTCCGGCTGCTATTTAGGTAACGTGATGTTTTCCAGCTGTGTCCTATACAACAGTAGCTCCCCCAGACGTTAGAGATGAACAACCAAATAATGTAAAATAAAGGTTTCATGATCATGTAAACTTTGAAAAATACTCATGATAGACCTTGCTCTAGGAATATCATCTTATAGACTAAAAAATTAGGGAAATACTGTGCAGTAGAAATATGTTTTACCCTAATTTTTTGGTATATATTTGACCAGTGAATCATTGCTCTGGGGGGATACCAGATAACACCACAAAATAGGTGTCCCACAGTGCGTGGAAAAAGATGAGTTAAGATAAGAAAAAAGCAAGAGGCCTCAATAAAAAAGTGAAGAGGGGGAAGATAGAGAGGTGTGGTGTGGGATCTAGAGTCAGCCTGGCTGGCTTTGAATCTCAGGCACTTCCCAGCTCTCCAACCTTGGTAAATTACTGTGCCTCTCTATGCCTTATTTTACTTATCTGTAGAAGAAGGAAGAGAAGATGTATCATAGGATGGGGGTAAAGATTAAATTAATTAGTGTAGGAATCCTAGGAAAATGCCTGGTATAGGACTTGTGCCCCTCCCCCAGATGAGAGCAGTTATGATTGAAGAGTTTATTTGCAATAGAAGGAGAGTTTCAAGTGACAAATTGTTTTCCAAGCAGTGAGAGGTGCTGGAGAGGTTTAATTCCAGCTGCAAAGGAAAAGAGTAGACAAGGCAACTCTCAGATGGACCTGAGTTGGGAAGAAATGTGGATCCTAGGGGCACATCCCCAGAAACATAATTAAATATCCTACCTGCCTAGGAGCTTCTAGTTTAACCATTTCATACTCACTGTGCCATGTGGGCAACATAAGTCAAGATGAACACTCTCTAATTGTGTTTATTATTTAAATCTCCTCTGGTGTGTGAATTTTCAGTCATTTCCTTTACCAACTTATGTATCGAGGTCTTAAGTGATTTTCCATCCAAATGTAAATGTAGGTCGTTCTTCCCACCTTCCCTTTGTGCTCTTTTCTCTTTCCATGTCTGTGAGAGCTGGTTCCATTCAAACCAGTTATGTTAATGATCTTCTCATTGAGTATATATATATTTTTTATTTCAGCATCTCATTGAGTATATTAAGATGCATAATCAATTCATTTTTTAATAAGGATAATGGGTGAGAAGTACAGAGGTCTTTCTGATCATAGACTCTGTCTTTAGGCCTTGCAACTATTTTCTTCCCTTTCACTTAATATCTTTTCAAATTACTCACCCAAGACTTCAGTCCCCTTGTTCTAGCTGACAGTTTTGAATCAGGAATATTGTACCGTGTCCACATCTCTGAAATCTAATAAGGCAGAACATGCTTTTCCTGCTCTGTGAAAGCAAAAGAAAGCAAGTGGTGGAGAAGAATGCTCTACGCTACCACCAATGATCCCCTTTTCAGACACCCCCCACCTACCCGCCCACCAAGCCCAAGCCAGAAGAAGTGCCAGAGATATTTGCTGATTCCTCAGGGCCCAACCTGAGAAAGCCTGGTGAATCAGATGGGATGGAAAAATCAAATCCAAAAAGATTCCTTGCTGGTACCTTACACCCATGCAGGAAATTACTATTCACAAAGCCCTGTCATGTTCCCATTGGTTGCTCACGGCAATCCTGCCCTCATGTTGGTGAGGCAACACCTGTTTTTGGTATTTCTGTATATGTCAGAAATTTGAGAAATATTCAGGGAATTATATATTCTGTTAAACAAGCTAATCAAAAAAGGTGCTCTTGTTTATTTGATGGTCAGATTTTTAACACCTTCCAAGGTAACTTATCATAGCATTAGTTGCCTTTTGCTTGACTATATTGAGGCAGAGCATTATTCCTTACATTTGTTAGCCACATTTATGCTTCCCCTAAGGTCAGTATGGGATCTTTTTAGAATGGGAGTGTAAGGGAACCATGAGAAGAAGAGAAGGAAGTTGTGGTAGAAGATTAGGGGAGGAGAGGAGAAGAGAAGGAAGGTTTCCAGGATGTAGGAGAGAAAAAATTTCTTTCCTCAACCATCACAAGATTCATGGCTGATACCACTATAACAAAAGGCAGATTAACAAAAGGAAGGCTTCACAAATTTATTTAATATAAGTTTTACATGACACAGGAGGCTTCAGAAATGAAGACTCAAAGACTCAGAAAATTAGGTTTTTTGTGTTTTTTTTTTTTTTTACGAGCAGTCATGCAGAAGTATGATTAGAGAACAAAGGTGTGATCTGACGGTAATAACCTGGTGGGAACTTAGCAAGACCTATTTGTTCAGCTTTGTCTTGGCCTCTCTGTATGGCATTTCTTCCCTCTGGGTACAGGGCAGGACACCTGTAACATGAGGGTCCTCTCAAGAGAAGAGAGGGTTAAGTTCAAAGAGTGAGCTTCCTAATTCTGCACTTTTCTCAGTTTACTTCAATTTAAAATAGTATACCAAGGGGCCACATTGTGGGGTATCGTGTTCTGAGCCCCAGCAAGGCCAGAGTCCAGACTTCCAGAAATGACTTCCCTGATCCATTCCTCTTCTCTTTATTATGTATAAGGCCAAATAAACTCTTTGGGGTCTATGCGTCCTCCCAAAGGATAATTTTTTTTTTTTTTTTTTTTGATATCTGGATCCCCTTTGTCAATTTTTCTCAGAGGCCCCTCAGTCCTGGATCCTGGACCTCTCTGATGTCTCACAGCAATTGAGGACAAAAAGTGCAAAGCAGTGGAAACATAAAACAACATAAAGCAACAGCATCACACCAATTTTTCTGTATTGTCTCTTTACCTTTATTTGGCAAGCACATTTCTGTTTTGTAGATGGGCTAGTTGAGGGTCACTGGGGTTAAAGTGACACAACCAAGATCTTTACTAAGGTTCTGAGGAGGACTCAATGCCAGTTCTCTTGGCTCCCAGACTCCTGGAGCTGTGTGAATATGGGGTGGAGAGACTGAAAGTGAGGCATTCTGCACTCCCTCCCCTATTCCAGCCAGAGAAGCACAGCCCTGATGGGCAACACCTACTGAGGTTCTGTAATACTGCATTGCCAAAAGGGAACCGCTGCCAAAATCAAAGTTTGGCAACCATAGCACTGCACTGGGCTGGGAAGATGATAGTAACAAAATGCTCCGTCTCCAGAAGGTGACAGTCAAGGGAGAGCAATTGGCATCATCGTCATCAAAATTAGAATATATTTGAGCTCTTGCCCCTTTAGGGTATTGTGTTGTTCCAGGTGCTAGAAACAAAAGGGCTTTAAGATGTGGCCTCATTGTAAGGAGCTAACAAGTCAGTTGATAACAAGGACATTTCTAAAATGTTAATATGTGCACTAAAAACTGGTATATCCCATAAGAACAGTGTCCACTCAGAGTTCATTGGATGAAGAGATCCTTCTAGAAGTTACAATTCAAAGATGGGGTCTCTACAATTTCAACAATGGAAATAGACTCCAACAAGGACTATCTAGGGCAAAATGGAGATTGTTGTTCACGTGCAAAAGCATACTGTGATCTCTCACTAATGACCCAGGAATAGGAAGGCTATTTTAATAACATCCCCCTTTATTATTCTAAGTGTTATATATGAATTGCCTTATTTGATCCTTAACTCAGTGCTAGAAATATTATTTTTCTCATTTGGAATAAAAGGAAACTGATGTTTAGAGGGTAAAGTGCACAATGAAACATCAGCAGTTCTCAAACCTAAATGTGCTTCAGAATTAAATACCTGTGGATCTTGTTAAATGATAGATCCAATTCAGTAAGTCTGGACTAGAGCCTGATATTCTTTGTTTCTAATAAGCTCCCCAGGGAATGCCATAGCTACTGTGGCCCAGATTATTCTGTGAGTAGTCAGATTCTACACTGTCATGCCCCTTACTGTGCCATTCCAGAATGAACTGGAGCTAGCTAGCACATGGGTGTGGAGGAGGGGCAGGTGGGCAGGGGACATTGAGGGCAAGAGTGATAAAGAGTTATGCAGAAATCTTTAGAAGCTCATTTTTGGATATGGAGATAAGAGAGTAGATATGAAAGTGTAAGATGAATATGGAAATTCTGAGTAGAAGACACTCATTCAGTCTGTCAAGAAATATTTATTGAGCATCTGCTATGTTCCAGGTCCTGTGTGAGATGCTGAAGGTATAACCCTTTGGATGGCTTAAGGAGAAAACAAGTAAATGGTCCTTTAGGATCGCTATGGGGCGGGTGGTGGAGGAAGAATGATGCTATGGAGTTCACAGTAGGAGCAGCCAACCGGGTCTGCAAAGTCAGGAAAGATTTCTCAGAAAAGGGAGGTGTACTAGAAAACCTCGATTTGAATAAGAGGTAGCCAAGTGAGGGAGGGAGGCGGGGTGGGAGTGGGGATTTTTCTGACCAAGGGAAGAATATGCATGGCTCTGGAGGAACGGAGGGATGTTCAGGCTGGCGAGAAGTCAGTGGAGAATCCTGAAGAAGAAAGACGAGCAGAGAGTAAAGGGGATTCATTCTTAGGAGCATAGCCCACCTGTGTCAGCCAAACCAGGCAGCAAAGAGCGGGCAGGGAGGAGGGATGTTGCTCTTTCTTTACTTCTCAGCTGTTTGGGCAACAGAAGATTGTATGGGACACATGTAGCAAAATAGGGAACTGAGTTCCTGGCACGTGTGCCTTTTAGTGAGCTTCTATTTTAGAAGGTAAAATCTCTAGTCTCTAATCCCCAAGGAAAAAGTTGTTAGATGAAGACTTTGGGGCATCTTTTCCGGTCACCCCACATTTGCCAGAATTGGGCGATAATGGCTTAAGTGTGACTCATAAGGAAAGGACTTGGGACAGAGGAAATTGACCTGAGCTGGGGAAATGCCGGTGAGAACAATAGCAACCAGCTTTACTGAGCACGTGCTGTGACAGCACTTCCTGCCAGGCATTTCACTCACCTGTCTCATTTTACCTTCTCAGCAGTCCTAGGAGAAAGCACTATTGCCAGCTTCGTTCTATAGATAAGGAAGCCAAGGTTTTAGAGAGATTTAGCAACTTCCTTATTTCTTCTATTTTCTTGGCTAGAAATGATTGAGACAGATTTGCACCTAAGCTCATCTGAATCCAAAGCCCATTCTCTTAACCACTTCACAGAACAAAGGTCGAAGGGAGAGAAGGGTACATCTGAAGAGTGAGACCTGGTAGCTGCTTCCTCAGAGCAGTTCTTTGGTTCAAGGGTCTTAAAGATAGGATCTAGTCCTCTTGCAGCTAAGAGAGGTTTGAAAGACCTAGTGCTGAATGGACAGCTTGGAGCAACTATAGCAGTGGTCAACATTTATCAATGGCCTGAGTTGGGACCAGATCAAAGAAGAACATAAAGCCAGACTTGGGTCCAGCCTGGAGGTGAGTTAGAAGTAGTGTACAGAGTAAATTAGCCATGATATTCTGGTTTTGCCATGGTAACAAATAACCCCAAATATGAGTAGTTTACCGCCACAAAGATGCATTTCTCAATGATGCAAAGTCAGCTACTGGTCCAAGTGTCTCTTCAGAGTAACCACTCTCCATGGGGTAACCTCAAACTCCAAGCTTCTGGGGACACCACCATTCTACATATTCCCTTTGGTTGATTCAGCAGGGAAGAGCAAGATGGGATGATGCCATATGGTCCTTTTACTATCTCAGCTCAGAAGTGACATCTTTCACTTCCATTCATCCCTCATTGGCCAGAATAGGTCACATGGCCTCACTTTACTGCAAGGGAGCTGAAGACTGCAGTACTCCCTGCACTGCGAGGAAGAGAAGTGGACACTGAGGGACACTGGTATACCCACCACGGGGCCTCCTAAGAGTTCCCAGTAGCGTACCTCTCTGGATAGTGATTGACTAGAAATCCACAGTCACCCTTCACTGGTAACTGCCTCATACCATCCACTGGGCAGGGGGAGGGTCATCCAGTGATACAGTTTTATTCCTTACACTGTCCCAAGGCTGTAGCTTATTTGACTTGGGGTCTTAAGTCCCCTAACCCGAGAAACATCATTGTGATTCTCTCTCCCAGAATTGGAGCACAGATTTTGTGTGTCTGCACGTGTCCTTAAGTTTAAGGATATTACTTTTTCTGCTTAAATGAACTCAAATTTATTTCTATTCCTTCTTGGCCTACACATTGACAAATGTAAATAATTGGCTCAGAATGAAGCCAGACATAGGCATTTCTTGGGTAAACTAAATAGGGTTTGTGTATTTTAAAGATTCAGAAGAAAGTTAATAAAGTCATAATTCACAGCAGACAGATTAGCAACATTCTCCAGGAGAGACTGAAGTGCAAACTGGCTTCTAGACCATAAAGTCCTTCTTCTGGGTCCCCAACTCTGAATGAGAGTGAGTTCATTAGAACTTGCAGAAATTCAAATACATCTCTCTGAAGGCTCAGCTTTGTCCCATAAGCACTCCTGGGGGTGTGTGGAGGCTTGCCAGAGACCCCCTCATCTAAGGCAGATTCAACTCATTAATCTCAATATCATACAGTAGACACCATGCCTACAGAGTGCAGTAAAATTCTCTGAGCTCAGGAAAACGGTTAAGCAGCTTCTGGAGGAGCCCTGCTCAGATGGAGCTGCAGGCTATGGAGGCCTCAGCAAGCAGGATTTCTGCCTGCACTTACACGGACAAGTGAATTCTAAGGGGCAAGAACGAAGTAGGGAACAGGGTTACATTTCAACCTTCAAAATTTTTTGCTCAGCAAAATAGGGTCAAGTGCTGTAATATTCAAAATGTACAAGGTTGGATTTTTTTCTTTTTTTTTTAAGAACACTTATGGTCGAGAATAAAAGAGAAAAGGTCATAACTTAAATGTCTTTAGTGACAATTGCTCACATGCCATCAGAATATTCTTAACTCCATCTGTCCTTTCACTGGAGTAATGCTATTTTAATCATAATGCAATCACAGGAGTTGAGCACCATCTTACTGGAATGGGATGGAAATTAAAGACAATCATCTCAAACAGAAGTTTGACAACAATTTCTTCTGCTGAAGGACCAGAGGAAACTAGTAGAGAAACAGATAGGAACAATCAAAAAAAGCAAATGGTAAAATTGAAAGAACTTTACTTTCTTAGAAGACGCATATAATTTGGATTTCAAACAGGGATAGACATATTATGTACATTTATCAAGGAAAAGAAAATATATCCAACAAGTTTCTTTGTTGCTGTTTTTTTCTTAATGTTAATATAACTTGATTTATTACAATAACATTTGCTCATTGTAGAAAAATTAGAAAATAAAGATAAGAAAAAGGAGAAAATAAAAATCATCTATTGTCCTGCTACCCCGAGAGTCTCTATTGACACTGCATGCACATACGCGTCTGTCTATAACTATCTATATCTCTGCCCATGCTGACAAACATGCACAGACACACGTACAAACACATATATACAAACACATCATTTTTACGAGTTATAGTGTCATTTTAAACTCTTAACAATACATGTTCGTGGATATTTATCAATATCCACTTCTCCTTTACTTGCAAGCCCACGAGATGACTGACTTCTCTGTTCTTTGAGGTTCAGTGTGGCCATTGACTTTGGCAAACAAAATGTAAGCTGAAGTGACATATGTCACTTTGAAGTAGAAGCATTTTCATGCTCAGCAGTGACTATCTGATCCGCTCTTTTCTCGCTAGGACATGGAGGAGTCATAAGATGGCAATATCTTGAAATGCTAAACAAACACCTGGAGGGAGAGAGCTGCTCTTGAGAGTCACGCAGCTCTACAGGGGTCGTCGTGTTAGACTGAGAACTTTGGGATTGTTCGCACACTAGATTCTGCCTATCTCTATTTATCTAGTTTATTCTGACCAGCACAATCACTAGCATTGTTCTGACATTTAATATTCCACAAAATCATTTAAATGGCTGCATTACATCTTATTATGTGGATATCAGCCAGTCTTTTAGTGTTGCATATTTAAATTGTTTCCAGTTTATAAACTGTTATAAACAACATGGCAAGGAACATATTTTTAGTTAATTTTTTGCTCATATTTATGGTTATTTCATTAAGGCACAATCATAGAAGGGAATGCCATAGTTCAAAAGACACACAAAACCATAACTTTTCTAATGTACAGCATCCAATAAATCATCCTACATGAAGATGGTTGACGCATCTTCAATGGCATAAAGAATATATGATTTATCTATTTGATATACATATGCTACCTACCTACTTTTGCCAAATGTAAAGGTAAAAATGGTGCTTTATGGTTTTTAATTGTAATTCCATGGGTTCAATATTTTTGCATATTTATATAAGTTATTTGTATTTCCTCTTTTCATCATTGTCTCATTGATTTTTTAAGATTCTTCCATTTCTTAATTATATAATTACTGATATTAGTGAAATAATACATTCATTAAAAATTAACCTTTGTGATATGCAATGCACATATTTTTTCCAACCAAAAATTTCGTTGGAAACTTTCCACTGTTATTTGTATGTTTAATGTACAAATGTGTTGGTTGTTTTGTTTTGCAGATTATCAAGTCTATTAATATTTTTCTTTTTCCTTTTTGCCTTTGGTACCTTCTTTACAAATTATATTATAAATATCTTCTTCATCCCAAAAATATATACTCACATATTTTTTCTAGTACTTTATTATTATGCTTTTATATTAAAATCTTTGATATACATGGTATATAAGCTTTATATGGAATAAAGTATAGATCTAATTTTTCCTCAAATGGCTGGATTTCCTAACATTATTTCTTGAATAATTTTTTCTTTTTGTATAAATTTTTTTTCTTTTTATATAAATTTTAAATACTATGCTTATTGGTATACCAAGTTCTCAAAAATGCTTGAGATTGGACTTCAATACTATCCTACTGACCAATCCATCTATGCTCAAATCCTTACCAAGCTGCTTTAATTATTGTATATCTATACTCTTCAATGTCCCATATCATATCTTGCTATTCTTGTTTGACATTTTCTTGCCTATTTTTAAATTGAACTTTAAAAAACTCTAGTGGGATTTTCATCTTTTCCAGAAACATTATTCAAGTCTTATTTAATGTCCATTCATTAATTCATCCATAAAATGTTTATTGAGCACTTAATAAGAGCCAGGAATCATTCTAGGTACTGGGGATGAAGTAAAGAACAAACAGAATTCCTTGCCCTCGTGGAGTTTATAATCTAGTGAGACAGAGATAAGGGCAATAAACAAGATAAGTAAGTAGAACAGAGTATGTAAAATAGTAGCAAGAGCTAAATAGAAAAAATAAAGCTGGGAAGGAGATTATAAAATGGCAATGTTGATGGGTTTCAATTCAGATTCTTGAGGAAGTTGATGTTAAAAAATAATCAGATATGTAAGAGATTTATTAGGGACTGTGAAAGTTGTAGATACCAGGATGAAATCCCTTTTGCCAGACCCAGACAAAATAGGGCTGGGAAGGCACAAAGGAGAGGAAGCTTATGATTACATATCTGAAATAAGAAATGTTTCCAAAGACTTCCTAAAAGCCCCACAAGAAACCCCTTGGAAGAAGACAGAATAATGGCCAGTAAACATATAAAAAAAAATGCTCAACACCTCTAATCATTAGAGAAATGCAAATCAAAACCACGATGAGATATCACCTAACCCCAGTGAGATTGGCCTCTATCAAAAAGTCTCAAAACAACAAACGCTGGTGAGGAAATGGAGAGACAGGAGCACTCTTACACTGCTGGTGGGACTGAAAATTGGTGCAACCTCTGTGGAAAAGAATTTGGAGTTACCTCAAAGTGCTAAAAATAGAAATGCCATTCGATCCAGCAATAGCACTATTAGGCATCTACCTAAAGGAGCAAAAGACATTCTAGAATAAAGACATCTGCACCCAAATGTTTATGGCAGCACAATTCACTATTGCAAGGATGTGGAAACAACCCAAGTGCCCATCCATTCATGAGTAGATTATTAAAATTTGGTATATGTATACAATGGAATATTACTCAATTATAAGAAACAACGGTGATCTAAGACCTCTTACGTTTTTCCGGCTAGAGCTTGAGCCCATCCTCCGAAATGAGGTATCACAAGAACAGAACAGGCTCCACATGTACTTGCCATCAGATTGGCACTGACTAATCAACACTATGGTGCTCACAAGGCAGTAATATTCCCCAGGGATTAGGGGATTGGCTAGGGGGTAAACTCACAACTAATGGACACGGTGAGCGTTGTAGAGGGGAAGGGCATGCCTCTAATCCTGGCTTGGGTGAGGCAAAGTCATAAAATGTAACCAAAATGTTTGTACCCTCATAATATCCTGAAATAAAAAAAAAAAAAAAAACCCTTGGCATCCTTCAAGCATCTCCTGCCTTGATAAGGTTTATCACTACACATTCTACTAGGACTGCAGTAATTCCGATGCTCTCAGAAAAACACTCGCCCAATAATGACATCTCTGCCAATGAACTGACAACTCTAGCTGTGAATAAACCAATGAACTCTATTTCTAAACAGCTTATGTAAATCTCTTTTTGCTAATAGAAGTTTCCCTTTACCCTTCCTGGGTGGTGTCCCATTCCAGGCATTCTGGATTATAATCCTTATTTCTTCTTCCCGAGTAAACTGAACATATTTAGAGATAATTTTCTCCAGTGTGTTATTAGGTTGACAGTGGGAAATCTGCAAAGAATATGGGGAGAGAGCGCAGGAAAAGGCATGAACATCCTCAGCCACTGATGGAGATCTGACACCCATACAAAAAAGGAGAGGGGCAAACATTACCCCTTATTGAAAAAAAGGGGGAGAAAGCTAAAGGAGGAGAAATGGCGAGGGGGGAAGGAATGGGTAAAAAGAGCCGCACAGTGCTGCTCAGCTGAAAAAGTCTCACCCAGCTGATGGAGAGCCGCAGGGAAAAGATCGCACAGTAGAGGATTTCTGCCTCTGGCAAAATAGCCATGGGTTAGTACCCGATCACGCTCCCTCATTGGCTGGGAGCATCTGGGAGGGCGTGGCCTTCGCGTGGTGGGTGCTATTGGAACCAAAGGTGCAGAGGCAGCTGGAGGCTGCTGGTTCTCTTTAAGGAGGAGCTGAATGGTGACCCTCCATGGCCACTATAATGGGGTCAAGTACTGCAATTTTAATAGGTTTATTTTGAAGTTTAGTACATATAACTTGTAAATTTTTTATTAATTTATAATTATTCTATAGTGTTGGCTGATATTATGGATGGGGTGGGTTTTTTCCAGTGTCCTTTGAAAATTATTAGTAATTATTGCTGGTATGCAGAAAACTTAAATTTTGGATATTTATTTTCTGACCTGCCATTTGTTGAATTCTTATTAATTTATTTATTGCTTTGATTGAGATTTTTATGTTGTTAAGAACGTCATCCACATGGCTTTATCTCCTCTTTTTGGATAATTCTGCCTCATTTCTTTGCCTTACATTTTTGCCAAATCAGGGTTGAAATATAGTGATGATTGTGGAGATCATCATATTCTTGGGAATCCTTTTAAGTTTTACCCTTAAGGATTATGCTGGATGTTCTTTGCCCAGACGTGAAAAACACGAGTATTCTTAGATCAGTTTCCTAAGAAAATCTAAATTGCCAAAATTAACTTAGGAAATTGACCTAGGAACATTTTTCACATGTCTTGCTACAGAACTGTAGAGAATGTACTCTTACACATTTTCTGCCTTCTCTCTAATATGTGATCATATCTTTTATCATTCCTAGTATTTGTGGCTGTGCTTTTATTTGTTCTTTTTTTTTATTAGACTTCAAGGAGTTTTCTTCTTTGATGGGTTTTTTCAAAGGATCAGCTCATGAAAGTATCTATCATTTCTGCATCTTTCTCTTTTCTAATTTATTAATTTATGTTTTTATCTTTAGCATTCCTTGATTCATTCTCTGAATAAGTTAATTTTGTTTTTCACAGGCTTTTAAAAGAGAAAAAGTGAGAGATGTTTGTGTCTTTCTAGCTGCATCTCTAATTGTAATCATAATAATCACATATCACAGGCAGCATGGGGTCATGGCCAAAAATGTAGACTCTGGCCTCTTACCTATTGCCTGGGTTCATATCCTAGCTATACTTTTGCCAACTGTGTGACATGGACGAGCAGTTTCCACATCCATAAAATGAGGATTATTATTACAATAAAACTTACCTCATGGGTTAGTGTGAAGATTACTTCAGCTAATATTTGTAACGCTTCCAAAACAGGGCTTGGCACACAGTAACTGCTATATAATACATGAATAAATTACACTTACGCAGTACTTAATCCTTTATGAATCATCTTCACATTAATTTTCTCCCTTAGTTATCATGACAACCTAATGAGGCAAACAATTCTCATCCCTACTTTTTCCATGATAAAACTGAAACGCCAACAACTCGACTTAAATTAGTGAATGGAAGAGATAGATCTTACGATTCTGTGATCAGTGCATGGCTTGAAGCCCAAATGATCTCTTGTGTTTGGGGGGCTGGTGTGGCCATAGACAGAGCAGTCCATGCTGCACTCAGCTTTAGGCACTGGGAGCAGGAGCAGATGTTGAGGTCCTTGGATAGATGGCAAATGACCCAAGACTGGAACTGGCAGCTCAGTCAACTGTAGAGAAGAGCTTCAAGGCCATCAATGAGCCTACTGAACAAATGGAGCCAGCCTAGGCAGGAAGAGGTGGGACAAGATCTGGCCCAAGTGCAGGAGATGTGGGTCCTAGTCCTGGTCCTGCCTCTATCTTACACAGTGAGCATAAGCAAGGTACTTTGCCCTGCCCAGTCCCTGTTTTCTCTAATATGAATTAGGGAAAATAATTTCTGCCCAGCTTCCTTCACAAGGCCACTCACTACAAGATTCAAAGGATGCTGGTGGTAGTACAACATTTTGAAAGCTTACAAAGTTTTCCACATAGGCAAGATATGGCTCATGTAAAAGATGTCTCTGGTACAACTTTCTTACACAACTGGGAAGTGAAAATCAGATGTGTAAGCCATCCCCAAACTTTGTGCCAGCCCCCAAAGTCTTCTACCCAGGAAATGGCCTCCAACTTTCCCTCACACCCAGAGCATCAAACAAAATTCTGTACTTATTTCCAAACAGAAGACTAATTTCCAACTGGCTTCTCCAAGACTGTGAAACATAGGGAACAGAGCACAGCAGAATTTTCCACAAGCACTATTTTCCACGGCACACCCAAAACCAAGCAGGAAAGAGAGGGAACTGAAAACTTCCCTGGGCATTTAACTCTTTGTTACGTTGTAATAGTGTGAGCCACCTGGGGAAAATAATCAAATTTAGGAGAGAAGGAGATTAATCCAATTTTCGTTCACATCAGCAGAACTGTTTCTATAAATGTATATTTCTTGAGATTCTAGGAAGCATCCACTGAAATCTTTTGACATCTTTAATTCATTATATTTAGGTTTCTTTTCTTTCCTCCCAAGAATCGAATCTGTTTGTTAACTAACTACTTAGTCTTTTCTTGATGAATAGCCACTTTGATTTTCCTGAAGTTTACAGGATGGAAACTGGAAGAAGATGTACAGCTCACAATTACAAGATGGGCAGGTGAATGGGGGAGGCTGTTGCCCTTTCTTCTGTTCCTAATATAATCTCCTTAAAGTTAAGAAGGAAATGTGAGCAGTTAGATTTTAGAGTCCTTCCTCCTTTTGTAGAGAGAGAGAGAAAAAAAGAGAGAGAGAGAGAGAGACTCAGAGCACACACTAGCTTGATTCTGAGAGCTGACAGGCTTTAACTTTCATGAGTTTCATTCTTCCTTTGCTCTATGTGTCTGGGAAGGAGACAGCAAGGAACTAGGGGAATACGAGGAAGAGAGAAACAAATCGATATCCAGTGGGTGTTCAGGACAGGACCCTGGCTGAACTCATCATTTCAGGACAGGGTACCAGTGGTCTGTGGCCACCCCTGGATGCCAGTTATACCCTACTCCAGCCAGGAAAGGATTCCAGAGCAAAAGAACTGTGTCCCAAGACCTCTTGTGAATTTCAGCTGCTCTTAGCCAAATTTAGGACATGTCCCTAACGAGGAAGGTTATTGTCAGCCCAGGGCTTTGCCCTCAGGAGACCACTCTACAGCAGAGTATAGAGTTGAGGGCCAGCAAGGGGTGGATGGAAACCAGTGATTATTGTGTATTTATTATGTGTCAGACACTTGTTAACACACACACACACACACACACACACACACGCATAGGCACATAAAATCCCATTTAACCCACTAGAAAGTTAGTTCCAGGAAGGCAAAGGATTTTGCCTGCTTTGTTCACTGTTCTAGTCTTAGTGAATTGACACATGGCAAGTCTGCAAAAATATTTTTGAAGTGAATGAATGAATCTTCATAACTCTTTGGGTGTGAAATAATTATCAATCTTGTTTTAAGGTGAGGCAGGTAAGTTTCAGAGATGTTAAGGAGTAGATGAGCTGGGATTCAAACCCAGGTGTGTCTTGACTCCATAGCCACAGCCTTTCAGGACACCATGCTGTCCTCACATAACAAATCAGGATGTATACAATGAAAAGTGTGGACAGAGACTTGAAGTCACATTCTGTAAAGAATCATTGAGGAACTGAAGCATTTATCCATGAAAAGGAACATCATACGCTGACAAGCTATGAAGAGCCCCTTCCCTTTTCTGTCATTTTGTTCTTCACCAGTGAGATGAAGGAATTGGACTAGACCAGAGGGCAAGTAATTGACACTTGCACCACTACTCTGCACTTCAGCTCCTATGATAGACATTACTCATTGAATGGCTTGAACTTCCCACTGAAGAGATGTAGGCTGGCAGAATGGATAAAACAATACAAGCCAAGTATCTGTTTTCTCCAGGAAATACATCTAACCCATAAGGAATCATTCAGACTCAAGGTGAAGGGATGGAAAACAACATTCCATGCAAATGGAAACCAAAAGAAAGCTAGTATAGCCATTCTCATATCAGATAACATAGACTTTAAATCAACAGAAATAAAGAAAGACAAAGACCATCACTACATACGGTGAAGGGAACAATTCAACAAGAAGACTTAACAATCCTAAATATTTATGCACCTAACACAGGAGCACCCAGATACATAAAGAAAATCCTACTTGATCTAAACAAAATGATAAACAGCAACGCCATAATAGCTGGGACTTCAACACCCCACTGACAAAACTGGACAGATCCTCCAAACAGAAAATAAGCAAAGAAACCATAGGCTAAACAGAACTCTAGAACAAATGGGCCTGACAGAGATTTACAGAACATTCTACCCAAATAACACTGAATATACATTCTTCTCTTCGGCTCATGGAACTTTCTTTAAAATTGATCGCAACCTAGGCCACTAGACAGATCTCAACAAATTTTAAAAAATAGAAATTACAGCATGTATCTTCTCAGACCACAGTGGAATAAAATTTAGAAATCAATTCTAACTGATCATTGTACTCTTTCTCATTGTACTTGGGTGCAACATCATAAATATTCTCAACAACACTCCATACAACCCCACCCACTGATTAAAGCTGGCGTGCGTGATAAAGGCTCTTTGACTTCTCTAGACCAGGTCATCTCTAATGTCCCTCAAATTCATTTTTGACCATAAATTCAGCACTGTTTCTATCTTGCTCTGTATATTGTTTAATACACAAGACTCCATGAGCAATAGAAGCCTCCAATCTTCTCTGAGAGCAGTAGCATAAAACCCAGATAGCTCCTAGACTCTGAGCTTATCCTAATAGAATCCTCCATTGAAACTACCTTCTAGACAGACAAACAAATGTTTGAATTGCAACTAATCTAAATATTGTTTGCAAAAAGATCCCCTTTTTCTAGGACTAAGACAGTGTCTATTAAAAAGGCTACATTCCAAACACAAGGTAAAGTAAAAAGTTGGGACAGAGTTTAGATATAAATTATTGGCCCATGGATTAGCTTGTAGTCAACATTTTCTTGAGTTACACATACAGTGAAGATTGCCATAAAATAAGATGACACATTAAAAATAACATTTTCTGAGCAGCATCATGTCTGGATTTTGGCCAAGCTCAAGGAATATAAAATAAGGTTATTTTTTACGGTAGCCTCCCAGCTGAGTATCTGGCTTTTAATGGTTTAGGAAGAGTAAGAGAGAAGATTTCATATTGATTTTTTTTTGAATTTACTTTTTAATAACACAAATAACCTTCAGTATCTCATTAGGTATTCCACCAATGCCATAAAAATATAAAATTTGAATTTCTGGTTTAGAAAGTCTAAAATCTGTTGTTCTACTCAGGGTCATTGGTTGCAAACAACAGAAATCAACTCCAGTTGATTTACACAGGAAGGGAAATATGTAGAGGGTATTGGAACATTCAAGGAATAGATCCAAAGGCTGGAGACCTAAGCTCAGGAGTCTGAGTACAGCCAGGATCCCGCCCCATTACCACTGGCCATGTGTTCTCTCCCACCCCTGTGCACACTGCTAGACTCAGTTTCCCTAGACACCCTGCACCAGCGAACTCCTGAGTCCAGCATAGCTGCCATGAATACTGTCTAACTGTCCCTATCTCTTTGCATTATTCTCTCATTAGTCAAAGTCCTAGCCAGAAGTTTCTGATTAGTCACGCTCAAGTTTTGGCCCCGAGTCTAGCTGTCAGCCACTGAAGATAAGAAATACTTGCAAATCATCATAAGGCAGATATTATATTAACAGGAATAAGCCCCTCCTTGGGCTTCTGCTCAGATAGGAAAGTGTTCAGGTGCTGGGCAACCAAAATGACTAAAGCCTGTTAAAGTAAAATGCCCAGATGAATACAAAGTGAATATTTCATGTCAGTGAAATACCCCAATAACAAATAAATGTAATTTATTGAAGTCACTTTCTTCCAGGCAATGCACTATAATAAATATATATATATACATATATATATATAAATGCAGTTCCAGGCAATGCACTATGTATAATACATAGTATGTATAATCTCCTTCATCTCATTTAATCCTTCATAATACCCCTAATGAAACAGGTATTATCATGTTAGAAGCGAGGAAAGAGTAACTTGCTCAGGGTCACACAGTAAACACCAGAGCCAGAATTTAAAGGAGAGCCTTTCTAAAACCAGCACTAGTTCCCCTAACCACGAAGCAGCATGGTCTCTCCACGAGCACTGCTACTGTGGCCCTGCTCAGGGTTTGCATTACCAGGTGTGTGATGAATGTTTATTTTGGCATTTCCTTTCAGCAGACATTCGGTGAGTACTTATCACATATAAGCCATCATTGTAGGCATCACAGGGCAGATATGAACACGAGTAAAGCACATGTCAGTCACTAACTACAATATGAAGGATAATGACATATGTGCAAGAGACAAATACAAGATAAGTCACACCATGACATCCCTCAAGGGCAAAGATTGTCTCTTTCTTGCTTAGCTTACCCTATATTCTCAGTACTTAGCACAGTGCCTGGACATAGCAAGCTCTCAGTAGATATGTAACAAAAGGATAAAAATACTAACATTTATTAGACACATGCCATGAGCCAAGCCCTCTGCCAAGCCTCCTGTGATGTACATACTATTATCATGCCCATTGTGAACTTTGCCTAGGGTCACATGTGCATAAGGGGCGTAGTCAGGACACACACCCGTGCAGACTGCACCTTACTTGGGATGAGAGCTTCAGCTTGGGGTTGTCAGCCAGAAAGCATGCTGGCTACAGCAATCCGGGCTTAAGATTTGTACCCTTCAAATTCCACAGGAAGAAAAGGCATCTTTTTGGATGGCTCTGTGGAGAGAGAAGGAACTTCGTCCCCAGTCTTTTCCCACAGATCCCCGCTTTGCATCTGCCTGTCAGGAATTGGTCGTAAGCTCTTTCCTAAACTGGTTCCTGTACCCAAAGTGAAGTCATGAGCTGACTGGCTTTCTCCAAAGTGGCCCGTCCAGCCAGGTCCAGAGAAGTATTAAGAAGGAGGGAGAATGACCCTTTAGTAGGGGCAAGCCCTGCGGCTGGAGGTCGGTTCAACTTCCAGGCTGTTGGAGATGGGTAGATACCTGAAAATAAACAGAGGCTCTCTTAGGAAGGGCAAATTGGCAGGTGGATGCTCTATAGGTTACTGACTATGTCCACCATGACCCCCCTCTTTAAATTCCCACAAAGGCTCCCCAGGACTCTCAGAACAAAGTCCAAATGCCTCGGGGAGGCACACAACACTCTTCACTGTTTGCCTTCAACCTGCTTTTCCAGGCTCACATCCAACCCCTGCATGTCCCCTCTCCTGGCCTCCTAGAACTGTTCACTCTATTCTAAAACCATGCCCTGCCCTTCCCCTTGCCTTGGCCGCTGCTGTCCTGTGCCTGGAAAGCTTTTCAACTCTCTGTCAGCCTGGTGGCTCCTTCTCTCAGCACAGCCCGCCTGCCCACTCCCTGGGCGGCATTGCTGCCCTGCGGGAGGAGCTGCAGTCCCCAGCGTGTCTGTCACAGCGCCCCTGTGAGATGGTCGGCCAGCGCCAGCCTCCCTCACCAGGCTATGGCCGTGCCTTCCCTTTCTTTGAATAAAGGAAGAAAATAAGGAGTGAATGAAGTAATCCTAATGTGATATACTCTTTCAACTTCCTGAGCATTTCCCTCCCAGCCCTTATCACAATTAAAATTGCATATTCATTGATGTAATCCTTTATTTGGTGTCTCTTCCCCCTCCCCCCATAAAAATATAAGGTCTCTGGGGAAGGGACCCTGTCTCTTGTTCACCCCCACACCTGCCTCAGTGTCTGACACACCCCAAGGGTTTAATAAATATCTGTTGAATGAATATAACATCCAGGATTTAAAGCTGCCTGAAAACTGCACACACTATTTTTTCCATCCTATCTATTTTCTTCATAGAGGAAATAATACTGCTTATAGGAATAGAGAAGAAACCTAGGCTTTATTCCAGACATCTTTTCACAGCTTTGGTTGCTGGAAAGAGGCAAAACCCCAAGTCACATGATTTTGTATTTAGAATATTAATTTTCCCTAGGTCATGCAGAAACAGCGATACTTGCCTTAATGAAATGCTCTTGTACTAATTTCTATTTGTATGCAAAAGGCATCATTGGTTTAACACGTTGAGACAATCTCCCCCACCCACACACACCCATATCTGCCTAGCAGAAGAAGGGGAAAGGCTTCTGATTTATTACACATAAACAAAATGAATAAGATAACATTTTATTAGTTAGAAACCATTATAAAAACAGCAATAAAATGAGGCAGTACAAGTGGAAGACGCCCTTATCAATAAATCCTGGGAAGTTTAGGACCCTGGTGCATGTTGTAATAATAAAAAAGGTAATTAAAAAGATCGGATTGCAGAACTGTATCATTTTATCAAGAAGCAGCCCTGTAACAATAGAAAACATCAGGGCAGTGGTGGCCTGTGAATCTTTAACCTTTCTGAAAAGGAAAAGATGTTTGAGATTCAAGTTGTCTTAGCTAATGTGAGAAGAATCCATTGGTAGGCTGTGTCTCATTGAAACATGCAAATCCAGGCAAGAAATGGCTTTCCTTTAAAACCAGGATCTTGATAAGTCTTGTTTCTGGTGGTGAGCAGTAAATGGCTTTATTAAATTAGCCATGTCCATCCTATCAATTATGGTTGATATTATAACTAACAGCTGTAGGTGAGACAGACAGTTTCGTTACTTTTTCTGTAAAAGACTCTTGGTTTTTATTCCCTTGAATGAGAATCTTCATTTCATCTCAGAAAATCCTTATGACACATTGCAAATACTTTTTATACGAAAGCATCACAAAGCCACACAGAAACCTCAGAGGTTTTCTTCATTTCCCAGAGAGCTGTAGTCAGTTTCTAGAAAGTAGATCGTGCCCTCTACCCTCCCCACCCCCTACTCCCTCCAGGTCAATGTTTCCCCTCCCCCATCCTGGTCAGTTTAATATGAGTCACTGCCTGGGCTTTGTTGTATGGAATAACATATTCTCCTGGGAGTCAGTTCATGCAAAACACTCCCCGCTGAGAGAGTGGAAATTTACCCATAAGACATTCTTCCAGCAGCAAGACCCTGGCGGAAACCTGATCAGAATGTTTAAAGACTTGACTGGCTCGTTCTCCGTACCTCCTCCAAAATTTCTCAGAGAAAACAAAAATAAACCACATATTTAAGGTTTATCACACCTGGTGACAACAGACACAGTGAGATATGATCTAATTTAGAAAGAAAACTGAAAATGAGTAGATTATTTCCGACATTTCCTCTGCTACTCTATCTTCTACGACGATTTCTATTCTCTCTACTCTCCCTTTCCATTTTGGTTTATAGTCACTCTGCAGTCATTCGATTGATCAATGCACGAAATTTTTTTTTTAAACAACTGCCACACACTCAATAAGTTACGTTAAGCCAAGTAGCTATTATTTTGCAACATCTTTATAAACTCGGATGTATTTTCTGTAGTGCAAGAGACATCAATTTACCACTAAAATAATACATGTGTTCATAAATGGCATAAATCACAAGAAAGCTTAGTTGAGACTTCTTTATAAAACGTCTTGAAACAAGCTCATCTTTGTAATATGTATACATATACATAATATAATGTAATTAATAATGCACATACATATATACACACATATACATTTATTTTTTTAGTAGTAACACTAATGATCGTGGAAGACATAGAAATAGAAGCCCAGCCCCAGGACTTTTTGCTTCTCCCTCCCTCATCAACAGTTACCAAATGGTGATGCAAAAAGTTGGAAGGAATATAACATTTCACCCAAGGCAGCTCCCATCTTAGGGCCTAGACAAAGCTGCCAAGAATCCACTGACTTGAAGAGACATCAAAAGAGATTTGCTTGATGGCCAAGGAGCAGCCTGATGGCCCCTGGGCTAGACATTGTGTCGTCTTTTCTCTTTCCTGAGAACATTGTTATCTAGGTTTTCAAAAGTGCTCTTATAATACACTTTACTAAATAATATGTAGAGTTGCACAATGTATGCCTATATAAAAACGCTGTTAAAAATTTCAAAGTTTGCAAACTGGAAGAATAAGTGAGTGGCTCATTTAATTTATTTTAATCAGTTATATCAGGAAAATGCAATTCTATTGAAGGGAACCCTTTGCAGAAGCAGAGAGCAATTATGTTTTGCGTGCAGAGTACTCTTTTTTTAAAAAACCCATGTGTGCAGCATAAAAAAAGCTTAGTAATGTCAATCATCTTGATTTCAAATTCCTCCAGTGCAGTTCTTAAACAGTGCAAAAATTATAGAAAGCTAAAGCTATTTTTCTCAAGATTATGTGCAGCTGTTTTCCTCAATTCCTGAACATTCTTGATACAAATGTGTTTCCAAAGATACCCGTTTTAAGTAAAAATTCTGTAGTAATTTAACCTTATTTTAAATGATATTTTCACATTATATTTTAAAGGAAATACCTCACCAAAGAGGCCCCTTGAGTGAACTAAACTTTCACTAAAGTAACGGGCATTTCCCAGACTCATTAACATCACCTTAAGGCAAAAGAGTAGCTTAAAAGTTGAGAAGTAGGTGGCAACAGGGCAATGGCAGCCTATTTAAAGGGAATTTGTTAAATTGTTAAAGATGTTGATGGAAGACAGGTAAGAAAATTTTTCAACAAGTGCCACACTTCCAAAGACATGTCTAAGATTCTGTCCTCAGAAAGAATAGGAGTTTCTCTCCCTCTCTGTCTCTCTCTTCTCTGTTTTCATGGCTTTGGGCAGCTTTAAAAGGAAGACAATGCATTTCACAGGTAAACCCAATCATGTTTCCTTTCTGCCAAATGTAAGTAAATCAACTTTAAGCTCAATATTGAGTTGAAATCTCTTAAGATGGAGTGACTTATAACCTGTCCAGATATGATTAACAAAGACCTCTGATTAAAAATGGGAATATAGATGGCTTGTAACAGATAAATCCCTCGAGTTCATTGTGCAACTTCTCATTTTTCATATATTCTTAGATTTGGGTCATTTTCTGATCTGTAACATGGGAACTTGTGTAAATTTCATTATTATTAGAAATTCAACCAGCAGGTTGAAACTTTGAACAAATACTTCAAGTCTCCTGGAAGAAATGAATCACCTAAAAGTGTAGTGTCAGTTTCATAACAGGCAACCCCTAACTTAGCACTGTACTGCATTCCACATTGGTAAGCTGGTGGCTTAGTATTCACAATGCATTTTTCCATAGAAACAACTTCATACGTTATGACTGCTTTCCTAAATTAGCAAAAAAGCCTATTTAACTCATAATGCACCAGAAGTCGGTGTTAATCCTAATATAGCATTGTTGTAAATACATCGTTTGACCACTTCTGAGACTGTAATCAAGGAGAAATATATTCTAATTTTTAAGTCAGACTACTGAGAGCAGATATCCTGGAAAGGCACAGCAAATGCACCTGGCCATTAAGAATTTGTTTACTCCTGACAACTCTGTGATTGCAGAAGGAAAGGCATTTTTCCACATGTTATTCACTATCCATTATTTTGAAGCAGATAATAAAACAGTTGTATATCCGTCCACTCATTAGCTGTGTGACCTTGGCACTTTACTTGCTCTCTCTGTGCCTCAGAGGGTTGTTGTGAAAATAAATGAGGTCATTTTTAGTGGACATTTGCTTTGTGCCTCACCCAGCTTCTCCAGTTTTCACTGGGCGACATTCTGTCTCCACCCAACCCGCATCTACATGGTATGGGTGATGCTCCATTCCCATCCCTCATCTACATGGTCTGGGTGGTGCTCCATTCCCATCCCTCATCTACATAGTATGGGTGGTGCTCCATTTTCATCCCTCATCTACATGGTCTGGGTGGTGCTCCATTCCCATCCCTCATCTACATGGTCTGGGTGGTGCTCCGTTCCCATCCCTCATCTACATGGTATGAGTGGTGCTCCATTCCCATCCCTCATCTACATGGTCCGGGTGGTGCTCCATTCCCATCCCTCATCTACATGGTATGGGTGGTGCTCCATTCCCATCACTTGGGTACAGCACATAACCTGGACCTGCCAATCAGAGCTGGCTTCAGGGGGACTGCTTCAAGGGGGGCCACCTACCTGAACAGGTCCAATAAGAGTGAATCTCAGAATGTGTTTCCCTGAGAATTTAGGACAGAAGTGCCTTTCTCTGCTGGGTCTGCATCTGGAAAGACATATCTTCAAGAGCGCCTGGCAACCATCCTAATTTATACCAGTGGTTCTAGTGGTTCTATTGGTTCTCAATCACCTGCACGGAACATTTGGCAATATCTGAAAATGTATTTGGTTGTCACAACTCTGGAGAAGCTGCTCTTCTCACCTAATGGATAGAGGCGAGGGATGCTGCTAAACATCCTACCATGTACAGGATGGCCCCCTACAGCAAAGAATTTTTCATTCCAAAATGTCAAGAGTGCTGAGGTTGAGAAACCCTGCTGTAACTACATGGTTACATCTAACAACATAAAGAAGCAGGGCTGAGAAATGGAGAACAATTGACTCCTGGTAATATTGTTTTAATCCTGGATCAATTCACAACTTACCTGATTTTTCTGTCACTTATACCAGCAGTCCCCAGCCTTTTTGGCACCAGGGACCGGTTTCATGGAAGACAATTTTTCCACGGACCTGGTTTGGGGGTTGGGGGAATGGTTTCCAGATGATTCAAGAGCATTACAATAGTGTACTTTATTTCTATTATTACATTGTAATATATTCTATAAGCCTGCCACCGGATGCAGCTTAATTGCCACTTGCCACTCACTAATAGGGGTTTGATATGAGTCTGTGAGCAATTGATTTATTATGGTCTCTGTGCAGTCAGACCTCTCTGCTAATGATAATCTGTATTTACAGCAGCTCTCCAGCGCTAGCATCACTGCCTCAGCTCCACCTCAGATCATCAGGCATTAGATTCTCATAAGGAGCCAAGTTTATAGTAGGGTTCACACTCCTATGAGAATCTAATACTGCCACTGTTTTGACAGGAGGTGGAGCTCAGACAGTGATGTGAGCAGTGGGGAGTGGCTGTAAATAGAGATGAAGCTTGGCTGGCTGGCCCGA
>CM052437.1:78634332-78658050 GCA_028533085.1 Varecia variegata
CTCCTGCTGTGTGGCCCCGGTTTTGTCCGCAGCCCAAGGGGTGGGGAATGCAGACTTATACCCAAAAGAAACTTAGCTGATAAAATTGGTAAGTATGGGACATAATGTCTGACAAACAATAGGCCCCCAATAAGCAGTGACTCTTTTCATTAAAGGTTATCACTCACATAAGAACCAGGATTAGGGGACTCCAGAACCACAAATGTTAATGTATCAGATGTTATCTACATAAGAATTTCAGGTTTTATCTCCCTGCAGCACACTCCTATGCCTTTTACTGTGTTCTCAATGCACTCTACATTTCTGATTTGTACTTAGAAAAAAACATAGATTGAAAAGATGATGCCGTTTTTGTCCAGAATTTGCGATTTTCTCTGGTTTAGAGCTCCTATTATCAAGAAATTCATACATCTCATAGGAGACTGAAAAATTAAAAAAGAAAAAGGGTGCAAGTTTTCCACAGACTCACTAAGTCTTTCTTTTAAAAGTGACTACCAGTCTGTCCATGTAAACCAGAATGGCTATTTAAAAATTGCTTCCTAAAAAAACATCCAGTAGTAAAAGAAACATCTCATTTATATTCCATATTTTTCTTTTCAGCTCTTGTGTTTTTGATTATATCATGGAAGGAGACTGGATGTTATTGTATTCTAAACTTATTGAAAAGAAAAGTTAAAGATCTTTTTCTTCATTTTTAATGTTGCCCAGCCCCCAAAGGCGGTTAAAACATATATAGTATATACCATTTCACCAACTCAAAATAATTATCACATTTCTTGACTTCACAATTCTGTAGCTTCAAGGTCATAAGTTTCACAGTATTTTCACTCTCTTAACAGTTTGTGCATTTTCATTCCTCTGTAAGATATGAATATATTATACTAAGCGATATTATATAAATGAGACCATTATTCAAAATGAGAATCTTCTCTACTAACATCATCACTATTTGTAGCATATAAGACTAAATAAATGTCTCCCATGAGTGACTAAATGCAAAATAAAAAGTAACCACTCAACTTTAATAGTTTAAAAAATGCTATTAAATATAATGGCTTCTTGACATTCAAGTAGCACTATGTTTTAAGTGATCTTCATTTTTTAAGAACTACTTTATTTTCATTTTAAATATTGATGGCTAATCAAGTCCTCCAGAGTGAGGAACTGTAGGAGAAAGCTCTCCTAAGAAAATAAATTACCAGGGACTCTAGAGTTTCAAGGTGCTGTTATTTTTATTTTGTTTTTGTTTGGTTTTATTTTTGTTTTCTCCTGAGGCTATGTAATAACATCATATAAATGAACAACTTGAAAACTGACAAAACAATCTTATTTCTCAAGATTTTCTTCAATCCCTGCTGGTACGTACTTTTGCCCACATCCCCTCCTTCTTCGCTTTAACCTTAAGAGGGAGCTCTGGTGTCTGCTGGGACACCTGACGAACAAAATGGCCCAATGGGACCACCACAGAATGACAGTCACATGAAAGGGATGCAGAGGAGGGAGGACAGGGAAGGGAAGACTTCAAAGGGAGTAGTGACCCCTTCACTTTCTCATCCCTCTGCGGAAGAGTAGCAACAGAGTCAAGCTTTAAGGAAAAAGAAAGCATCAGGGAGACTGCAGTTTGCCCAGGACTGATTTTAGCCTAGAATTATGTGAAGGCCACCTTCAAGCTGTCTCTTATCCCACTCCAATTCATCAGGTTAAAAGGAGAAACCCCTGGCTCAGAATGGTGTGTGTGTGGCTGACATTCCAGGTGCTGTATTGCAAGAATATGGTGATACCTACGTAAGGACTCAGCGTGAACCAAGACATGAGCGTGGCTCCAAAGTGAGTAACATGTTCAGTTGATTATAGAATGATGCAAAAACAAAGATTCTAATCTCTGCCTGTTGGATAGTAAGCTCTCTGAGGGCAGGGCCTGGGTCTGTCTCATCTCCCCACAGTGGAAATACAGTTCCCTGAGCAGCTACAAAACCCATCAACCACACAGGAAAACAAAACAAAATCAACAATCGCTTAAAGACTTTAAGCGAGCCATCCAGGCTTCCCGGGTTTTAGTTTCCTTATTCCAAAGAATGTAAGGGATCGAAGTAAAGGATTTCTCTAGTCCTTTGCAGCACTGTGAATCTATAAAATACACTCCCTAACGTTAAAGCCAGGCAATCACAAAAGTTGCAGACATCTGTCCCACGGATGACAATCAACCACCTGTTCTTTATATACATCACTGATGTCACAGTTGAGAAAAAGAAAAAATATGAATATATTGTACAGGTTAAGTATTCTCGTCATATTCAAGATGAATATCAAAGCCCACTCCTTACTACGTCTAAAGAGAGTTCCATTCTGGCCACCATCCAGCTGAGGATATTTTCATCTTGCTGTAGTCAACAGCATTATTTGTCTTGAGCTCTCAAAGATTTTATTCCCAGGTCACTGAACAGCCATATTTGATATTAAACAACAGGAAAAAAATTACCAAACCATAAAATCCCCACCGACAATAGTGTCCATTGAGTGGCATGGCAGTGCTGCCAGAAGAGTATAGGTTTTGGAGTCATAGCTACAGAGCCTGAGGTCCAGTAGGATACTTGACCTTGTTAAACTACAGTCTCTTCCTCTGTCATATGATAACAGTTCCTGCCTCGTTGAATTATGAAGATAAAACGAAAGGATGTATGTGAAATGTATGTCCATAGTTAACAATAAACAAGAGAAACTTTATTGTTTAAGGCCCTTTCACTTGCTCTGACATAGGAAAAAAGAAATTATTTAAAGAATAAAAAGTAGATGATGAGCTTTCTTTGGAAGATAGAAATGGAAAGACCTGAGAAGAGACTGGATTTAGAGTCAGATAATCTGGAATATCTCCTCTACTTAGAGAATATATGATCTTGGGCAAGTCATTTTATTTCTCAGGACCTAACTTCCTCTTTTGTAAAACAAGATTAATCATGTGGCCCTAGGAAGCACGCTAAATTCAAAAGCACTATTCAAACGATGGCTGCTAAATCATCATTACAGTAGACAAAGTAGTCCAAAGACACACTAACACTGCAGGCTTACAAAGCTATGACATGGCTACAAACTGATGGGAAACAGTAGCTAAGGATCTGCCACGTTGACATTCTGTAATAGGAGAGAGAGTAAGCATTTTTAAAGTTAAGTCTCTCTTTTGGCAATCAGGAAGCAAAGAAGGCACAATTAGAATTGCAACCCGTTGGAGATTCTTCCAGCACTCCTAGCTGCCTCACTGAGATGGGGTGGAGGAAACTTAAATTGCTTGCATTGTATTATATGTATTCAGAATTATTTCCACAGATGCAACTATCTTTGACTCCAAAAGAAGATTTTTTCCTGTGATTTCAAAGTATTTTATGTCCATACATGGGTTTAAGGAAATCACATAGCAGAAGACAAGAGAACAAAGCTTTGATAGCAGAGAAATTCATCGCAAGCCCCTTTAAACCATTACACTGAAACATTGAGTAGAGGAAGACAAACGCTTGTGTATACACTGAGTGTATCAAAGGCCACCTTTGAGGTTAGTTAGGAACCTGTCTTCTTCAGAGATGTCAGTATTGCCACAGAGTTTCCAAGAATCCACAATCACTATTCACAAACCAGTCCCCACCAGCTTTGACAAGTGCTGACATTCCTTAGCAAACCAGAGTGAGATGCAGGGTGCTTTTCAGGGGATGAACGACAAGTTGGGAGGAGTTGATAGTCCACTGGAGGGACAGTCGAGGGCCATAAAGCCTAGTCAGTCATTAATCTGCAGGAAATGCTCAGAGCCAAGGTCATCATTGCTATTATAAACTAAAAATTAAAAGAAAAAAAAGAAGGCACATAGCTCTTTTTTATGCGTGATACAGTTTCAATTGGCACAAATTGAGTATTTCTAGAGATTTAATTAAGCAATCAGATTGCTTGAGTGGTCTCAATATTCAGTGCCTTTTATAGAGTTCTTTAATGACTATGCACAGAATTATTCTGGATACTTTATGGACCATAACAAGTGAGGTTTTATGTCTTCCCAAGAATACAATGAACCTTTCCACCACGGCTCTAGCTTAAACAAAGGTGGTGGTGGTGGTTGTTTTGGGGTGGGGAGATTTTAGATTCATGTCTAGAAAAGTGTAGTCAGAAGAATTAGAGAGAAGATAGTATACTTAAACCAAAAGGCATTTGACTTTGCCTTTTTACAATCCATTCCTGTAAAATGTAGGACCAACGAGTAGTAAAATAAGGAGGGGTAGCATGTTCAGTACTGTATTCATTCATCCAGTCTTTTTCTAGGTCATAAGGATATAAACAATATTTTTAGGACCAAGGATGTAGCAGCTAACAGAATCTGTCAGATCTACATCCACAGCATCACACGCTGATTAAGAGGACTGAGGTCTTGGGCAAATTACTTCACCTCTCCATACCTCAGTCTCTTCATCTTTAAAATGGGGTTACAATAGTTCTTTTCTCACAGGCTCTTGTAAAGATTAGGTGGACAAATTCACCTGAATGTACTTAGAACCATGCCCAGCATATAGTATAAACTGTGTAAGTGTTAGCTATCTTTATTACTTTTTTGTACGCAGAAACAAGACAATTTTCAAGGGAACAAATCAATAAACAAGATGTTTATAAGCAGGGATAAGTGGTACCAAAAAATAAAGCAATGTAACTTAATTAGAGTGGGGGGCGGATTTATCAGGAAATTCTTCTCCGAGAGGTGACATTTGTACTTAGCCCTGAATTAGTAGGGTCTCTCCTGATGCAACCTAGGGCAGAAACATCCCAGAGAAAGGGTAGACCTAAGGCAAAAGGCCATGGAAGGGGATTGAGTATAGTGTGTTTGAGATAAAAGAAGAACTGGGTGTTTGAATGTGGTGAGAAAGCAGGGAATGGCCCAGATGAAGTTGCAGAAGTGTCAGAAAGCAAGTCATATAGGGCCGAGTAGGTTAAACTAAGGAGGGAAATTTGGTCATGTACAAATTATCATGTGTAATTTCTATAATACCTTTATGAATATGTCTAGCCATGTATATGCAACTATGAGACTGGCAAAAGTTTGGATATGAACATTCCTAACTAATAAGGAGCTTGGATTTTATTCTATATACAATAAAATCATCATAATAGGGAGAGGGGGAGATGTCTGAAAAACCAGTTCTGTGTGTTTTAAAGCTGATTCCAGGGGATATAAGGAGAATAAATTGAGCGAGAGGAGGGTTGGAGAAGGAAGGAGAAAGAGTATTGGTCTGACCTGTCCAAACTTGTGGATTATGTGATACTGGCCAATTCAATCCATGGTATCTCATCTAATTGATGTCAAAGCTTTAGGTAGAACAGCTAGCTCTGGAAGCTGAGACAGACTGTGCAGAGGAGGGAATTCCTTCAGCCTAGACAAGACAGATCGAAAGGCCTTCCTTCTCTAAGCCTCTCCCTGATTTCCTTACACAGGAGGAAAGGGCTCCTCTTCCCATGCAGAAAGAGGCTTCTAGCCACCACCATGTCACCTCCCCAGATAGTTGGAAAAGGAAATGAGAGTCACATCCAAAGGAAGAGAGATGGCCATCAGACCCTCCCCTGGGCAGGAATAATCCTGGTCCCCCTGTATTGCCTCCGCCCCTGTATGAAGAGGATTCAAAATAAAGACCATCCAAATGTGGACCCAAAAACAATAAGAATTCTCTGGAGTTAGAAAAAGGGGACAGAGTGCTGAGAGAGATGAGTGAGTTCCTTATAGCTAACAACAAATAACCTGGGCAAAGTTTGGAAGGAAAAATAATCCTTCATCTTCAGCTTCTATCAATAAACATGATGTCTGCAAATAGTGATCAGTGGTACAAAAAATAAAAGTATAATGTGACTGGAGCAGTAATCACACTTTAACGTAATCATCTGTGAAATGAATGGGTTGTCCTGCATGATTTCCAAGTTTCTGAAACTCTAAATTTCCATAATTCCAAGGGCCTTTATATTTTACTGGATCCCAAATTCACAGCATTCCCAGAGAAATCTAATCACCTATAAAATTACATCTGTAATATGTCTGGCCACGTACAACTATGTGACTGTGAAGTTCAGATTTGAACATTCCTAACATATGAAGACGACTACTGGCATTTCAAAAGAGGATAAATATACATTTACAGGCTCATTTTTAATTATAAAATGCTTTAGCCTTCTGGGCAATCAAGCAGAGAAAACATGAATGAACAATTCCTTTGTTGGGCACCTCTTGTGTGAAAACACTTAGCTCAGTGCCCTGCACAAATAGATGTTCCGGACACATGTGTTAGTAGGAAAATAATGAACCACTCTTTCTGCTTTGTGCCCACAGAGATTTGCTTGAATCTCTCCTAAATGATTACTCCATTCTGCCTGGTAATAAAATGGGTTCTCTGTATGTATCCAATAGATCATAAGATTCTTGAGGAACAAGGGCTGTGCATAAGTAAACTTTGCTGCTTCACAGCACCTTGTAGCATGGTTGACTGCTGAGAAAATCCTCCATCTTTAATAAAATATAAGTGGGTCCTTGCAGTTATTCCTGGGATGATGTGGGGCAGCTGGACACTGGGAGAAACCATGGTCTGCATCAATCCCTGGGTGCCTCCAGGAGCCATTTCCCTGTGGCTGAGAACACTCATCGTGGGGTCTGAGGTCTCAGAAGAGGACTAGAGCTTGGGATCACTGCTGACCAAACCTCCATATTTGCTTATTCTTGGGGAAAACAGGCAGAGGGGGGAGCGCTGTTGCCCTTATCACTGTGGATCTTTGGTCAGATCAGGGACAGCCATTGTTTTAGAGTCATGCACCATATAACGTTCGGGTCAAAGGTAAACCACAATCAATGGTCCCATGAGATTATAATGGAGCTGAAAATTTCTATCACCTCCTGATGTCATAGTCATCCTAATGTCACAACGCAGTGCATTACTCATGTGTTTATGGTGATGCTGGTGTAAACAAATCTACTGCAATGCCAATCGTATGAAAGTCTAGCACATACAATTATTTACAGTACAGAATATTTGATAATGATAATAAACAACTGTGTTATTGGCTTATGTATTTACTCTGCTACACTTTTTATTGTTATTTTAGAGTGTACTCCTTCTACTTATAAGAAAAGTAAACTGTGAAAGAGCCTGAGGCAGGTCCTTCAGGAGGTATCCAGAAGAAGGCATTGTTATCACAGGAGATGACAGCTCCATGCATGTTACTGCCCTGAAGACCTTCCAGTGGGACAAGATGTGGAGGCGGAAGACAGTGATATTGACGATCCTGACCCTGTGTAGGCCTAGGGTAATGTGTGTTTGTGTCTTAGTTTTTAACAAAACAGTTTAAAAAGTAAAAAATAAATTAAAAATGTTAAAAGTAGCAAAAAGCTTATAGAAAAAGGATTTAAAGAAGGAAAATATTTTTGTATAGCTGTACAATGTGTTTGTGTTTTAAGCTAAGTCTTATTACAAAAGAGTCAAAAAGATTTTAAAAGATTAAAAGTTTATACAGTAAAAAATTATAGTAAGCTAAGGTTGATTTATTATTGAAGAAAGACTTTTTAAAATAAATGTAGTATATTCTAACTGTACAGTGTTTATTAATATGAAGTCTACAGTAGTGCCCAGTAGTGTCCCAGCCCATCACAGCCACTCACCACTCACTCATTGACTCCCAGAAAAACTCCCAGTCCTGCAAGCTCCATTCATGGTAAGTACCCTATAAAAATGTAGTGTTTTTTTATCTTTTATACAGTATTTTTACTGTGTCTGTTCTATGTTTATATATTTAGATACACAAGTACTTACCCTCGTGTTCCAATTGCCCACAGCATTGGGTACCGTAACATGCTGTCCAGGTTTGCAGGCTAGGAGCAACAGGCCGTAGCATATAGTCCAGGTGTGTAGCGGGCTATACCATCTAATTTTGTGTAGTAGACTCCGTGATGTTCCCACAGTGAAAAAAATTTCTCGACAACATTTCTCAGAACGTATTCCCATTTGGCAGTGCGTGACTGCGTATGAGAGGTTCCAGGTTTAGGTTTTCATTTGAGGACACCATTGGAGTCCAGAGACAACCTGAGGTAGTATCAGAAAGCCAAAGACTTGCTTTTAGTTCCAGCTATGTCATTAAGCAACCTGGGGAAAGTCATTCCCACCCCACCCAATCCCTGTCCTGGCATGGGCCTTGGTTTGGGCTTCTCTAGAATGAGGGGATTGAATTCAATCAAACGTTTACAAATTTCTCCCCGAGCAGTAGAATACTTGATATATACCATTGACACAAGCAGAATCCTGAATTGATGGGTTCCTAATCCTTCCCCCAGTGAGCTGCCTCCTCACTGCCTGGACAACCTGGGGCTCCACGGGAGGGAACTGGAGTCCCCTAGAGAGCCACAGTGTTCCAGCATGCCTTCGGGCACACTCTTAATAATAGGCCCCTTGCTTGGACAGCTGCACACCATTTACAAAGTGCTTTCAAGTCCCCTTTCACTTAATCTAACATCCAATCATTTTAAATAAGAGATCAAAAGTGAGAAACAGTTACATTTCCAGCTTTTAATGCCAGAGTATGGACAGCACAGGAGGTTCAGTGGCCAAGATGTTTTGAAAGAGTTAGATGAGTTTTAGAATCTTCAAGCCAGCCTGGGTGCCGGCGCTTTACCAATGTTTAAACATATTCACTTGTCTGTTCTTGTTTCCTACTAATGTAAGAATAAATGCTATTTTTTAACATCACCATGCAAATTAGATCAGAGATCAATATGGCCAGATAAATATAATAGTAACAGCTAATACACACACTCTAGGAAAAGTTTACTCTATGAGAACACATTTTTCATATTTTAAAATAACTTTCTTTTTTCATATAAGTAATATAGGTTCATGATAGAGAGACCAAAGATAGTCTATGGCCATACCACCCTGAACGTGACCAATCTTGGCTGATCTCAGAAGCTAACCAGGGTCTGGCCTGGTTAGTACTTGGATGGGAGAGACCAAAGATAAAAATTAGCAAAAAAAAAAAAAAAAATTACTGATTGCACCACCCAGAGATAATTGCCAGTCACATATGAATGCATTATCCTTGTCTTTTTGTAAAATATAAACTTTTTAACTAAAATAGGACAATGTATATGTACTTTTTAATCTCCTTTTTTCACTCAGCAATTTATGATCATCAACTTCAGGTCAAAGAGTACATTGTAGCAACATCATTGTTTGTCTTTTTATAGGAATATGATTTCCCATCTATTAAATGTATAACTGTCATATATTCAAATAATCACCTATTAATGGAAATATTGGTTATTTCCAGTTTTTCTTTCTATTGCTATGAATATGCTTGCAGCTAAATCTTTTCCTTACATAAGGAATTACTGGGTCTTTAACTGCAAATGTCTTTAAAAATTTTAGTACACAGAGCCCAAAATGTTGTACCAATTTTACACTCACCATCAATAGGAGAGCATATATTTCCCTTTACCATCTTGAAAACTGGATATTATCACTCTCTTAATTTTTTAAACCAGGTGTTAATATCATGGGAAGGAAATATTTCTCCTGCTTTGTAGACTTCCAAATTCCATAGCAGGGCTGTGTGAGTCTTGTCTTGTCTTTGGGTTCTCTCCTCCTTTCCTAGTCTGGAGCAATTTAAGAAACACTAGGTCAGTGGCTCAAGGATTTAGCACCAAATCCAGTTGTGCTTCTGATTTTGCCTCCTACCACTCTCTGAGATTGAGCCATGAGCCTAAGCTTTCATCTTAGACCCAAGTTTCACCAAAGCTTGCTTAGTTTATTCCCTGGTGACAAATTTCTCTGTCTGGGGAACCTGTGAGGGTTGAATAGTGGTCCCTGAAGAGATATGTTCATGTTGAACCTATGAATGTGACCTTATTTGGAAAAAAGCTCTTTGCAGATAGAATGAAGTTAAGATGAGATCATCTTGGGATTAGGGTGGGCCCTAAGTCTATGACAAGTATCCTAATAAGAGAAAAGTAGGAGAGAAGACACAGACAAAAGAGGAGAACACACAGACAGAGGCTAGAAGAAGACAGGGAAAGCCAAGGAACACCTGGAGTCACCTGGAGCCACCAGAATCTGGAAGAGGAAATTTCAGTTGGTTTAAGCCACCAAATTTGTGGTAATTACTGCAGCCTATGAAATTATACAGGACACTACAAAGGAGTCCTATTCCGAGTGTTTCTCAGTAACTGAGAAATACTCTTTATAGGCAAGTGTCATGGGAGCTGGTGGTCCACCTACTTAGACTTACCCCCCTCATTAGGCACCTACAGTGTAGCAGGCCTTCTTCTAGTACTGGGCGGAAACAAAAGGGAACAAGACATAGTCCTTACTTTTGAGAGGCAAACATTAAATAAACACCTACCGTGTTATCTACAGGGCAATTCTAGGCAGAGGGAGTTGGTTGTAACCATATCATAGAGTACTTCATTCCCAGTTAAAAGCTTGCACTTTTTCCTGTAGATGATGGAGCTATTGGAGGCTTTCAGACAACTATTACCCATACCCCTAGGCTCTTCTGATACTGTACTTCTCTGATATCTACCCTAGAGTCAGACTGTACACCTGCCCGTAGCCCACTTTGGGACTCTCCTGGTTCTCCATCTGCCTGCCCTGACTTTTTCTATGATCCACACTAAGCTCCTTCTATTGTTCTTTCTCCAGCCCCCATGGTCACGGTCACTGCCCCTGAGTAGACAGCTAGTGTTAGCTCCTGGCCTTGTCTGTGCAACCAATTGAGCCCAGGTATGCTATATTAATTAATTTATTCATTCATTTAAGAATTATTTACTTAGCATCTACTATTTTCCAGTCTTGTTATACAAAAATGAGTAAAATACAGTCTTTTTTTTTTTTTTGAGACAGAGTCTCGCTTTGTTGCCCGGGCTAGAATGAGTGCCGTGGCGTCAAGCTCACAGCAACCTCAGACTCCTGGCTTAAGCAATCCTACTGCCTCAGCCTCCCGAGTAGCTGGGACTACAGGCATGCGCCACCATGCCCGGCTAATTTTTTCTATATATATATATATTTTTTTTTAGTTGGCCAGATAATTTCTTTCTATTTTTTAGTAGGGGCGGGGTCTTGCTCTTGCTCAGGCTGGTCTCGAACTCCTGACCTCAAGTGATCCACCCACCTCGGCCTCCCAGAGTAGAATACAGTCTTTACCCTTAAGATACTCACCATCTGTATTAGCCCCTCAGGCTGCCATCGCAAAACACCACCAACTTGGTGGCTTAAACAATAGAAATTTATTTTCTCATAATTCTGAAAGTTAGAAGTCTAAGACCAAGGTGCCAGCAGAACTGGTGTCTGATGAGGCCTTGCGTTGGAGACAGCTGCCTTCTCACTGTGTCCTCACATGGCCTCCTCACTTCACACACACTCCTGCTTCCCTTCCTCTTCTTACAAGGACACCAGTCCTAAGGATTAGGGCCATTCTGACCTCATTTAACCTTAAGTACTTCCATAAAGGTTGTATCTCCAAATACAGTCATATTGGAGATTAGGACTTCAACATAAGAGTTTGGGGAGCATGTGGAGAACACAATTCAGTCCTGAACCCCATCTAAATGGAAAAGGCAAATATGTGCAGATAATTGCCATATGGTAGAGCAAATATCATAAAGGTATTGTGTAATTCTGGGGTACAGCATCTAACCTGTCCATATGGATCTTAAAAGCAGGGTTATTCAGGTGGATTAGATGGAGCAGGGAAATCCACGCAAATAGAAGAGTTTTTGCAAAACACAAACATGAAACAACTTGGTCTGTTGGGTAGATGGTAAGTCGCTGGGGATGGCTGAGATAAAGAGAGTGGGCTGGGACATCTTGGAGACAGGACTCCAAAGGCAAGCCGTGTCCTCATGGGAGCCCATCCTACTCCTCTCGCCGCCTGCCACAGCCTCGTTTCCCGCCCTGCGGTCATTGTGTTGCCTTCCTTGTGCCAATCAAAACACTGCAGTCCTAGGTCTCAGTCCCAGACACATTTAAAATAACAGCCCCTTATATTATATCTTGCATAGCACTTTATAGTTTAGAAAACACTTGGACTACATCATTTGACACTCACAGCTGCCCAGTGGAGGGGAACAAACATCATTACATCCATTTATATGATGAAATCAAGATTGAAATAATAATGATAATAGTCATAGACTTGCCCGAGGTCAGAGGGCTGCGTTTGAGTTAGTTCAGGGCTAGAACCTAGACCTTCTGCTCGCTGATCCAGTGCTCTCTCTTTCACACGACCTGCATTTTTCTCCACTGTTTGCTTTGCGTGTTGTAGTTCTCCAGAAACGCTTCTAATTTTGACAGTGCTTTTTGGAAATAACGCATTAACCAACAGAAAAAAAACTCAGAGTGGGAACGTTGGGCCCGGCGAGATATTTTTTTGGCCTGGCAGGCCTGTCAAAGCCCATGGAATCACACATTTGCTTCACAAAGGGCCAGCCTAGACCAAAGCCCATGGGTATACTTTGCCGAAAGGAGCGAATTAAAGCACTTCCAAGTCAGGAAATGCCAAGCTAGGCTTTTCTATGGTGTTAACTTACTGGCCTGAAGTGGACCAAGTAGTCATTTACCTACAGCCTTGCTGTAGGCAAATCCTTCACGGGACCTTTGTCAGTGTTGCCAAGGCAACAGCACTCTCGCCACCATGGTAATTTTTAATTTCAATCACAAATTTTGTGTTGACTTAGCTAAAAGTCTGATAGAGTGAAACTTTTACTCATTGGAACACATGAAGAAGAATAAGTTCCCCAACTTTTCAACAAATCCGAGACTTTAGTCCCTGAAAAATTTTTGTCCACCCTTTTGGATGGATATTTCTCTAAAATTCTTCTCTCATATCTTTGTCTTCCTTGCATAATTAGTGGAATATAATTTAATGGCAGATTTTTGAGGTGACTCAGGTGTCAGAGTGACCTTTCCAAAACACAAATCTGGCTCCAAGATAAAGTCTAAACTCTTCTAGTTTGGGAAAGTGTCTTTCACCCCAACCTGCCTTTCCAATCTCCTATGTTCTCAGTCTCGTTGGAGGAGGGAAATCATACCCTATACCCCAGGAATGTGGAATTAATCATTATTTTTGGAACATTCACCGTGCTCTTCATATGTCTGAGTATTTATACACAAGGCATTCCTCCATTCCCTTCTCTGCTTGGAAAATTCTTACCCAGCCTTGACTATGCAGCTAGACAACCGCCTCCTACATGAAGCCTACTCAAAATCTTTCGAAAGTTCTTCCCCACCACAATCCCAGAGCACTTTGTGCAGGTGATTTGATTACAGGTACTCATGTGCCTGACCCCCTCACCCTGTCTTTGTATTCTAATGTCTAGTTAGCACAGCCCCGGCCTGATGTAAGTGCTAAATACATGGTTAACATTATTACCAAAAAAACAAGGACTCAACTTGTATTCAAAAATATCATTGACTTGGTGTTTACTATGTGTCAGACACGATGATAGGAACTTTCCAAGTATTTCTCACTTACTTCTCATAACAGCCCAGTAAGTTCAGAGCCTGAAATCAAACTCAGCTCTCCTGCCAAATCCAGGCTTTTCCTCTGCACTACATGGTATAGCATATTACAAACAAATTAAGGTACTAAACTAAAAGCAGAGGGCTTTGTTAATCAATTGAAGAGTAACTTGAGTTATCCATGCCAAACTGCGTTGACTAGCAAAGGGTCAGAGTGGGCTGAGGGAGGCCAGGGTCCAGGGTTTTATAGGTAGGAGGGTTTGAGCAGGAATCAGAAGCAATATGGTAGGGTCAGAGGAGGGAGCTATAGCTGGAAAAGTCAAACAAATCTAAAAAACCCAGAGTCCACAGTCAGAGTACCATATCCAGAGGTTTCCAGGGCTAGGAAAGCAATGTAGAGGACTATAGCAAGCCACATCACTTTCACTTAGAAATCTTTCTCATTTCTAGTGAATCGCGTGGCCCTCTGGCTCTAACTTTCATTTGCCCAAGTTTGTTAGTGATCTATATAGGAGAAGTATTTTACATTCACCTTCCCTCCACTACAGAAAAAACAACAATGCATGCATATGGAAAATGGTAGCTGATACTGGACCACCATGCAGAGATTATCATACACAGGCTTGATTCCAAGAGGGAGGTGAAGTCTGGAAAATCATTTCCAGATGATGGAATTTTTTTATTATGTAAGATCTTCTAATTTTTAAAAGTCAAAGCCATATGCAAAAATGTTTAAAATATTATGTGGAATCCAGCTAGGTCTCCAACTTTATTGGGCCTAAGCACCAACAGCAGAACTTATTAAAACACGGGTTATTGGGCCCCACTCCAAGAGATTCTGATTCAGGAGGTCTTGGTATGGCCTGAAAATGTGCATTTTTAACAAGCTCCCAGGTGAACTGATGCTGCCATCCCAGGGATCACACTTGGAATAGCACTGGGCTAGACACAAATAGTACCGGCTCCTGGACTCAGGCAGCCTATTTGGCACCTCTGATCTACAGAGTTAAAGAAAAAACTGGGAGCAGGAGACAGCCAAGCATCCCCTGGTCCAGGGATGGAAGCTGTTGTCTTATATACACTTCGGTACTTCTCTTAGGGAATGTACTTCAAAATAAGATGGTAGTAAGGTATCAGACCTTCAGAAAAGTTCTTACGCCCTGACCTCAGACTAGGAAGAACTTAAGAAGCCAACATAAGAATTTGTTGGAAATCAGACAGCCACAAACATAATAGCAAAATGGGATGGAAGAGGAGAGGGGTAAGGACCTGACATAATTTGGCTTAGAGAAGCAAAGACCAAGTGGTGACTCACTAGAAGTCTTCCAGCAGCAGAGGGGAATTTAGAGGAAGATGGCGAACAGCTGTTCTGTTTCCACTGAGGTTTGGCTAATATAACCTGAGCTTCCAGAACAGCAGGAGGGGTTGAAGTAGTAAAAGAACTCCGGTACCTGACAGCTGTGAAAGGCAGGCATTGATTGCCATGGGGAGTCCTAGCTTTCAGATCTTTAAAATCAGATAAATGATAGTCTCTTAGAACGTTAAAAGACCCCTCTGCCTGTCAGAATTTCTCCAAGTGCAGGACTCAGGCCAGTGCTGATAGAGAAGATGGTTGGGTGCTGCCCAGACACAGAATGAAGTGCCTTTGGATCGCGAAGGGGAAGAGTATTCCCTTTTCAATTCCCTTTCATTACTCAGGTGTGTCAAGGAGAAAATCTCCCTGAGGAGCTGTCTTTCTCAACTCTCTAGCACTTGCTGATCTCCCTTATAACAGAAAGAGAGGAGGCCTTGGCTGTATACTATTAAGCAGGCGGCAGCCTGTGTGATGACTGATTGTCATTGTTTTGTTTCATGGTATTTATTTTTATGGTTTCCTCCATGGCAAGTGATGCTGGTTTTCCATTGAAGGTAGCAATAGAAAACTTCCTCTTAAAGAAGTAAATTTAGGAAGGCAAAGTCCATGGAATTAGAGAAATATAAAGCCAAAGATATCGATAGTTGATGACCATGGCCAAAATGGTGCAGATGGCACATGGCCAATTTTCATTCCAGTACCATGGCCATCTCTCCGTGTGACATCACCAGTGTGAGCACCCCTGCCACCATCAACAAAGACAGGACCTGATTCAGGATGTCACTTGCGCACAAAGTGAAGTACCACACACAAACATACCTCAGTAAACCCTAAAAGGTCTCAAAAAGTAATGTACAAAAAATAGAAAACCATATTCTATTGCTACTTGTCAAAATCCCCTGTTATTAATATTTTAGTGGCTGAAAAGCAGTATCTCTTTTCTCATTGACCTTATTCTGGTTTGAACAAAAAGAAAAAAAAAATTAAACCTAGCTTGCAAATATTTTATTTTTCCTGAATTGACTCTCATCTACAAACTATTGTTCACAGTGGCCTAAATTATGTAACATTTTTTACAGAACTGTGAGTTTATTTCTTTCAAGAATATCTCAAGGCTTTCCTCAGGAGAAAGTCAAGAATGCTTCATAATTAGCACACCCAAACATCAGCTTCAGTGTAGATGACCTTCAATTACATTGTTTAGAGTCCAATAGGCCTTTCTAAAAACCTAAGAGCAGATTGTATTGTTTAGGAGATGTACATTCTCCTTGAAATTGGGTTCAACCCATTTTATTGTTTATTAATCCATCTTTTAGAAATCACTAAAGGATGAACTTCAACCCAGGCCTTGTCTAAATAATCACAGATTCCTAACAAATATGGACAGATTAGCAAGTTTTTGTTACAAATATATTCAGTAAGATTTGGTTGATGTAAATGCAGTATTTTTAAAAATTAAGATTATTAACAAATGCTCAAGTTCAGTTCAATAAAGAAAAAACATACTAGCAATCAGCTTGCTGGAGATATTACAAAAATGAGTGATTTCTAACCTCTGGTAACACAAATCTGTAGCATCCATCCTATTGCACAAATAGATCATTCAGAAAGGTAAAGGTTGCTTCCAGAAATAATAGTTGTATAAAGGTGTTCCATTCCCCAGTAAATTAAAGACGCTGCCTCACTCCTACTCTCTGTGCTAAACAGAACACTGGAGGAACCTATTAATAGCATCGTTAGTTTCAAGGAGGCAGTTTACGTGGAATTTGGATCTTAATATACAGAAATAGATACTCATCTATTCTCCCAGCAATGTAACAATCTTAATGGAATAATATTTTCAAAATGAAAACTCTACCCTAATGAAAGTCCCCTTTTTCACCGAAATAAGAATGCGATACAACAAAGTCAAGGCTCTTCATTTACATGAATGATCTCATAGCCTCACTAGAAATGTATACTTAAGCCTGGGGATTATTTTTTGGAAATATTAATGTTAAGCTACTTGCAGAATACATTTAGCTGTAGATAATGCAAACCAATAGACATTTAAATTTTTTTCTAAAAATGAAACTTATAAATATTTATTTTAAAGGGTCAATAGTGTAAGTTTTTTGTTGTTTAAGCAAGTTTAATACCACCAGGTAAAACAGCTGAAGTTAAAGAGATTCAGTATATTTAAACCTGTAATATGTGAGGATCATTAGCTGAATTTTAGAATAGCAGACTTTGTTTTTAGTTCCCCAAAACTAATTTTGTATAGACTAAACCGCCCTTGGGAACAGGGTGTGTGTGTGTGTGTGTGTGTGTGTGTGTGTGTGTGTGTGTATGCGTGTGTATATGGGAATAACTTTCTCTGAGAATCTGAGGAGTGTCTTAAGAAAGAATGATGGGATTTGTTCCTTGTGGAGCAGACTTAGAATGTGAATCATGCTCCCTGGAATTGTGTTCTATGCAGCCTATACAATTAAATGTGGTGACCTTAGTCCAAGAAATGAAAAGGAATGAAGGCTTGATGTTTCCACAGGTGGAAACTGATCACCCTCCACCTATCCATGCACCTTTGCAATAAGAATTTGAAGATTTTCCCACCAAGAGGCGGGATCTATTTCCTCAACCCTTGAACCTGGACTGACCTTTTGACTTGCTCTAAAAGTCTCAGAGTGACTCTGTGCCAGTCCCAAGCCTAAGCCTCAAGAGCCCTTGCATACTCTTCCTCTTGCTCCTGGAACCCTGCAGCCTTGACATGAATAAGCTCAAACCATCCTGCTGGAGGATGAGGAACCACAGGGAGGATAGCAGAGTCATTCCAGCCGAGGCCATCGTGGACCAGCCAGGCCCCAGCTGATCTTCCAGCCGCCCACAGATACGTGACAGAGCCCAGCCATCATCAGCCTATCCCAGCCTGGTTCAGCAGAACTGCCCCGCCTGCCAACTCACGAACAATAACTAAAGGTTGTTGTTTTAAGCTAAAAAGATTTGGGGTGGTTGTTTATGCAGCAAAATCTGTTATATCCTGTGATGAATTCAAAGCTATAACAAGTGTCATTCACTGTTTGAGTTTCACATCAGGCAAATGGATGGATTTGGGGCATTGAACCTCAGAAGAATCCTAGCTAAATCAGGAAGAATGAAATGTAGCCCTGAGAAAGTAGAGATGCTTTTCTTCAAATGGTCACATGGGTTGTGCTGGTAGCCAGGCCAGTGAGATAGGGTAGCAGCTGACAGGACAGAGACTTTGCTCTAGTGTGGTCCAGCAGTAGTGGCAGGACAGACAATGGCCTGTGCCTACTGTGACAAGTCACTGCAGAGAGGAAGTACAGGAAGTGGGCTCTTCTTGCCTTGGAGTCGAAATGGGATGGACATCCTCTATAGGCTGCTCCGAACATTTTCGGGAAGGGTAACAAGGGCCCCAGTTTTCTGAGGGAGCCCACTGGCCTCCTTGTCAACCAGATGGATGGGACTAAAGAAAGTATCAAAGTAATTTGGATTAATGGAAATGCTCACACCTCAAATATTGTAAACCCATTCCAACATGCTGCCTCAAAATAAAGGATCCCTCTGTGTTTCATTTAATACTGTTGGTCTTGACTCTATTTTGAGTAATATTAAGATTATTACTCTGCTTTTCTTTGGTTAACATTTGCCTGATATAAATTTGTTAACCTTGTTTAAAAAGATGCAATATGTATTTAAAAATACATGAAAACCAGGCATCATCGCCAGATACTAGGCCTAGGGTGGGGCCTGAATCACAGCACTTAATGAACCATGTAATGTTAATGTACAGCTGGGGTTTAGAGCTGCTGATCTAGAGATTTCCCCTATTTATCTGGCCTAATGGACAGAATCTTTAGCACAGATTTCCTTCTCTGCTCTACCATATCCCCCAGGTTTTGTTGAAAACACCTGGAATTTTACTTCTTCCAGATTCGTCCTTTTTTTTTTTTTTTTCCTACATTATGCTTCTTATGTTCTGGGAATCCTTTCCATTTAATTTCAGCCTCATTAATAACAATTATTTAGGCCTAATTATAGGTTCAGCTGGTTCCTTTGTTCATCAGTGTGTCTTGTATCCAGCCTCCCCTTCTATAGAGTTTATGTGTCAATAGCAACGCTTTCAGCCACAAGGAACAGAACCCACGGCCTCACCCTGCCCCAGCTGTGGTTTGTAGAGTAGGGGCATTAGTATCTCATAACTAGAAGCCTGAACATAGGCCCTATTGGGTTGGTTAACATAGCAGCTCTACCACGTCGTCAAGGTACCAGGTGTTCATCTTTCTGTTCTTCCAGCTTCAGCATAGCAGGGAGTTTTAAAACCCTTATGGTTTTAAAATGGTGATAGGATTTTCCAGTGGTACTTATAGATAATTAGCATGTGGGGCAGAAAAATATGTCTCCTCCCATAGGACTCAAGGAAAAGTTTTTCCAAAAGTACCCAGGGTTTTCCAGACCTAGAGATGGATTCTCCTCTCCCACCACTGGCAAGGAGAATGAGATAAACTACGGTTGGCTTAGGCTAACCAGGATCCATCCCTGGGGCCTTGCCTGAACACATGTTCATCTGGTACTTAGGCAAAACTCTGAATTCTATTAGTAAGAAAGAAGGGGCTGTTAAATTAACGATGTTTTGCCATAATACATTTAAAAATATTTAAAATTGTTGTGTTGTTTCTAAAAAGATGCATAGGTGATAAATTTACTAGTGTTTTTTATTTTAGGAAATGTCTTAACCCTCAAACTTGAATGATAGTTTGCATAGTATGTCAGTCTTACAAATACTTTCTCACAATATATTTTTAATCATTGATCCAGTTTAGCCAGAGTCTTTAAAATGAGTTTGAAATGAGTTTTAAAATGAGTTTAAAAGTCTACATGAAAACAAAATTATGTATGGCTTAAAAATGTTATAAGCAACATAAAAGACAAAGCAGGGGAGAAAGTTGCAACTCAGAGGGTAAAGGCTAGTTTCCTGAACATATAGATAATTTTTTAAAATAGAGGGGAAAAAACCAGTGCATGTTGTGGCATGTAACTACCATTTCCCACTACCAGGAACCAAAGATGCCTGGAGAAATAGCTCTCTCCTGATCTGGGACAGAAATGGAAGAGTTAAGCCTAAAGGATAACTTGAAGAGGTTCCTACCACCCAAATATGGAATCATGTGAACAGGAATAAGAGTATTTAGTACAAGGGATGGCAACATGTCAATATATTAAAATCTATTCATGCGCAATACTCTAAAACAAAATAAAAATCAGTAAAAATGAAAACTTTGGTTAATCCTTGGAAGCAGCTAATGTATAGACCATTGAGTCTAAAAAGTAATAATCAAAAAAGAAACAAGCATTTATTTTATCTTTTTGGTAAAAACTGTTCCTCAGGTAACCAAAACACTGATGAGAAGTTTCTATTTGTAGAAACATTTCAGCTGGTGAATGAAGAAAGAATGATCCAGGAGGAGCATCACCACTTGACAGCCGTGAGGAAGTAATGCGTCGTGACGTTGACCGTCAATGGTTGCCTCTCATCACAGAGCGAGAACCACACCTCAGTGCCTCGTGGTAGAAAGACAGATGGACAGATCACAAGAAGTACAGTCCAATAAAATATTTTGAGAGAGAAAGAGAGACCACGATCACATAACTTTTATTACAGTCTGTTGTTATAATTGTTTTATTTTGTAATCCATTATTACTTTTTATCTCTTACTAGTCCTAATCTACAAATTAAACTTTATCATAGGTATGTATGTACGTGTAGGAAAAAACACAGTATATATAAGGTTTGGTACCATCTACAGCTTCAGACGTCCACTGGAGGACTTGGAAAGTATCCCCCATAGATAAGGGAGGACTATAGTATGACCGTATGTGGAAAAGGCTTTAAGTGAAATGCTCAAATAATTACTAGCTTTCAGAGAATCCACTTTTTATTTTTTATATGTGAAGTGATCTTGAATCTCTGAAAATACTAATTCGAATTTTCAAAATCTTACATTTTTTTCCTCCATTAATTCTGTTTCCTTGGAATTTTTTCAGATTGATTTGCTATTTCATGTTATTTGTTTTCTTCAAATATTTGGTGATTCCTGGATACCTGTTTATACTTCGAAAGAGAATATAGAATGATTAATATTAGTAGCAAGCATGGCACCATTGTAATTTTCATGGGCCCCTTCCTCCATTAAAAACATCAAATATTGGCCAGGTACGGTGGCTCAGGCCTATAATCCTAACATTTAGGGAGGCCAAGGTGGGAGGATTGCTTGAGGCCAGGAGTTTGAGACCAATCTGGGCAACAGGGAGACCTCATCTCTACAAAAAATAATAAAATTAGCCAGGCATGGTAGCATGCACCTGTAGTCCCAGCTACTTGGGAGGCTGAAGCAGGAGGATCTCTTGAGCCCAGGAGTTTGAGGTTGCAGTGAGCTGTGATGATGCCACTGCAATCTAGTCCAGGCAACAGAGGGGGGCCCTGTCTCAAAAAATATATTTGCATATTAAAAATTATATTTTATGACTATGGGGTATGAAGATGGATTCAGGATGGATTATATCCATTTTGTAACATTCTGATTTAAAAAAAATTAGAACATTTTCTTGGGCTCCTAACAGTGTCATGGGCCCCAGGCACTGTGCTCATTGTGCCTAATGGAGAAGTTGGCCCTGGTAGTGGTAGGAGGTTGTTCCCAGCACATTGGATAGTGCATGGTAATTACAGGGACCCACACAGAAGAGGCGTAGGCCACTTTTCAGGATTTGCAAAGAGTTTGTGTGCCTCTGCGGTACAGGGACTCTGGCCACCTGGCAGCAGCCAGACCTTACTTGCGTCTTGAGCCTGTGCTTGTCTCCACCTCTAAGGCAAATCAACCAGGAGTATGTTCTACTGGATTCATGCAGAGGACAAACCCTAAAGCCAACCACTCTGAAGACTCTGGGCAGACTCAGCTGTTGGGCAGCCTTTTGATTAGTAATGGCCAACTCTCCCTAGGCCCCTTCCCGTTTTGCAGCCATTGCCAGATAGTGTGTTTTTTCCAGGGTTCTTTTGGGAAACTTTCTTTTTTCAGAGGTCTGCCTTTTAGCCTGAATCGTGTTGTGGACTCTCTCTGTGTGAATCCACATGTGAAAGTGAATCTATGCTTCAACACCAATTTGATCCCATTTTCTGTTTATGTCCCAGAAATTCCTCAGTGTTGCTGATCTACTGAAGTCACTGTTCCTAGCTTGCCAGGACAGCTTTGGATCCTTCTTATTCTTATATTTCTTCTGTTATTTCAGTAAAATTAGGAGGTGAACAAAAGTTGCCATGTATGCTTTAATAACCGTTTGAAACTTATGTGTCAAATCTTAAATTTGTTTGTTTTAGATAATGTTTTAAGTTTAAATAAAGAAATATTGTAGTAACTCGATGTCAGCCACCTGAGAGTGCCCTAGTCCTCTGGCTTGCACTACCAAAACATATTATTTTAATTGTTCAAAATCTGAACAGAAGATTTATCTTTTAGTTCATCACATCTTTAACTTAGGCTTCCTATTTCTTCAGAATTTTTAACTTTGTTTTGCATCTCATTTCCTACTGATGCTCATTTCTCTCCACCCCATGACACCCAGTGATTACTATAGCTTTACAGTAAGTCTTAAAATCGTTTTGGCTATTATAGGTTATTTGCCTTTTCATATAAATTTTAAAATTTATATATAAATAAAAATATATACAAAGCCTATTTGGATTTTGATTGAAATTACATTAAGTCACTTCAGGGAGAATTGACACCTTTGTCAAGTTGAGTTGTCCAACTCATGAACATGGTATGTCTGTCCATTTATTTAGATTTTTTTTTCATTGCTTCTATCAGAATTTTGTAGTTAGCATACATATTCTATAAATATGTTATTAAATATATTCCTAAATATTTAGTTTTCTCTAGGTCAATTACAAATGGTATTGTCTTTTAAATTCTGGTTTCCTTGTATTCACTGTTAGTGTACAGAAATAGATTTATTTTCATGTTGATCTTATTATCTCATGACCTTGATGAACTCACTTTCCAATTCTAAGAGTATTTTTGTATATTCCTTGAGATTTTTTTATGTAGATGATCATATCATCTACAAATAAGAATAGTCTTATTTCTTCCTTTTTAGTCTATATGACTTTTGTGTCTTTTCCTTGCCTTATTGTTCTAAGATTTTCAACCTGATGTTGAATATGAGTGGACATTCATATGTGTTCCCCATTTTAGAGAGAAAGCATTCAGTCTTTCACCACTAATAATAATGCTAACTGTAGGTTTTCTGTAGATGCTTATTATTAGGTTAAAGAAGTTCTGTCTTCATTGAGCTTTTATCTTGGGTGGATGTTACACTTTGTCAAATGATTTTTCTGCATCAATTGTTATATTCATGTGTTTTTTTCTCCTATAGACTGCTAATATGGTGGACTACTGTATTACTCAAAAGTTCTCCAGAAAAACAGAACCAGTAATATGTGAATATATAGAGAGATTTATTATAAGGAATTGGTTCATGTGATTATGGAGGATGGCAAATCCAAAATCTGAAGAGCTGATGTCCCAGTTTTAGTCTGAAAGCTGGCAGGCTGTGTAGAACCAGGAAGATCCTGTGCCCCAATCTGAAGGCCATCAGGCAACAGGAGCCTGTGTTCTAGTCTGAAGACCATCAAGCTGGGGAATTCTCTTTCTTAGGGGAGGGTCAATCTTTTGTTTCATTCAGGCCTTCAACTGATTGGATGAAACCCACCCACATTAGGGAGGGCAATCTGCTTTACTCAGTCTGCTGATTTAAATGTCAATCTCACCCAAAAACACCATCACAGAAACACCCATAATA
>CM052437.1:78658550-78712935 GCA_028533085.1 Varecia variegata
GGGTCTCACTCTTGCTCAGGCTGGTCTCGAACTCCTGACCTCGAGCGATCCACCTGCCTCGGCCTCCCAGAGTGCTAGGATTACAGGCGTGAGCCACCGCGCCGGCCCAGATAGTGTGCATTGTACCCATTAGGTGTGAGTGTACCCAACCCCTGCTCCCTCCTCCCACTTGCTTGATTTCCATTTTTTACTTCTATATACCATTCTTCTAAGTGAAGTATCACAAGAATGGGGAAAAAAAAAAAACCCTACATGGACTCACTATTAAACTGGAACTAATCAATCAACACTTACATGCACATATGGAAGTAAAAATCTAATGATCTATTTGTAAATTCATTTGCTTTCTCCTCTGTCATATCCATTCTGTTATTGAGCCCATCCAGTTAATGTTTTATTTTTGTTATGTACTTTACAGTTCTAAAATTTCTGTTTGTTTCTTTTTTTAATCTCACATTTTCTACTGAGACTTTCTATTCTTCCATGGACTTTGGCTGTGTTTTCAATTATTCTTGAAGCATTTTTATAATAGCTGCATTCAAGACTTTGCCTGATAATACCAACATTTGTGTCACCACGGTACTGAGGTCTTTTGATTGTTCTTTTCTGTGCAAGTTTTTCCTTGTCCTCTGTATGCTGAGGAAGTTTTGATTGGATAGATAGCCAGGAGTGGAATATACACTAAAAACACAATTTTATGGAAAAAAAATCTTTCAGAATTAATACCTACTCATTATAGAAGAAATATCTTTTAAAAACTAATAAATAAAATAGAAGAAAATAAAAGCACCTATAACCTAACTATATACAGTTGATTATTTTCCTCCATTATCTAACCTCTCTCTCAGAATGCATCTGAAGTTTAATTTCCACATAATTAATTTGCTTTTCTAAGGTCTACTCTTTATTTCCTCAAACACAGATTTTAATTCTCTGATTGCCATGTTATTAAGAGCTTCCTTTTAATCACGCTTTTCCTCATCCTGATCCTTCTTCATTCCATTTTGTTGCCTTTATATTTTTTATTCTGTTGCCTTTTGAAATTAGACTGTCATGTTATTTCTCTTATCAGTTTTTGTTCTCCCATGGAGGCCATGTTCTCCTGACATTATTGAGGTTTCTAAAAAAAAAATCTATTGTTCTTTTGGATCTGGTGGTAAGTCTTTTCAACAACTGTGCTTCCTCTGAAGTTTGAGGTGCTATTAAGTTTAGAATAATATTCATAGGCCCTATATTGTTGTCACTTTATGCTTTTTTCCCTCTCAAATGATGATGAATTTTGTGGAATTAATATTCCTGATTTTCCCAATATAGAGAACACAGTGGATATGACATAGTCTCTAAACCATTGCCAGTGTCTACCAGGTTTTCACACATATAGATACATAAATCTAATGGACTTGAGGGATGAGGGTAATACCAGTTAGGGGGCTCTGATTGCCTATAACATGATACCAAAGATTGGTCCAGTTTCAAACCTAGTAGGATAAGGGCTCTAGACCCACTTTCTGTTTTTCTTTCAGCACTTCCCACCTTTCTGTGTCCACTTTGTCTTCAGTTGGATTTCGTTTGTAGCTATGGAAGTTCTATACACTTCACTACCCAGAAAAACTCTAAATATCATCAAGCCAAAGTCCCAGGTTGCCTTCATGTTGGATCAACTTAAGTTGTGTACCTGAGATCTAGGCTACCAGGGGCTGTCACAAGAATCTTCCAGATTTCATTTTTCACACAGTAGTAAGTAGAGTCTGCATCCCACCAAATCTACACATACAGTGGGAGAGATCCCTAAAGAGGTTAGGTAGTGAATATCTCACATACACACACACACACACAATGCCCACTCCAAGGAAGTTATCCACACCTGGACCTCTGGCAGTCTGAGTCAATGGAATATATGTTCTTCCAGCCATTGCTCCCACATTTGGCACCTTATTTGTGGAGACTAATTTCTAAGAATGTGAGAGTGGATTGAAATTTATCAGGCAGGGAGAGACCTTTTGCTTTCATGTAATGAATCACGAATATATCGCTAATTGTTTTCCTTAATCCAACACAGTCAATCTTATAGCTAGCAGTAATTTCTTCCCAGATTGTAACATAAGATATCTGTTAGGGTCAGTTTCAATTTTGTTCTGTATTTCTTTAGAAGCTGAGCCAGGTGACAGTTATGTCAACCATAAATATTTAAATTTCTCAAAATGTTGTTTTATATCCAGCTGTCTTATTTATCTATCTAGTTAATTATTTTTTATTCCATAAGCACTTTAAGAAACACTCAATGAAACAATGCATAAATGCAAAACTTCTGCATAAATGAAAATATAGCTTAAAAAATAAATTAAAATTATGTAATACAAAAACACAAATATGGCAAACCAAAAACAGTGACCAGATCAGTTACCTTTATTGTTTTTGGTGAGGAATTGTATTTTCTCTAATTCAGCCTCCAATTTGACACTGAGCTTCCCTGCATCCAAATGAAAAATGGAACATATTTACATCATTCTCAAATATCAAACTATACCTTTAAAAAGATCATTTTTTTCATGGTACTAAATGTTAAGTGAGTATGTAAGAGAGTTTCAAACGCTGTAGTAGAATGTCCTCCTTGTCAACATTCCTTCTGGAAATATAATTGTAAGATCCTTATAAATGTTTCCTATAGAATATTTCAACATACACTGCAACAATTGACAGTATATGATTAAAAATAATTCAGTGAAGGAGACTCTGTGAGGGGCCAAGTAATACATTGCAAGTATGTGGCCTTCTTAGGATTTAATTTGATCTTAGGACACAGTTTTAAATATCTTGATAAATCCTTGGACTGTGAATTCTTCAAATAATCTGTTTATTTCTTCACTCAGGATTTTGACAGTGTTTCATGATCTTTCATTCAATTCTTTCAACAACCTGCTATCTTATTCTGCTTCTTACTAAGTTACATCTAAGGAAGTAGAAGCTCAGAGGAGTGAAATGCTTCGTTGAAGGTCAGTCAGTAAATGACTTGGAAGAGACTCAAACATAGGTGTTCTGATTCCAGGTTAACAAACTGTGTTATGAAGTGCCTATTATTGTGTGTTAGGCAGTGCTGAAGGGGCTGGGGCCAGATAGTTGAATGAGATGTAATGCCTGCCCTCAAACAGATACACAGAGATATCATTTTATGTAACTCAGCCAATGCTCTTTGCTTTCACCATAGTGATACAAAACCAGTACTTGTGGCGTAGACAGTCTGGGAATATAAAATTGTTCGATAACAATAAATATTTCTGGACATCTCTCCCAGATCATGTTTGAAATTGTATGATATATACTTTAGCTAAAAACCCTACAAGTATTGAGAGAAAAACAGATAGAAAGGACTAGAGAAGGGACCATTTCCTGTATTTGCTGAGCATCTTTTGGAAAAATCAGAAAAAAGAGGGAAAAACATTCCATTTATTCCCAGAATGATGATAATTAATTGGTATGGTTATTCTTGGCCATGCTGGGAAATAGCATTTAGTGACACAATACAGCTCCAATGATGAAATGTTTTCAAAGGCAGATGGGAATATCTTGACCAAATATTTTAAATCCTCAGCAGTAAACCATTTTGGTGCTGGTGGTGCCGATGGTGATTTTACTTAAAATAACAAAGTCATGGGTGCCCTACCCTGGAAGTGGTTCAGTAGGACCCAGACGACCATCTGAGAGGAAGCCTAGGAAGGTTGACTTGGCATAGGTCATTTTTCACTCATGGTTTATCTAAATAACAAAATCATTTTTGAAATCACATCTCACTGAAACTTAACATATAAAACAGTTGAAAAGGGGGCCACTCTGGTTGACTGAATCCAGGGAAGTGGTCTACCGCACTGTGTCCCGGTCCCCTCCTCGCTGAGCACACATCCAGCAGATGGATCATTGAAGACCTATTTGAAAAATGGGGGAACTAGTCTTGCCAACTGAAAGGGCAATCCTAGGACTTTACAAAATAAAAGACAACGGTTATTTTCCCACAAATGGCCATTGCAGAGCGCCCCATTAGTAGCCTTAAGGGAAGTACTTAATAATTTACATTTCTGGTTCTTCTCTAGTTGGTCACTTCAGTGGTTGAAATGCAGACAAAGTAAACAGACTCTAGAAGCTACGATTAAAAAGAAAATTAAAAACAGCTCACAGTAACCACCCCTCCCAGGAAAGACCCAGCAATCTTCTAGCTACAGTAACAGTAATCCCAAACCCCACTACAGCATCTAATTGAAATATTGATTCTTCAGTTAGATCTCTAACTTGAAATTCCAGAGCAGAGAGCTCCCCACCACATAGACACCCCCTTTGCAGAATCACAGCACAGAGCACATAGTGTTTCTTTAACATTAAGCTTCCCCAGGCTTTCATTTCAATTAGTCACAAAAAAAAAAAAAAAAAAAAAGATCAAGAAGTAAAGTATTGTCGGAAAGATTCCAGTCACTGTTTTATTGCCTGAAGCAGTTCTTGGGATTAACTATTTAATAGCAGAAAGGGAATCTGCAGAAAGAGCAATGCTTTTTTTTCTTACAGGTAGGAAGCTACAGATAAAGTAAACAAAATCTATTTTCTTCCCAGTGATTTATTCCACATGTTTGAGTTACAAAATCTCATTTATGGCATCAAAATTTACTGAAACAAGCACCCAATTTATGCCAAGAAATTATCATAAATCCAACTTTTGCTGTCCTTATATTTTCATTTAGATTCTAAGAGCAACAAAACCCCTTGACGTTATTATCTCCTATGAATACTAATTATGTCACCCCAACTGTGTGTCTGCTAATCTTCCAGAAATAATGTGAGAATTACTGGGATGCGATAGGAACAGAATGGAATTAGAAACCTATTTTGTGAATTTGTCAAAACTACCAGCTTTCTAAGAGTGGTAAAAGTGCACATCCAGAAATTCTTTCATAAAAGGACAAATTACCACAATGAAGATAAATGATGATTCTTAATACCGCACTTTGAGCACAGACCAGTTGCTGGGGCAGGGCTGGCATTCTGTGGGTTCTTTTATCCTTGCAATAAATTTAGTTCACTGTACCTAGTATTCTCATCTCAGAGCGCCAGCCTCAACTCCAGATAAGACCTGTTTTTAATCATGCCTAATGGGTCTGGTTCCTAGGGGAATAAGCATCAAGGTGAAAATCTCCTTTCCAGCAGGGAGGAGAATAAACCTGTTCTGGGGACCCAGACTTAATCTGCCCCTCTGAAGGAAGGAAAATGGCCATCATAGCACAGTGTCTGCCACCTCATTTGTCTCAAATATTTGTTGAATATGAATGAAGATATTATTGTGCTTTGCTCATGCACAGTTAAAAACTATAGAATTATAAACTGTTATGTTTGAAGGAAATTTTGCTGTCTTCTCCTTAAGCTGTCCCAATTTGCAGTGGAAACTGAGACATGCTGGGGGAATGAATGAGTCTACCAAAGGAACACACGAGGTCACATAGGGCAGAGCCAGAACGGTACCGTGTTCATTTCCTGAAACTCTGAGGGAAGCTCTTTTCTCTAGTGCGAACTAAAAAATCCTACATCACCTTCAAAACCAAGTCTCATGCATTTCTCAAAGTTATTTCCCTCTCCAGCCTTGGGCCCACTGCAGTGGTCCAGATCCTTGTCACCTCTCTTTGGACTCTGGCCACAGGCTGCTACTTGTCTCTCTGTTCCCAGTCTTGGCCATTCTGATGTTTTCACATGACTCCCAACTGTAAGGGTGCTCTAAAGGCTTTTTCTCCATTTCATCACCAGCACCCCACCTCACACTTTTGCTCTACAGCACCGCTGAACTGCTACAACGTAAAGATGCACACACCTGCGTCCGCGCACACACACACACATGCACACACACACATCCTGTGTCGGTTCACCCACCCATGACTGTATTTTTGTGGTCTCCCTTGGCTGGACTCTCCCTCCCATCCACCTGGCTGGTCCCATTCCATGCCATTGTTACCCCCATGCCAGCTCTTCTACCTTCCACAGATGGGCCTAGCACACCCAAGAACCCCTCCTCTCTGATCTCACGTTCCCAGGTACCCATTGGCATTCCTGCACTGAACACAGATACCTTACATCATTCACTTGGTCCTGGTTTCTCCCAATCACTTTATCCAGTGATCATTCAGACATCATACGGAAAACATGTGTTGACTTATAAATATTGACATGAATAGGTGGCAGGTAATTAGGGAGTGTTTATACAACCTTCCTGCATCTCTAGGCATCAATTACTCCACATCTTTTTTAGCTCAATGAATTATTTTGAATACGGTGCACCTGTTCTGATCCTCTCACAGGATCAGAACAGAAACTTTTGACATAATTCTGCTTCTGCCTTTCAAAACCCGATATTGGTTATGGACAACCATGTGTTTTTCTTTAAAGAGTTCTATCGCTGGGCTCATAAAAATGCTGTATCTGAGAAGAATGAAATTCTTAATTGTGTTTGTGATGAAATATATGAATAAATAAATAGAACGCATTAATATTTTATTAATAGCGACGGCTATCTTCTAGAATGATGTGTGCAATGCCAAGAGCAGCTGGTTGTATTTTAAGTATCTTTTTATATGTCTGTTTCCCACATTTGATTTCAGGCTAATTGCCTGATTCAGATTGTGTGGCCAGAACCCAGCATAGTCTCTGGCACATGATAAAAACTCAATACTTTTTGAATGAAACATTTATGGAGTCCTCAATTCTCAGTGGAACCTTGGCTAGGTTTCATCACTTTTCCTAATATTCCTTAACAAGAGTCAGTCCACACTTAAATTCAAGTCATACTATATATTACTAAAAAAGGTTTGCCTCCTATACGCTCCACTCGTTGCCCTCGTCTGCCCTCTAACAACAAAACAGAACAATCCTGACCTCTTCTCCAGATGTTTGATTGTGATGTTTCTCTGCCAAATCTGCATTTTTCCAGGCTAACATTTTCCTGTTCTTCAATCATTTTCAGACACTATCATCAGGGCTTAACTCCTCTAAGCACACCCTCCTAGTGGTCAATCTCCCACTCAAGATGTGCCACTCAAGACTGTACACGGCATTGCCCAGAACACCCGGCCAGATCACAGTTCGGGGGAGTTGTCACATCCTTTGATATTGATGTCATACCTTTGTTAATAAGGCCCAAGTGCATCAGCTTTTCTAATAGCTGCTAAACTACAATCATGATGCCTCCACACCCACTCTTTCCCTGTTTCTTGTTTTAAGAATACATGTTCCTGCTACTGCTTAGGGTTAATCACTGCCCCTTGGATCCCTAACCCCACCTCATCCTGCCTTTCCAAGGGTCTTGCATCATCACCTTCAACCCCTCTTGGTTTCAAGGCAACCTCCCTGTCTACAGTCCCTTCCCAGTAGCTTCAAACACGCTCGAGTTCCTCTCGTCTTCAAATGCACATACAAATCTTCAATATTAGGCGTCCACCCTCACCACTTCTCTTATACTCTCTTACCAAGGTCGTGAATGACTTTAGTTTTAATAAATCCAAAGACAACCTAGCCTTCAGTTTTGACTTCTTCGCTCCACACAACACAATTAACAACTCCTCCTCCTTAAAGCATTCTGTTTCCCTAGCTTCCATGATACTTCTCTTTCCGGTTTTTCTTCTCTCTCTGGCCACTCCTTCCCATTTTCCTGTGTGGGCCCCGGTTTCTCACCTCATCCTTCCAGGGCCCGTCCCCCTTAGGCCTGTACCTTCAACCTCTTCTCTTCTCACTCTGTATGTTCTCGCTGGAAAATGTCATCCCCTTTCGTGATTGTGATTACCATCTAAAATGTAACGTCTCTCAAATTCGATCTCCCTCCCAAATCTTTCTCCTAAGCTTTCGACTTAAAAGAGAAAGTGTGAGTGTACTCCCGACTCAACATTTGTTCATGGACATTCCACGAGTCCCTCAAACCCAACACAGGCAAACCCCCCTCTGCTTTCTCTGCTTCTCCTCCTGTCCTTCTTATCTCCATGAATGCCAAGATCAAGGTCAGCCCCCCAGCGTGCTCCAAGAGGCTTACAGGTGTGATGAGCTGTAGACACATGGAACTGATTTGCTGAATAAGTGGAACTCATCGAGCTACCATCAGACAATAGTTTTATTTTTCCTACGTCACTGCCGTCAACCACTCCTGGTAAGACCCCCCTTCCTTGCCCTTGGACAACATTTCAAGCACACAGCGTGTTTTTTGGATCACTTTCCAGTTACAAGAGCAATCACACTGAGCTCTCTGTAGCTCACTTTTATGTATTTAAAAGTCCAGTCTTTTTAAAATCAAGACTTCAACTTCTCACCCAATTTAAATCTTCTCCCCACCCCCAACTATGCCATAGGTCAGGCTTGACCTATGGGCCAGGGATCTATACCCAGAGAGACAGAAAAGAGATAATCTTTTCTTCTTTCTTCACATTATCCCCCTCTTGTTTTGTGGCTTCTGTGTTTCACTTCGTTCATCTGGGAGATGTGCCTTTAAGTCACAGAGTGACTCCGGGCCATTAACTGACATCACTTGGCCTCACTTTCCTCACAAAAATGAGACAGTTGCAGGAAATGACATCTAAGGACCCTTCCAAATCTAATATTGCAAGACTCTCATATTCTCTTTCTCTGACAAATACCAATTTGTTTGTCTGCATTGCCTTGATGATTTTTGAACTCCTAAATTTCCTGTTTATCTACAAGCTCATAAAAAAAACTGGATCCATTAGGCATGTTTTTAAGTAAAAGCAAGATATGAAGAGGCTGTGGCCCTAGACTTGCATTTCCAAAGAGTAACATCAGAGAAGTGTCTTATTAACATTCTCATCTCTTCCAGTATGGCTGAGGCTAATGCAGCATTTTTCATTCCATGTCACAAGCGGGTCACATATATTTTTCTTAAATCATGATCACACTTCAGGTAAGTAGGTTTACAGCCTTACAATGTCCTTGGCAGTAAGTGTTTCACTTACCTCTGAAATAGTGGCCCATGGTGCATCTAAACATTTTTTTTTTCTTTACAAATTTCTTGACTGTCATGTAATAGTTTGGTTGTTTTGAAACCACCTCCTAATCTTATGATACATTTATGCTTTGGGATTAAAAATATGCAAGTGATGTCATTGATCAAACTTCTGTCAGCAGTTGTATGGTTTCAGATAAAATTCTTGATATCTCAGTGTTTTTGCTAATACCTTAAATCACAATCTCCTGTGTGAGATCATATTTTGTTCAAGGTGACAGCAATCACAAATTATAAAATTGTATGTGCATCTGTGCGAGAAATACTTATTTTAATGTAATTTTAACAGAAATAATGCATGTACACAGTTTAAAAGGATAAATAGTGGCTCCCCATTTCATCCCTCTCCATAAATTCAAGACTCTCAGTGGCAGCATTTTTCCAGCCTTTTAACTATTTCTTCTAGTATTTAATTAAATATTTTCTAAATAACATCCTATACCATTCATTCTTGATTATTCAACTTCAGACACTACCTTTTGGTTTCTGAGTTAGGATATAGATTTGGATACTGTAACAAAGAATAAAATAAAGCAAAAGCTTATTTTTCTCTTATAAATGGGAGAGCCTCAAGTTAGGACATTTAATCACCTAATCCAAGACGTCTTATTGCCATGACCATATTTCATCCAGCGGGATAGGAAGATGGCAATGGGAAGAGCTTGTTGCTTCCCTTTAAGGACACAACCCAGAAAATGTATATATCAATTCTATTTATATCCTATTGGCTAGAAGGTGGTTTATGGCCCCACCTAGCTATAGGAGATGCTGGGAACTCTAGTCTTTATTCTGGGTGGCCACATTGTCAGCTAAAATTATCTTGCTATGGAAGAAAAAAACATATATTGCTGAGCAACTATCAGTTTCTTCCACAATTTCCTATTTTGAAAGAATGATATTTTGCCCTTGTAAATAATCCTCTTGAGCACATACACACACACACACACATATATACAAATACAGGTCAACTCACACTTTTCATCCTCATCTTCCTAACATAATTATTATATCTCAGTTTTGGTTACGTAAGTATTTAATGTTTACCTTATGAAATATTATTTACACGTGAATCTTATAATGTACCTCCTCTTTGCACATGAGGAAATGTATAGTATCTTGGCAATATCTCTACTTGTATTGGCTAGCCCTTTCCTCAGTAAGGCTCAATTGCCTTAAAAGGCAACCATTAATTTCATATATCTGCAGGCTCAATTCTGCTCCACCTGTATCTCATTCTCCTCCCAGGACTAGCGAGCTCACAAGAATACATGCTTTACATGATGACCTTAGCAGCAGCAGAGGGAATGCAGAAACATACAAACCTCTTAAGGCCTAGACTGAGAAATGGCAACTCTCACTTTGATCCATATGCCCATTTGCCCAAGCAAGTCACAAGAGCAAGCTCAAAGTCAACCTTTCCCAGTGTGCCAAATATGTGGCTATGAAAAGGAGTATAGAGTTTGGGACAAATCATTTAATCTACCACACCAAGAAGGCTGGATTCTCCTGCTCCAACCCAGCAGCTGCTGTCCTACTGTACACCCATCACCCTGCATTTTCTCTTACTTGCCAAGGAAATGTCCTGACACTCATCCACATTGACCACCTGTTTCCAGAATCCCATGTCTTCCTTTTCCTCAGCTTACTTTCTCTTTTTGATGGGTACCTATATGTCCTTGGCTGTCTTTCATATTTAAGAAATGCTGATTGTCAGCTCTGTAGGTATTGAAGGATGCACATAAAGGCATCGAGCAGAGACCCGGACCTTTGATAAGAAGACTCCCAATGTCATTATTCAAAAGCATTTTCTCTTAAGTCATCAATTTCCCTCAAAGAAGAATTTTTCAAAGTTTAATCCAGGGAAGGTGATGGCTGCCAACATTCTAAGAGCTGAGATGGGAAAGCATGATGATCCTCATGAAGTAACTTCTAAAGGATGATTCAGGGAAAGGAAAATGATTCCAGAAGGGAGGACTAAGATATAAGAAAGAATGATAAGCAAGTGGTAGATTTAAAATGTAAGGATAAAATACAATGCCAAATAGGTTTCATGATGATCCAGTTCTTCTGTTCTTAAGTCTACATCCTAGATGACATGAATGCTAATAGAAACATTGTTCATAATAGAAAAAACTGGGAGAAAATATCCATCAGCAAGAAAATGGATAAAAATTGTGATTTTTCTCACTCATTCAAATACAATATAGCAGTTAACAGGGATGAAACACAACTACACAAAACAATGTGTTTTCCTAGAAATATAATGTAGAATTTAAAAAAAAAAAAAGTCCTGGAAGAGAATATAACATTATTAAACACTTCCAACAAACTTATTTAACAAGTTTAACTTATTTGAAAATTTTTCTATTGTTGTTACGATTAAACAAATTGCTTGAAAAACCAATTAAGTGATAAACAAAAATTCAGACTAGTGTTTCCCTTTGAGGAGGGAATGAAGGGAGACACGATAGAGGAAAAACATGTAACAAGTCACAGGTAATACTTACACCATGCATTTGATGGTGCGCTCATGGGTGTTCATTAAATCGTTATGTTTTACAACTTGCATGTATTATTTTATCTGTATCAAATATTTTGAATAGATCACAAAAAGGAAAAATCAAGATAGGTATAAAATACTAGAAAATAATAGCTGTAAGGTCAAAGACAAGTTATCAGAATTAAGGTGTTTCTAGGATTCTTGTAATGTTCTGAATGAGTGTAGAAATAATGATTAATTTTGGGCTTGAAGCCAGATGGGCATGTTAAGATTTTAAGGGTAGCAATTAAGAAGGAAAGAAACTGGCTAAAGAACTTTCAAACCAGAAGAAAAGTCAGGAGAGAAAAAAATTAAAAGATCAGAACAAATAAAAAATACCAAGTAAAAGGTAAAAATAAAACTAAATACGTTAGCAATTACAATGAATATAAATGGACCGTACTCACCAATTAAAAGATACAGATGGTTAGATAGGAATTTTTAGAAATCTATCCAAACAGTGTATATGCAACACACCTTAAAGGAACACAGGGAAAAAGTAAAAGGATAGAAAACTATATATCAGGAACATAGTAAAAAAAAGAAAAAATGGCTAAATCTCAAAAAAAAAAAAAAAAAAGAAAAAAATAGACTTTTAGGCCAAAAGCATTATTAGACTTAAAGAGGATCACTATATGATAGCAATGTTTACCTCAAAAATATAATAATTATAAACTACCATGACATCATAGCCTCAAAATATACCAAGGGAAAGAAAAATGTATGATCAGGAACTAAGCTGCCTCCCACCTAGCCTCCAGAAAGATATAATTTCTATCCTAGACACATTCACTTGACATGTATCTTCCTCCCCCGCTTCACCCCATAACACCCTACCCTTGCCCTGCTCTCTGCTGCAGGCTGTGTCTCCAGGGTGCCCAGGTCAGCTACCTTTCTGCTGGCTTTGCCCAACTGGAAGGCATTTTTCTCTTTCCATACGTAATGCTGCATCTCCAGCAATAGCAGCCTCCCCATGCTTTTTCCAGATTCCACCTGCTAATCCTCCCTTGGTTTCCAGGGAACCCAACCTCCTCGCTTTGTTCCTGGAGCCTAGGGGTGGTCGTCACTCCCTGCTGGTGTCAATCTCTAGGCTTTCCTCCCTGTTTTCTCTTTGGCTTTTCAGCTACTACCATGGTAACCAAATGTAGGCATTACATTTCTTTTGTTTCAAGTCCTAACAATGGCTTCTGTTCTCCTAGTTGAAACCTATATTAGTCTTCCATAGTTTCTGTAACAAATTACCACACATTTAGTGGCGTAAGACAACACAGATTTATTATCTCACAGGTGTGTAGGTCAAAAGTCTGTTGTGGCCAGGCGAGGTGGCTCACGCCTATAATCCTAGCACTCTGGGAGGCCGAGGCAGGAGGATCACTCAAGGTCAGGAGTTCGAGACCAGCCTGAGCAAGGGCGAGACCCCATCTCTACTAAAAAATAGAAAGAAATTAGCTGGACACCTAAAAATATATAGAAAAAATTAGCCGGGCATGGTGGCACATGCCTGTAGTCCCAGCTACTTGGGAGGCTGAGGCAGGAGGATTGCTTGAGCCCAGGAGTTTGAGGTTGCTGTGAGCTAGGCTGATGCCACGGCACTCTAGCCCGGGCAACAGAGCAAGACTCTGTCTCCAAAAAAAAAAAGAAAATCTGCTGGGCTTGGCTGGTTTCCCTGCTTCGAGTCTCACAAGGCCAAAATCAGGATGTCAGCTGGGCAGCATTCCTTTTTGGATGCAGGAATCCACGTCCAGTGACATTCAGGTTACCAGCAGGATTTAGTTCCATGTGGTTGTAGCAGTGAGGTCCCCTTGCTGGCTGTCATCCAGGGCCTGCTCTCAACATCTAGAGGCTTCATGCCTTGGTTTACAGCCCCGTCCTTCATCTATAAAGGCAGCAGCAGCGAGTCAAGTCCTCACAAAGCTCACATTTTTTTCTCTCTCTCCAGCCTCCTCCTCTTTTGCCATATTTCTCTCATTGACTCTTTGGCTTTGCTTGTCTGATTTTAAGTTCCCATGCAATTATATTGGGGCTCCTCAAATAATCCAGAATAATATCCTGATTTAATGCCAGCCAATTAGTGACATTAATTCCAATTGGAAAGTCCCTTTTTCCCTGAAACATAACATATTCCCAGGCCTAATATTGTTCAGCAAAGATTATGGAAGACAAAATTCTGCTGACCACAGGTACTGTGTTAGGCCTAGAAACTTGTGGCTTTCACCTGTGGAGCATGCCCTGACCCATAAGGAGTGATTCCTGACAAGGTCTAGTGTGAAAGGGAAAATTACTCTGAGGATGTAGGCTCAGACCTTCCATTGTTCTCCCAGCCCTCTGGAAGGCCCAGGGCAGTGGTTCAAAGGTCCTCCAAAAACCAGCACAGAGGGTAACCTAAGTGATTAGGACTGTGTGCTTCCTTCCTTTCTCCTCAGCATTTTCCATGCAGGCAGCAAAGGCTCAGAGAGACCAAGTCATTGCATTGCCCAAGGTCACAAAATCAGTTAATGGCAGAGCAATGAAAATATTTTACATTCATTTATCTATCCAATAACACTCACTAAGCCCCAGAATGCTAAGTGTACTGGGGAAACCAACATGAAATAAACCTTGTCCATCCACCTTGCAGAGATTCTTGTTTGTTTACCTAGGACACAAATGCAATAAATGTGTTTGCATACTTGATGCTGGTTCAGTGAGATTTCCCACACACTTTTACACAAAAATTTAATTTGCTCTAGGAACATCTGCTTTAGCTCAAACGCAGCTGTCAGGGTGGTGGGACCCAATTCAAATCTAGGCTGTGTGTCTTAGTAATAGTGCTTACCTAATAGGGTTGCGAGCAGGATTGAGTTGCTGCATGCAAATAACTAAACATTGGCATGCAACGAGCACTTAATATGAGATAGTGGCCATCATTATCATAATTACTTAATTTTCTTGAGCTTCAGTTTTATTATTGATAAAGTGGGGGCAACAGTAACCATCTCTGGGGTGATTTAAGGATTAAATGAGGTAGCATACATGTATATAACACATGTGGCAGGTTGCTAAGGAGGGAGTGAGGGTGTTTTCATACATCTTCACTGGCAGACTTACTACTTGTGTAGCTTATACCACCAAAAACATACTTCAGGGAGTGTCTTTAGTGGGAAAGACAAGCAACAAGTATCAGGATTTCAGGGGTCTTTAATGGATCTGAAATTAGGCAAGGGGCTTAGCCTTTCTGATCTTTCATTTCTTCATCCATGAAGAACAGATTGCTAAGATGACAGATCCTAGAATCCAGAATTCTTCTATTGCTTTAGAAATGAAACTAGAATATAATCCTTTTCTCCCATTGAGTTGTTTTTTTTTTTTTTTTTTTTTTTTTTGAGACAGAGTCTCACTCTGTTGCCTGGGCTAGAGTGACGTGGCATCAGCCTAGCTCACAGCAACCTCAAACTCCTGGGCTCAAGCGATCCTCCTGCCTCAGCCTCCAAGTAGCTGGGACTACAGGCATGCGCCACCATGCCCGGCTAATTTTTTCTATATATATATTTTTAGCTGTCCATATAATTTCTTTCTATTTTTAGTAGAGACGGGGGTCTCGCTCTTGCTCAGGCTGGTCTCGAACCCCTGAGCTCAAATGATCCACCCACCTCGGCCTCCCGGAGTGCTAGGATTATAGACATGAGCCACCGCGCCCGGCCCCATTGAGTTTTTAAATTAACTAGGGCATTAAACTATTCTTTAGGAATGCAATCTTTCAAAATACACTAGATGTGCAAATCTTCTTTAACACGAAGTTTTGGAAGTCAGTCTCATTGCTCACTTAGCTCCCCTTTTGCTGGTGTGACTGGTCTCCCTGGAGAGTGGTTAGATAAACCAAAAGGTGAAACAAGAAACCTGAAGCCAGGTAATATCCCGAGAGGCACCTAAACAAGTAAGAGCAAGCCAGACCCAGGAGAGACTGGTTCCTTCTTGTGCAGAGCTGCTGCCCAAGGAGGACGTTGTCAGAAGAGGCCATGTGAGGACAGAACCATAAGACAGTGGAGAAGTGGTAGAAAGGTGGCTCTTGTGAACATTCCTAACCATCTACTGAAGCAGCGCCCACCCCTGGAGCTTGGTTCCCCATGTCAGGATCTGGCCACCCTCCACGTTAAGGAAGTTCATGAAGCTACCTGCCTTGGAGGAGGAAAGCCAAGAACAGCACCAGGGGATCCAGGAAGAAAAGGTTCCATCTTGACCCAGAACCAAGCACAGAGCCAGGCCAGGCTTGGGCAGGAAGGGAGGGGTTGTCCGGCAAAGAGAAACCAGCACCCCCAAAGTGGGGCCACGGCCTTACTCACCTCAGAAAGGGTCCTTTTGGGTTTGCTAGAAACAGAGAGTCTGTGAAGCTACCTTGAATAATACAGATTTGTTGTAGGGATGAACACTCAACAAAAGACAGGATCGCAAAAGAAGCCAGTTTGTTGTCTAAATCCAAGGCATCACCAATCCTGGGAATTTACTGTCTGTTCTTTCCTGCTATTTGTGTCTTTTTGTTCCTTATCTCTTGCAAACTGGTTTATTTTATGTATTTTCTAGGTGAGGTTCCCCAGGGAGAAAGCTGGCTGGTCTGGCTAATTTCCCTTGGCCTTGCTTTTCAGGTGAGGCTTGTCTTCCTTATGGCCCAGTAGCAGCCTACAAATTGGCTGCCCTCAAGGCAAATATTCACAATGAATCTAGTAAGCAGCAACTCTGCATTCAGGAAACTATCCAGGGTCACTTGTTGTGGATGGGGCTATTATTACCTTTTGAAGAGGGTGGTGAATTGGCAGTTGCTGTGATGAACACGTCTGTTAAATATCCATCTTTGTCCACATAACAAGCATTAACTGAGTGTCTACAATGGGCCCGTGCCTAGCAATCCCTGGATGCTCGGGACGACCTTCGGGGTTCAATCAACAGCAGTATCTGGAAGGAAGGGGTTCCCACCTAGGAATGTGATCATAAGGACTTGATATCTTGGGCTTACATATGACAGGAGGAGATGCCACGGAGAAAGCAGATAGTGAGCCCTAAAGAGACAGAAGGGGTCTGAGAGGATGCAATTCCAACAATTTCTCTGAATGGATTTTTGCCAGGGCCTTACGGGATGTCTTTGATGTAATCACTGGTATCACAACCTGTTCACTGAGATGCATTCCTTTGTGTCCCTGTTCCAGCTGATGACAATCAAAATAACGCTCATACTTACAGGTTCATTATCTGGGAATCACCCAGACCTGTGACCATTTAAGCTGCTGCATTTGGGCTGGGATCACCCTGAAGTAGACTGACCCAGATGTCTCAGGACTGCCAAAGATTCGAGAGTGGAGACTGCAGAGCCAGCTCCATAGCTATTCTGGGAGCTTGACGTTAACAAGCAGCTTTTGTCAATAATAAGATGCAACAGAGCATGCTCAGAGCAGCAGGGCTGCGTGAGCTGTGAAGGAAAGACGTTTGCATTCAGCCTGGAAGCTGGTCACTTGCCCTCATCTGTACCTAACTTGGTACCTAATTCATCATTTGCTGTATGTCTGAAGGTCCATCCTCCTCTCAAATCCTTTACCCAAAAAAATATATGTGAAATAGTCAGTCTCCAAAAAGGAAAATCATATCGTAGTTAAAGCTTAAATTTTGGTCTGTGCACAGCTGTGCTATTAATTTTGGCATTAAGCTTTATTCATGAGCCACTTAACACCCCACACACCAGGATGTTTTGAGTAACTATAATGAATTTATATAAAGAAAACAATTTAAATATGAGTATAATTCATACAGATTAATTTAGTTGAAATATAATTTAGTTTTTCTGAATTTGCATTCTGAATGAGTTTTTTGTGTTGTGGGGGGTTTTTTTGTGTTTTTTTAGTAAAATAAATTTCTTTCTCACCCTTCCCTGGCTATACAGAGAAATGAATAAAATACGGTCATCTGGAACTTCCATTTCCATCAATGGGAAATTCTAGAAAATATCAGCTAATGAAATAATTTAGTTCCAAGTGAATGGATTATTGAATAAAGGAGGAATTGTCTTTGGGGGAGATATTTTGGAATGTAAAGAGTTCATATCTGAACTGGGAACCTGAGGAAAAACATGATCCTAGAATGTTATCTGTGTTGGTATTTGGTTAAATTCAGCACGTTGTTAGTGACTCTACCGAACAAGATATAAAGATATAAGGAAAAAAGAACTAGCATGCATTTGTATCTAATTATATGCCAGGCACTGTGCATGGTACTTTGAATACATTATTTTATTTGTGCTTATCCTTAAAGTTAACCTCTGTGTTTCCTCATTTATACAATTGAGCATAACAGTAGTACTTGCATCATAGAGTGGTGAGATAATGTACGTCAAAGCTCAAAAATGTTAGCTGCTGTTTCTGTGGCAGCTGCAAGTAATGATGGAGTTAATCCTCACAATAATCCTATGAGGTAGGTACTGCATGACTTGCACTTGATTAAACAGCCATAAAGCAACAAACCCTGCACTCAGACCAGATCTCCTGACTCCAGATCCTCTGCTGTTTTTAACCAATACTTACAAGGATGAATGATAACATTTTTACTCTAAATCAAGTACCAAAACATACGTTAAAGGCATAGCTTTGAAAGGAAGGAAAACTAGATAGTAGTTTTTCTTACTCAAAAAACATATGCTTTTGAGTAAGAAAAGTCTGGTTTTAAAAATCCAGACATCACCACCTACTAGGTATGTGACCTTGGATATATTCTTTAACTTCTCTGACCCTTACTTATTTTATCTATAAAATTCAAAACCTCTCTAAGCTTTAATATTGTATTAGCTAAGGTAATGCTGACTCTGTAACAAAAGGATCCTAAAATTTCATTAGCTTAGGGGAAAAAGTTTATTTGTTATTCGTGTCAGCAGCAGCAAAGCAAATAGGTGAAGAGTGTTGGGAAACTACTCCAGGCAGTGATTCAGGAATCCAGGTTGATAGATGCTCCACAATTTTCGACAAAGGGATTACAAGCTTATTTTAAGCATAGACACCCAGCTGGCAGATGGGAAGAAAGATCATGAAGGATCCCTTGAAAAATTTTTATTGGCCAAACCTAAGGTGGTATATATCACTTCCACCCATATTCTATTGGCCAGGACTCAGACACATAGGCACACCCAAATGCTAGGGAGGCTGGGAAATGTAGTCCAGCTGGAGGCCATGGAGGAAAGAAAAACCTACACCATTAGATCATCTGTACAATGAACATATTACACACTTCTGACTTAAATTAGACAAACCTCATAAAGTTTATTGGAATGATTAAATGAAACAACATATATAAAGCGTTTAACATGATGCCTGCACATGGTGGGTGTTCATAATTGGTAGTTATTATTACATAAAGAGGAACCTGTGGGACAATATCAAACAGTCTAACATAAACATCATAAGTCCCAGAAGGGTAGCAAAGCGAGAACAAGGCAAATTAATTGAAGAAATAATGGTCATTTTTCCCAAATTTGATGAAAAAAAGATTAACTTACAGATCCAAGAAGCTTAGTGAACCTCAGGCTGAATAAATATAAAGAAAATGATGCCTAAGACATCATAATAAAACTATTAAAAATCAAAGAGAAAGAGAAAATTTGAAAGCTGCCAGAATAAAAAGACACATTACATTCAGGGGAACCATGATGCAGTTATTACTTCTCATCTTAAACATCAAAGACCAGCAGATAATGGAACTCTTTCCTAAAGGTGTTAGAAGGGTAAATATGTCAACCTAGAATATCAATATCTAGTAAAATTATCATTCAAAAGCAAGGGTGAAATATAGATAATTTAAGATAAACAACAGCTGAGAGAATTTGTTGCCAGCAGACATGCTTCACAAGAAAAGCAAAAGGATGTTCTTTAGGTTGAAGGAAAATGATACCAGATGGAAGCTTAGATCTGCAAAAAGTGTTAAAGAGCATGAGAACTGGTAAATAAGTGTTAAAAATAAAGAATATGCTTTATCTTTTTATTATTTCCTTAAAAGACAACTTTTAAAACAAATTACTACAGCAAAATATTGTTTTAAATATATTTAATTAATATTACATGTTATTATCAAAAATATTATTTAAAACATGTAGAAGCAAAAGTTATGGCAACAATAGCACAAAGGGATGGAGAGTAAATGTTGTGAAGTTATTACAGTTTTGAAGTAGGAAATGAAAAGTGCAAAGTGAGAAGTTTTAAAAAGGGAAACGGTACAATATGGACTCTATATAGACTTTGAAAAATTAAGAATACGTATTTCTGGCCCTAGATCAAACACTAAAATATAATTTAAAATATATATGAAGTCAACACAGGAAACAAAATATTAATAGAATTTTTATTCTAAAAAATAACTATATAACCCAAAAGAAGGCAGGAAATTAGCACCAGGAAAAAAGAACAGAAGGAACAAATGGATAATAAAGAGCAATGTGGTAGACTTAGACTCAAAGAACTCAGTAATAAATTAAATATAAATTAACTAAACTCTCTAATTAAAAGGTAGAGGTGTCAAGCTAGATTTTTAAAAAGCAAAAGACAAATATTTGCTACAAGACAAACACTTTAAATATTAAGATAAAAATAAATTGAAAATTAAAATGGAACAAGAACAGAAGTCAGTGAAATAGTAAAATGACAAACATTAGGAAAATTAACAAAGCCAAAAATTGGGTCTTTGAAGATCAATAAAATTGATAAACATCAGAAAGAGTAATCATGAAATAAAGAAGACATAAGTCACAAGTGACTGATATCAACAAGGGGGAGGGAATATCACTATGAATCTTGCAAAAATTAGAATAAGAAAATATTATAAACAACTTTGTATCAATAAATCCTAAAATAGATAAAATGAACAAATTGCTTGAAAGCATAATTTACTAAAACTAAAGCAGACGCAAGAAGAAAGAGAAAATCTGAATAGTCCTATATCTGTTAAAGAAATCAAATTCAAACATAAATAGCCACATAGAAAACCACAGGCACAGATGATTTTAATAGTAAATTCTGTTAAATATTTTAAAAGAAACAAATAACAATATTACACAAACTCTTTCAGAAAATGGGGAAAGGAACGCTTCCCAACTCTATGAGGCCAGCATAATCCTGATAGCAAAAACAAAGACATTACAAGGAAAGAAAAATAACAGACCAAAATATCTCATATACACAGACACAAATATCATTTTAAAAGCAGGAAATAAGATCCTGTAATATATAAAAAGAATAAAAATTATGAACAAATGGGCCTTTTCCCAGGAATGGAAGTTTGCTTCAACATTTGAAAATCAGTCCATGTAATTTACCATATGTGAGGAAGATGCTCTGTGGCTAGCGCGTGCTCTGGCGCAGGTTCTGGAAACTGGAAGAAAAGGTGAGTGGCAGCGGACAGGTGAGACATGCTCTTGATTGTCAGGGGATACAGCAGCGGCAAAAAGCATGGGCGAGAACAGGGGAGCGCTTATTTATGGCTCTGAACAATACTGGCAACATGCCACGGGAAAGCAAGATCACATGGGTTCACATACAAGATAACACCTTGGTTACCTAAGTAAGCTGACTCACACCTCCCCAGAAGGTCAGCCTGTCGGGGGACCAGGCCAGAAAAAACATAGAGGCAGTCATCTTAGTTTGGCCTAAGAAACCTGTTGCCTATACAAATGCATTTTCCCTTACACCATATTAACCAAATAAAGGGCAAAAGTTATGTGATTAATATGATCATCTGAACAGATGCAGAAAAAGCATTTAACAAAATGCAGCAAACATTTCTGATAAAAGCCTCTGACAAACTAGGAATAGAAGGAGATTTTCTCAATTTGATAAAGAACCTCTACAAAAAAATTACAGTTAACAAAATATTTACTGGTAAAATAATATTTTCCTCCTAAGGATGGGAACAAGCCAAGGCTATTTGCTCCCTAACTTATTCAAAATTGTACTAGAGGTCTTCATGAAATAAAGCAAGGAAAAGAAATAAAAGGAATAATGGTGGAAGGAAAGGTCCCTGAGGATCAAGGACACACCGAACCAGCCCTGGACACCAAATGCCAGATTCCTTTACATGAGAAAGAAATGTCTTTAAATAAGCTCTGCTATTTTGATTTATCTTTTATTCACAGCTAAACCTAATCCAAACAAATACAAGAAAGAGCTTTGCTGTTTATGGTCCTTCTCTCAAGCATGCCGACACAAGTAAACTCCAAGACTTCTGCTCTCTGTATGTCCGATTTGATTTCTACGTTACCAGGAGAAAATGTCTTTAGCCAAGCCTAGGTCAGTGTTCGTTCTTGGTCTAATAAACTGTGGTTAGGAACATGTGGCAGAACCCCATTGTTAGAGACCCCACTGTGTGCTGGGGGAGCAAGGGGAAGGCAATCCTAGAGGAAAGAGAATTGTGGTGAAGCTACAAAAACTCCAAAATGTATCCTCTAGAATGAATCTGGACATGACTGTCTAATCCTTAGCTTCCTGATCTGTAAAATCAGTGTAATCGTAGGATTTCCTTCTTAAGGTCACCCTGAGGAGTAAATGAGACATGTAAAGCATTTTAGACAATGCCTATGCAGAACAAAGTCTTCTTCCCAGTCCCACTTCAACCAGCCCTCGCCTGCACTTCTTTCAGGTTCCATCTGAGTCATCACTTCTTTTAAAAATCTCTCTGCAGCTCCCAAACTCTGGATAAGTTTCCCAATATTTCCTTGAAATATCGGTGTTTCAAATGTTTCCATTTGAACCCTGTCATCGCCCATCACAGCGCATATCACACTCTAGCATAATTGTTCTTCAATTATCCATCTCCGAGATTAGTATCTGAGTACCTTAAAGGCACACAGTAAGTTTTATGTGCTATTTTACTCCCAGTACCCAGAACAGTGCTTAGTTAACAAAATGAACTTAACAAATGTGTGTTTTGTAAACAATGTTGACCCCTTCACATGATCACCTCATCAACTTATCACCATTTTATAGACGAGGAAACTGAGGCTCGGAAAAGTTAAATAACTGGCTCTAGTTTACTCCTTGGGTAAATGAGGGAGCAGGATTGGCACCCAGGACTTGTGAGTCCCAAAACCATGTTCTTCCCACCACACCATGATGCCTCACTAGACCAGCATCTGCTGAGCATCTTCTACGTGCTGGGTGCAGTGCTGCGTACTTCCATATTGTCTTTTTTTATTATTATTTCAAAATATGAAGGGGGTACAAATGTTTCTGGTTACATGGATTGCTTTTGTCATGCTTGAGTCACAGCTGTAAGTGTGCCCGTCACCCAGATAGTGTTCATGGTACCCACTGGGTTGTTTAGACTCTGCAACAAGCTTTTGAGGCGCATGTGTCTAAAAAACTATGGCTCAAAGAAGTAAAGTTCCATGCCCAGGGTCACATGGCAAGCAGAGGGCAGAACCAGGGTCCAGCTGTCTCCTTTCTACAAGGGAAACTATCTGTGATTGTGAATCAGATACCCAGCAAGTGCCAACAGCTAGATCCAACGTGAGAGACCACCAGGCCTAAGCAGATTAATCGACTCCTGAAATATTCTGACAGTTTTGTCAATTTCAGAACTTTGTCTTGCTTCCCCGTCTCCCAGCAGCAGCGCTGTACTGCTCTGGTGAGCTATTTATAGATCACCTGAAATATGTTTCAGGATAGTTCATATGTGCCTGTTGCACAGTATTGTAGGAGCAATTCCTTTTCTGATGTCTTGGGAAAATTGGGGTGGGGGGCAAAGAAAAAATAGCTGATAAAAACACAGGTTTTAGGGCACTTCAAGTATATTTATAGATTAGTTTTTTTCTCTTTTCTCTTCTTAACATTAATTTCTATTAACTGAATGTGCATTAAAAACATTTTGCAAAAGGCAATCTCTTATCTAAATAATGGTATTTAGGTAAAGTTCTATTTTATAAATATTACACAAGTTTCCTTCCTGCTCTCTCCTTTTCATGGTTGATTCAGCATTGCAATTTGAAACATAATAAATAACTTGGTAGCATTTCCTCAACAGTTAGTTCCTATTACGTCAAACACTCTTCTCTTTAGCTAGTAAAATGTAACTGAAAGTTGTAAAATGATTGTCCCAAAATAATAATACCTATACTATTGTTTATCCAAGGGCCTCATTCATTGGTTAAGAATGAAATAGTGATTCAAGCTCATAAATGCTAGAAAAGACCAAGTATAAAAGTCAAACCTAGAACCTAAAGCATCATTTCCTTGCCAAGCATCATGATAGAATCTAAAAAAAAAAAATCTTCAAACATTGCCTTCAAATTGTCCTTCAAGGGTGAAGACAGCTCAGGTTCATACCAAACTCTTGGGATGCCGAAACTCACCAGTACCACCGTGCATAGGTAAGAGCTTTGAACCATGGTCAAGGGGCGCTGGGTCTAGAACCACCTCCGATGCCAACTTGCTCTGTCGTGCCCTTGCTGGGCCCGTTTCCTCACCGGCGATGATGTCTTCCATCGCTTAGGCAAGGCCGAAGTTCTAATGCTGAGGCAAGATGATTGGCAGCATGAAAGAGAAGCTGGGAGCTGGGGAGGGAAGAAGGGGACTTTTCAGCACAAGCAGGGCAGCTCTCTGGGGGAGAAGGGATTTGGGAAGAATGGAAGCTCACTCCCCCCAGGGAGGAAGGCCAGGCGTGAGGAGTGCACCTACCTACACAGTGTGAGGCACAAAGTCTTGTCTGAAAAGGGGGATCTGGAGGGAGAGCACCAAGAAGTGATGAAAAGGAAATGTCGAAAGAAGAGAAAAGGATCAGGAGGAGAGAGCAGGAGAAAGGCAGGAACCCCCTCCTCTAATTCACTCTCTGTAGAGGCTGCAGGTACATTTTCCCACCACCCAATTAAAATTACATCCCTTTCCTGTGCAGAATCTTTTAATGACCATCTACTGCCCTCAGGATTTAAAAAAAACGATGACTGCACTACACTCCTATAACTCCTTACTTTACTTTGAAAATTCAATAAGCTCTCAGATCCAGTTTCTTTGCACACAGTTGGCAGCAAAATTTGATCTGAACTGACTTGAGGCTCATTATGTTCTTCCTTTGTCAGGTGTGACTATTTGGTGTCAGAAATATTAACAGGGTTATTACAGGGTGATGCCCCAGGCACGACTGGGGTTATTATATGATATATATACAGTACAATCAAAACATTACATTTCTGAAATCTGAAAAATTCTAACTCCCAAACCACATCTGGCTCCAAGGGTTTTGGATCAGGGATTGGGATTTGTACTCTTTTATCATAATGTGCAAGGTCCCCAATGGCCAAGCCTCACCCTAGACTACCTCACACTCGTTTATCTCCACCATGCTATGTTCCAGACATTTGATTCCTCATTGCCTTGTGCTATAGTTTTGCACCCCACTATGGCTTTGCACAAGCTTTCCCCGCTGCATGGAATATCTCTACCCCACCTCTTCACCTGGAAAAATACCCTGCACCTTTCAAAGCCCATTCCAAAGGCTGCTTTCTCTACAAAGCCATTCCCAGCCTGCCCCTGCCGCTGGCCCTCTCCTGTGGTCTGGACAGCATTGGCTCCTTGCTCTTCTGTGCACTTAACCATATACACATGATAGCATGGGCCACGTCTGTCACAACATTCTGTGTACAGGACTGGCTTCCTCCTCTGCTTTGTAGGCTCCTGACAGGCAGAGCCTGCCCTACGTGTCACTGCATCTGGCAGAGCTTTTGATAGGAAGGAATGCTTGCTCAGTCATGGTGGGAACTCAGCAAAGAATGATCCATGCCTCCAAGAAGAAATGAGCTAGACACCTGCATCAAGGTCATTACTGGCCAAAAACAAATAAGGAGACTGAGAAGCAAAGGCAGAGCTCTCCAACCTCCTCCCCTGGAGCATAGGAATCATCATTCTCCCCTACATGTGCTGCAATCCTGCACCCTCCCCCTCCCAGCTCACACCAACAGAAGCAACTCCAGGACACAGAGCGCTCGACCATGTTCTCCCCAAAGCTGCAGAGCTAGAACATTCTTCTTTCTGGGCCCTCCCAATAAGGACAAAGCCAAAGTTTTCTTCCTACCAATGGTGGCTGAGTATACCAATGAGACAGTTCATCAGGAGGCAGGGACAGAGAAAAGTCAGCGACCTTGGGGCCACCATCCTGAGATTCAAACACAGATGAGATAAACAAACCGGAGTAACCAGAACAATAATGATATGGACAAAGAAATTCAAGCTTCAAGACATACATTGTCTCATGTAATTGCATTCTCATAATAACCTTGTACAGCAAATATTGTGCCCAATTAATAGATGAGAAAACTGAGACTCAGAGAGAATAAGCATTAGCAATAAAGCCCCAAAAGTTAAAAAAAGAAGTTGGAGTTAAAGAAGTAGATTGATGAAAACAGTCAGATTTGAAAAGGAGAGTATTGGCCAAAGCCACAGGCAAAAGAGAGGATGTAAATTTGGCAGAATAGACTGGCATATTGATGGTAAGAAAGGCGGGAAAGGAGGTTATGGTTCTATGTGCAGAAGGGTCCAGGGCTTTGAAACCAGGGTGAAGAGGAAAATGGTATGGCTACATGAGAGCTGGCATTAGCAAAAAAAGAAGACAAAAAACTTGCTGGTTAAGGGCTCAGTGGTACCACACAGCTGAAATTGGTGGAACTTGGGATCTACTACAGATGAAAGGCAAAATATCATTATTACAGAGAATTTTTAAAAACTAGAAAAAAAATTGAAAGGAAAAATTTTCCTTAGGAACATTTCTTAAAACATTCTGAAGTCCCTTATAGGTTAGGCACAGTGGCTCACACCTGTGATCCTAGCATAGCACTCTGGGAGGCCGAGGAGGGAGGGTTGCTTGAGCTCAAGAGTTCGAGACCCGCCTGAACAACAGTGAGACCCCATCTCTACTAAAAATAGAAAAATTAGCCAGCTGTGGTGGCACATGCCTGTAGTCCCAGCTACTCGGGAGGCTAAGGCTGAACAATCGCTTGATTAAACATGGATGTATTCTGACCTGCAACCCTCATTCTAATCAATGGATGAGAGTGAACATTTTACTGCATCCTTGTCAACATTCAATATTATCATTGCATTTTAAATGTCAGGTAATTTGACAGGGAGATTTTGAAAGGGGGGGGCATAGGATCTCACTATTGTTTTAATTTCTATTTATTTGGTTACTTAGGAAAGTTAAATTTTTTCTGTAGCTATTTACCAGTATATCTTATATTTATCTTTTGCCTATTTATGTCCCTTCTCCATGTATTTAAGGAGGTCCTGGTATCTGCAGTATTCAGTTTATATGTGTTTTGTATTTATTTAAAAAAAGGTACCCTTTGCTGAACTTTCTGCAACATTATCTTGAGTTTTGTTGATTGCTTTTTAATCTTGGTGATTTTTTTATGATGTATGAAAGTTTTGAATTTGTATGTAGTCAGATCTATCAGTCACATCTTTAATGATTTATTCCATCAACTCTAAGCTAAGAAAACCCTCCCCCTCAGGAGGTTTGATAAATATTCACATCTATTTTCTTCTAGAATTTCTAACAGTTTAGATTTTTAAATATTTAACTCTTTAATCCATCTGGAATTTATTTCAATGGTATGAGTGAGGTAAGAAATGTTCAAAATTCTTTTAAAAATAATAAAATACTTAATACCTCACATATTTAGCTGATATTGGCATAAACCTTAAAGGCCAAGCAGTACCCACATTAAATGCTGCAAATTTCTTAATAGTGTTTAGTATTTCCCTTCTAATAACCCAGGGTACAAAATGCACATACTTGCCAGTCACTGCTCCAAGTGAGTTTATCAGCAAGCCACACACCCAACATATGGTCTCTTTTTCATTATTAAGAAAAGTAAGGAATAAATAAGAACCGGGGCTCCCACCAATCATTAGCAAATCCTCCAAAGAAAATCAAGCACATATTGCAGGGAGCCTTGTCCCTAGTGGACTTGTGCGATTTCTCTGACTGAATCCTTTAAGCAAAGAAAACTTGCCTTCCTTCCAATCACAATGTCTCCTTAAAGGTATGCGGTGACTCATTCAGAAAAGCACATGCGGAAGAAACCAGAATACATGCGTTTGATTTCTCTCCACACTGGGGAAACATTCCTGCCTTTCTCTGCCTTCTAGCCCAAAGATGGCCACGGCTGGCTGTGCACTGAAAAAGATTTGTGGTTTATTGTCCTGACGGATGGCAGAGTAATGGAATAGCTCTGTACTGTGTCCTGGAAAGGCAGACCAACAAGGCACTGTGCTATTGACGGCTCACATTATAATGGAGAAATATTAGGGGGATATTTCAATAGCCACCCAGAGGAGAAACAGTAGCTATGAGAATGCCACCAACTGCTTCCCCAGAGAGTAAAAGGGACATAAAAAAGGGGGGAGGGAGATGGAAAAGGGGTGGAAATGCTTGAGGGGGAAAAAAGTCCACTCAGAGCATATATGTTAATGCAAAGGCTGTTTGCTATCCTGGTTCTCTAGAGAAAGGGAGTTGCAATCTCCCATATGTGAACTCCACAATTACGGCATTATTAATTTATACAGCACCGGAGACCACACATGGGACTTCATGGTAATTAAGTTACAGATAAAGCCAGGTTAGTTTTCCTCTGAATATAAACAACTGGGTTCTGTTGAACACACTCTCAAGGAAAAAAGTCAGTGGATTTTTAACCAAAGAGCAGTGTCTGGTAAACATATATTCAATGCAAGACCTATCAGTATTAATAATATAGTGTCTTTTAAAAAAAATGTACAACCTAGCCATAGATTCAGGAGAGAAATAGAATGATGGAGATTTAGCCAGTAAGCCATTCCATTTTTCTTAGAGAAGAGAGTAGGGAAATTGGAGGCAAGAGGTTTAATGAGTCCCTCCTATGAGTCCTGCATTAGAAATGTGCAAAGGTTCAAGCAGGTGCAGGGATAAAATCCATTGCCATGGTCACCTGGAATGGCCCGAATTAAACCAAGACGTAACCCTTAACAAGTGGGATAAACCTGGACCCAGCAATTTTACTTTCAGAAATTCATTCTAAGTAAATAATCATGAATATGTCTAAAGGTTTTGCCACAAACATGTTCAGCACAGCATTGCTTATGACAGCAAAACCTTGCAGCTAGTCTGCCCTTTTCACTTAATATTTTACTGGGAACAAATCCTCATGTCTGTATATGTATTGTGGACTGTCATCGTGAATGAATGAAGACTCTTCCATTGATGACTATATCATAATTTAATCAATATATATATATATATATAAGAGTGTAAGAATGATATTACATAAACCCTTTATTGTGTCCACCAAACTAAGAAAACCTCGCTAAATAGATACCATAAAGTTTTATTTACTGCTTGCAGAACCTCTCAGGAGTATCCTCTCCAGCAGTTTCAACAAGATTCATACAAATTTATTTGTTTTATTACCAATAAAATGCCCACTTACAAGACATTTTTTATTGTATCTAGTTTGCCATTCAAATGATCCAGTGTAAAGCCAGATTCTCTAATTCATGTCCCTGAGTAACCCACAGATATATGCTCAAGTTACTGTTTTCAAGGTTGTGAAAAAGATATTCAGAAGTAAAGTTTTGTAAAGTATAGTAGAATTGCACCTAAAGAAAATGTTGAGACAGTGTATCAGTTATCTATTGCTGCATAACAAATTACCCCAAAATTTAGTGGTGTAAAGCATCAAATACTTATTATCTCACAGTTTCTGAGCAGCCAGGACTCAGGTGGGTCCTCTGGCTCTGGTCTCTTTTGAGGCTGCAGTCAAGGAAGGCCAGAGCTTCATCTTAAAGCCCAGCAGGGAGAAAATCCACTTTTAAGCTCACTCAAGTGGTTGTTGACAGGAGTCAGCCTCACAGGTTGTTAGTCTGAGACCTCCATTGGTCCTTGTCTGGCATCAAAAGGGCAGCTGCCAGCATGACAGCTGGCTTCACCAGAGTGAGAATGGGAGAAGGCAAGAGAGTGAATACAAACAAGTCAGAAGTTCAAATCTTTTATAGCTAGGATTGCCATATTTAACTAATAAAAATACAGGACACCCAAAGCAGTGCCAAGAGGGAAATTTATAGCTCTAAAAGTGTATGTCAAAAAAGAATTGCTTCTCAGCCTTTTGGCTAAGATCAAGTGAATGTCAGAAAAGAAGAGAGATTTCAAGTCAACAACCTAACTTTATACTTTGAGAAACTAGAAAAATTAGAACAAACTAAACCCAAAGCTAATAGAAGGAAAGAAATAATAAAGATTAGAGCAGAGATAACTGGATTAGAGAATAGAAAAACAATAGAGAAAATCAATGAAACCAAGAGTTGGCACCTCAAAGAAATTAACAAAATTAACAAACCTTTAGCTAGATTAACCAAAAAAAGAGAGATGATTCAAATCAAATGAAGAAGGGAACATTTGAACCAATTTTACAGAAATAAAAAAGATTATAAGAATACTGCAAACAATTGCAGGCCAATAAATTCAATAACCTAGATGAAATTGGTAAGTCTTAGAAACATACAATCTATTAAGACTGAATCATAAAGAAATTAAAAATCAGAACAGACCAAGAACTAGTGAGGATATAATTGTATACCCATGTTCATAGCAGCACTATTCACAATAGCCAAGAGGTAGAAGCAACCCAAGTGTCCATCAACAGATTAATGGATAAATGAAATGTGGTATATAGATACAATGAAATATTCCTCAGACTTAAAAGGGAAGGAAATTCTGACACATGTTACAATGTGGATGAACCTTGAGGGCATTATTCTAAGTGAAATAAGCCATTCACACAAAAAATGCTGTATAATTCTACTTTTATGAAGTATTAGAATAGTCCAATTCATAGAAACAAAAAGTAGAATGGTGGTTGTCAGGACAAAGGGGACAATAATGAGTTATTGGTTAATGGGTATGGAGTTTCAGTTATTCAAGATGAAAAAGTTTGGAGATTGTATAACAATGCGAGCATACTTCATACTACTGAACTGCACACTTAAAAATGGTTAAGATAGTAAATTTTATGTTATGAGGGGTTTTTTTTTACCACAATTAAAAATAAAACTTTAAAAAATATAGGACACCCAGTTAAATCTGAATTTCAGATAAACAGTAAATAAATTTTCAGTGTAAGTACGTGTGGGACATACTTACACTAAAAATTATCCACTGTTTATCTGAAATTTAAATTCAAGTGGGCATCCTATATTTTAGTTGGCAATTCTACTTATAGCCTAATCTCAGAAGTAAAATGTCATTACTTTGCTGAATTCCACTAATTGGAAGCAAGTCACTAGGTCCAGCCTCACTCTAACAGAGAAGCTTACACCAGGACATGAATATGAGGAGACAGAGACCAGTGGGAACCATTGTAGAAGCTGTGTACCAAAGACAGAAGGAGTTAGTAAATATTTTCTAATGTTTACATTTCTTCTCTCATCTGTAAATTTGCAAGCACCTTGAAGGTCTACCACAGTTAAGGTGACCATGTAATTTATCATCCAATTAGTACTTTTTTGAGATAATGACATGGGAGTTGCTATAAATAACTACACTAGGGCAACAAGTATAAATAGAACTTTCCCTGGCAAACCCAGATGTATGTTCATTCCAGTCAAAGGTCATATTTCTGGGTATCTTCTTCAGCCACTAGTACAATATCAACATATAAGTATTTAATATAGCCTGCTTATCGAATGACAAAATGATTCCAAGACACACAAAGGTAATTGGGCCACTCAGGCATTGGCAGACTATGGTGGCTCGAAGCATCTTCCACCAGAGTCTAATTAAGGAGGCCAAAAACCCATCTCATCTAATACTACTTTTCAATCAGAAAATAATTCTATAACAACATGGAGATCTCACTCTAGGAATAAATCCCAACAGAAGGGTGAGTTGAATTATATAGCCATTGGCTTTAGCATTTGATCTCATCAGTCCCAGGCCATGTGGTGCTATGGTGAAGAACTCGCTCAGCCCCTGTCATTGCAGAGTCCTGAGCTCCAATCCTAGCTCTGAGACTTAGTAGGCACATGACCATGGGCAAATAACCTGAACCCTCTAAACCCCAGCATACACACTTAAAAATGGTATTTGATTGAATGAGACAATATGCAGAAAGCACTTAGCACATTTGTTCAACACATCAACAAATATTTGAGCATTTACTATGTGCCAATACATAATTCCTGGAAAGCTATAGTCCAAGAATATTCTGGATAGAAATGTATATCACTATACAATCTGGGGTTTACCAAGGAATCCTCAAAAAATAAATTAGAATCCCAAAACCTATAGTAATTTATTATTTTAACAGTCCATCATAGCAACAATCTAAAACCATAACCAATTTAAGACAATGCTGATACCCCATGGATGAAGAAATTTGCTCCTTCCAAATTACAAGAATTGCAATTATCGTCATAAATTCTTTCACTGAAAAAACTTTTAAGTTTTATACCCAGACAGTGTGGTAGAATAATGAGTTCAAGTTTTCAGTAAACCGAAAATGTTGCCATTTCTGGTTTGTGAAAAACAAATTTTTGTAACCCTTCATAACTCACAGTTACTAATTAGTCCTATATACATAAAAATGAACTTTTATGGAACTTTTCCTCATGCCTATAAAAATGGAAGAAAATATGGTTTTTAGGGATCAGTTTGCAGCCAATTAGAACTATTTCACCTCACCATAAAGATAGGAATATAAGTAGTATAATCATGAATATAAATTATTCCCAGGCTTAAGTGGGAGCACAGTAAATGTGCAGCTTGGGACGTTACAACTGTTGTGTTAATTTTCTATTGCTGCTGTAACAAATTACCACAAACTTTGTAGCATGAAACAACACAAATTTATTATCTTACATTTCTGGAGGTCAGAAGTCTGACCCCGTTTTCACCGGGTTAAAATTAAGGGGTTGGCAGGGCTACATGCCTTCCTCAAGGACCCTAGGGGAGAATCCATTTCCGGGTTCTTCCCAGCTTCTAAGGGCTGCATGCATTCCTTGGTTTGTGGTCCCTTCCTCCACTTTCTGAGCCAACTACAGCAGGTTGCATCATTCTGACCTTCTCTTCTGCCTCCCCTTTCCACTTTTAAGGACCTGATTACCTTGGGTCCACCCAGATAAGCGAGGATAATCTCTTTATTTTAAGGTCAGCCAACTAGCAGTCTTAATTCCATGTGCAACTTAGTTCCCTCTGCCATCTATCGAAGCATATCCATAGGTTCCACGGATTAGGACTTGAACATCTTTGCGGGGTGAGGAGGGTGTGGAGAGGCATTATTCTGCCTACCACAACGTGTGTTTTCCAAAGTGTGTTTTGGTGAATACCAGTTCAATGAGATGATATATGAGGAAAGGGTTCCGTGGGGAAATGTGTTTGGGAAATGCTAAATCCTACATCTCAGTTTTAGAACTTCACATTGCATTTTTTTTTTCTTAAAGCAACTGTTAATATCCAAGCAACTAGTGTCCTGCAGAACATTATGCCCTTGAACTGGTACAGGACTTGAATTCTGGCTTCTGTTTGGCACTAGCTCTCTGTGTGACCCTGAGACAGCCCCAAAATCCCCTCTACTAAATGCAGGGAGCATGTGGCTTGGATGTCACCTGCCCTAGTATTCTGTGTTTCCCAAACAGACCAAGACATTTCTTTTTAAACCTGAGATTCTATTACATAAATCACTTCAGCAAACAGTACTTTACATGCAGGAACTGAGCTAGACTCTGAGGATAAAAAGATAAAAAGACCAGACCCTCTCTCTTCTCAAGGATCAAATTCTCCATTGACAAACACAGGTATGAAAACAAAAGTCCATAACATGTCGGGTAGATAGCAGAATTGCGCAGCAGAAGCGTGCTAGGTCCGTAACATGTCCGGTCAACACTCTAACAGAAGTAAATACAGAGTGCAGAGGCGGCATGGAGAGTGGGTGGTGAGCTCCATCGGAGGTGGTGGGCAGGTGGTTTGCATTTGAAGGACAGTAGGAGTCCACCTGTTTAAGTGAGAGAAAGGAGAAGGGTGTCCAAGTACTCACTTCCAAATATGGGCCAAAGATGGGAGAATCTAAATAAGAGAATTCTTACTATCATTCAGAAACTGCATTGGCAAGGTGCTTTCAGTAAACTCTATTCAATTGTTCAAGCCAATAGCTGGAAGAGAATAATTCAAATATTTCTAGCATAGAGAAAAGACAAATATTTAAGGTGATGAGTATCCCAATTACACTGATTCCATCTTTATAAATTATATGAATTTATTAAATTATCACATGTATCCCACAAATGTATATATCTATTATGTATCAATAGAAATAAAATTAAAATAGCAACAACAAATGACTAGAATAAAAGAAATTATCTTTGCCCATAATTAATCCACTGGACATTTTCTGCCTGACTGTATCCCCAAGGACTCTACTTCCTAACATCCTCAAGGCCTTTTGGTAGACAGGTTGAAAGACTTTTCCCCCATTCCAGTAACAGCCTCGCCTTGCTTTGGCACTAAGGAAATAACAGATGTGATTTATTCAGGCTAAAAAACTTACACCAAATTATAGACCTTGCTTTGCATGTCTTACGGGCTTTTTCATGTTTACTTTCAACAAAGGTGTATTATATTTTTTCTCTGAGCCTTTTGTCAACAGCCTGACAAAGAGAGCATCAGTGTTTCTAAATTACCGTTGCCTTTTACATGACTAGAAGAGAAAGTCACACAGGTTGGATATCTGTGCATTAATAAGAACACAGGAATGCATTTATCGTTTTAACTTGGACATATTTTTTTACCCGTTCCACTTAGAGTTGTGGGATTTTAATGGAAGGCCACCCATGTTCAGTTGTTATTGCCATTGTTGCTAAGAACAGTGGAAAGAAATCAAAAGGGCAATAGGAAAATGTTTTCTTGCATAAAAAACTCAGCAAAGTAAATAAACCAATGAAAATAATAATGGTAATACTTACCCAATGCGTTAGACCTCAAAAGAAGACCTCATATATCTCCATGGAGATGAGAATAAAAATAAAACATGAGGGAGCTAACAATTGTTAAACTGCTGCTTTGCGCCAAGTATTGTGTTAGACACTTTCCTTACTTTATTTCATCTTCAAGGCAATTCTTTGCATTAGGCTAAACTCCTATAAATCGATCCTTAGAGAGACCATAACACAAGTCAGTAAATGCAAATGGACTCAAACCAATATTAACACTTGTAATGTAAATCCTGTCAGCCCCCATGGGCCCTTACAGGTGCAGGAGGTATTTTGTCTGAGCTCACAGCCATGTTCTCAAGCTCAGGGCACTCTACGAGGAGTTGCAAATGAAAGCCCTTGAAGTCGGCACCTCACTTGAGCATGCCTATACTGACTTCCTCTGGGAGAAAATTAGTATTTCTGCCAAGCACATCACCTATGGAGATACCAACATTATCAACTCTTAACTTGCCAAAATAAGCCTTGTTTTCTGCCATCCTTGCTGCACCACAACCATGCTGAGTTCAGTGCAGAGGTGTCCATGGAAGTCCACCCACTATGTATCTCACTGTAAATTTTGGGCACAGGACCATTATGAAATCATTCCCTTTACCTACTGGCCACCACCACCTTCAGATCAGACAGAGCCTTAAGGCTCAGCTTAAAGACCATCATCAGGCACATTCATGTAAGCCTCATCTTTCCCTCCCCACACTCAGGCATCTGCAAAAGGCTCTACCTTCATTCTCCTTGAGCCCAAATCCTTCATGCCAAGTGATTTCTAGCAGAAGAGGCCTGTAAATTCATCAGATATACAAAGATATCCAACTTTTGCTCAAATGAGACTCCAGCTACAAACAAATGAAACAACCGAGCGTTAGAAAAGTTAACAAATTGACCAGTTTTTAAAGGAAGGAGCCGGAACTGAAAGCCCAAGTCTGCCCCTAACTCCAAGTTGCACCACCTCAAGAACTTGCTAAACACAGCTTATGTGGCATCCATGCAAAGAACTTTAATTTTATCAAAGTGTAAGACTTCCTATTTGACTTCTGATGGTTAGGGAGCATCTGTTCCATCTCAGGGTTTAATTGAGGGTCTCCATTTAAGATTTGAATATCAGAAGTCCAAATATTCCAGAAATAAGTGTTCTTACTGATTTCTTACTGTATATTATCAATTAAGTGGAGCCATCCCCTGAATTGGTATCCTGCAAACCCACCATCTTGGAAGGCTTTTTACCTTCTCTCTTCGTTGTTACATGGAAGCTCGGCAATGTTGGAATTCACATCACCACGGACCATACACCCGAGCCCTGGTTGCCTAATTTTTTACATCTTTTGGAGCTTGTCTGCAGAGTATAGCAAAATAACTGCAACTCGTAAGGAGAAGACATCTCCCAGTAAACAGCAAAGGCTGCAGCAGTAACCTGACTTAGCACACGTCTCTCAACGACGTTGCTAAACACACCTGCAGTGATATATGAAAGTTAAGATTCAATTTGGAGAAGAAAGTTGTTCTAAGGAAAGATGATTTTTTATCATATATGTAAGCCTTGTTGAAAAATGTATACTTTCAAGATATTCTGGAGGCGTCTCATTGCCTATTCCCTATTGAGATTCTTTGGTTTTCAAGAGAAAAAGGAAAGCTTTCAAGTTTTATGAGTTAGCTTGCTTTTGTTTTCCTCGGAAGCCATGGCTTATTGAAAAGAGAATCTTGAATCTAACAATGCTGAGAAACACTTTTCTCTAGGCCAAATTAAGGCCTGTATAATGGTAAACCCTGGTAAGAGACTAAATGCAAGAAACCATAGCACCAAAGCTTAGGGACTTAGACCACGCCTTTGTCAAGACGGACCCTCAGAAAATTCTTCTATGTAGAACAACATCAGCTAATAAATGGAGAAGGAAATATGGAACTAGAAAATCACCATTTTGCAGCTACTAATAAAATAATTGATTAAGGCAGGGATTATCAACAATACTAAGACCCTTAGATAAAAAGTTAATAGGGATATTTACATGATTGATAACAAAGTGTCCCCCACAGCCAAACACTGGTCATGAGGGAAAGTGTAACATCACAGGGCTGGAGTCAAGCTGCCACTACCTTACTGCCTCCTGGAATGATTAGACAAGAAGGACACAGCATCATCATGAAGTGTTCTTACCAAAATGTTTACTCTGGATCTAATCAAATGTTTAGATCTATTTTTCAATTGATGTAGGAATTAGGGAGGAACAAAAAAACTGGCACCATGAGGAAGCAATCAGACAATTCAGAAAAAGGGACTTTCTATAGGACAATTAGCCCAGTTTCTTAAAAATCTTCAACAAATCATTGTCATAAAAAAATAGAGGGAAACTGTAGTAGATTAAGAAAGACTTAAGAGTAATAATAAAAAAGACTTAAGAGCCAAATGTGATGTTGGTTGGATTCTAGTTTAAACAAGCCAGCTATAATATTTTGGCAGGTAATTGGGGACATTTGAGTATGAACTGGCTATTTGGTGATTTGAGTAAATCATTATTAATTGTATTAGGCATGAAAGCTGCATGACTTTTATGTAGGCAAATGGCCTTTACTTTTTAGAGATGTATGCTAAAATATTTTGGGGTGAAATGTCATTATGTTGACAATTTGCTTTAAATTTCAACTAATATGAAAACATACAAACTATACAACATACAACTAATATGAAAAAATACAAAAAACTGTTGTATCTGCATGATGGGTTTATGAGAGCTCATTATACTATATACTGTTCTCTGTGCTGTGTGACTTTTATAACAGTCAGCATGGCTTGGGGCTATGGAGGGAAAGGAGCGTGAGGGTTCCAAGGAGAGTTGCTCCACTTGCAGTTGCTTTGAAAGTCTGATGAGACCATCAGGGACCGCTGGACCATTACTGCTGTAAGAGCCTTCAACATCAAGTCCACCTCCCCTTTATTTAACAGAGGAGAAAGGGAACTCCGGAGAGACAAAGTGACTTTCCCCCAATCACACAGCTAACAGAAAGGTGGTCTAGGAGCAGAAGTCCGATTTCTTGACTGCATACCCAGCCCTGAAGCCTCTGAGCTTTTGACCAAAGAGGGAAGTGAAACCAGATCTGTAGACGCTTTAACTGCTCTCAGGAATCCAAGGTCGATGGCCCAGAATGTGTTTCCCTTGGCCTCACTTAGACTTGGTGTTTCAAGGCAGGGCTGGGAGCAAGCATTCACTAAGATGGTGTGTAACCGCACGAGAGGAAACACACAACACGTTAGAGCACACACTTGAATGAGGAAAAGAAATTCCAAAAGTCCCCACTTGGATTTCCTAATGGTAAAGTGAAAAGAGGCGGGCTTTGGAGGTCAGACCCAGCATTCTATCCCCATCCCAACACTTATAAACTGCGAGTCACTTACTGACCTGATTGATACCCGGCTTCTTCACCTACAAAATGCAAATAGTAATACAAGAGAGGTTCAGGAAAAAGAACCTGCTTGTCACAAAAGATGGCACATAGGTATAGTAGATGTTTAAAATTTTCCATTTCTGTCCCTTTGCCTCTCCCTTAACCAAATGATAATGATCAACTTACAACGAAAAAAACACACAGACCACATTATCTATCGTGCAACCATTTAATAACTTCTGCTCTCCTGCTGGGAGGGTTTGTGCAGATTTCCTCACATTTTCTTTGCCTAGAGAAACATTTGGGTATGAAAATATGTACCTTATATTAACTCAAGAAACCAAAAAAGGGGGGAAAAAAATCTTCATTCTGTTGCTGCAATAAAGGTTTCCTTCTCTAGCGATAATCAACTCTGCATAATTAAAATCGCTCAGACTGCTGAACTAATTTTCAGACTGGAGGTTTCTTCCTGTAGCAACACTTACAAGCAAAGTTTTTACTGTGAATGGATTTAATCGTGAGTCTAATTACAATTTTAATGAATATCTCCAGCTCTGCATGTAAACTTGCACTCTAAGGCTTTGCTATCTGTTAGGGTATTTTAAGGTCTTTTCATTTTTAATATAAAGGAATCTGTTGGCAAAATGACCGTGTAGAAAAGAAATATTCTTTCTGGTTTAGTTAGTTTGGTTTAGTTTTGATGATCAAGTGAGAAAACGTGAAAGGTCTGATATTTTAAAGAGCCTTTTCAGTTTGGGTATTTCACCTTTAGTTTCTGTTAAGTGTTCTCTTTCCTTAAGGATGGAAACCTTGCATTCCATTTGCGAATTGGGCATGTGTTATCTGTTTTCATGGAAGTCCAAAAAAATCAGAGTTCCAGTTTACCTTAGAGCTCAATCTATTCTGGAAATTCAAGGACATTTTATAAAAGAGGTATGAAAGAGGAAATGTCAAAAATTCCTTTCTTAAAAATATATTTAAAAGGAAAGACAAACAAAATGAAAAACAACCAAACTAAGCCACTTAAGTGATCAAAGATATCTTTCTGAGAGAAAACAAACAAAACCTCCCTTGATTAATGCCAGTATTTTTCATAATGGGGGAAAACTGGAAACCACCTAATAGCCAACAAGACAATAGGTGAAATAAAACTGTCAAGCGTTTGAAGACTAGTGACACCATGTTTTTCTCTTTTTTAACTTATATTTTTATTACCCAAATAATATGTATTTAAGAAAATGTATATATAGGTAATTCAAAAGATTTTTAAAATGGGTAATTAAAAAATAGGTAATTAAAAAGTTTTTTAAAAATACATCACTTGTGTTCTCACAACCTAAAGTATTGTTAAAATTGATGCATGCTCTTCCAGATTTCTAAGTGTGTATGTGTATATATATACATAATGCACACATGCATATATACATACATGTATATGCATATATATACTATACCAAAACAGTTTCATATTGCATTTACTGCTCTGTAACCTGCTTTTATCATTTAATAACATATTGTAAGCAACTTTCCATGTCAATAATTACGTTTATGCAACATCAAACAGACTGCAAGAGCACAAAGGCAAGCCCACCCCAGGCTGTCTAGGACAACTGATTGCCATTTCTCTTGCTTCTCATAGCCAAATGGTTTGAAGCCCTTTCCTTTGCTCTTGTATTAATAGTTGCCTCTGCCTAGAAGTTCCTTCCCCGTCCTTTTCTCCTCACTGCTTAGGCTGGGTGTAACGGCCCTCCTTTGTGTTGCCATGGAATTGGGGATTTATATCTGGTATAATCTTGTTCAGTCAGTGCAGCGCCCTCGAATTCCTGAAACAACCAGCACATGACCCTGGAGGGAGAAATGAAACAGAGACTATAAGGAAAGGAAGGAAGGAAACTGATATTTGTTTGTAATTGAAGGGACATACATTATCAGTTCATCTTCATGGTGATTCTACGAGGTTGGTGTTAGAGGCTCCATTTTTAATGGACGTGGAAACCAAGAGTAGAGGCCACACAGCCAGGAATAATCCCAGATCTCTTTATAAAACTGCTGCAGCAAAGATGCTGTTGTGGCCTGGCTGAGAGAGCTCAGCAGTTTGCAACACTGACCTCCAGCCCCAGACGCCACAAGGACCTCTGTCCCGCAGCTGCTGGATGCTGGGTATATCTGTGCCATCCTCACAGTTTGAATTCTTTGGGACCCCACTTTTTTGGCATTACTAGCTTCAAATTGAGAGCCAGTCTATCAGTAGACTCTTGCTCATATGCCTTTACCGAAGCTGTCAGGGAGACTGGAAAAGAAATGTCTGGTTTCTACCTTAGGAGGAGTGGACTCTTGGGAGTGGAATTCTCCCAATATATGAAGGGTGTTCAAAGACACTGTATTTACCGGTCCAAAAAGAGTAGCTAATGTCTACCCATTGCTCCTCTAAATAGTTCATTTTCCAGAAAAAATGCGTTTTTAAGACGGGCATTAATTCATAAGTTACAGCAAAGATAAGTGAACCTCCAGTGGTTTAGATTCTCTAAACTGCTTAAGTATGTAAAATGTGGGGGTGTTTAACTCTAGAAGATCAACACTTTTAACTTTAAACTCTATCTACCTCCATTCTGGACTTCAGGCATACAGAAATCCTACTCAGTGGCCTTTTTGTATAACATGATTATGTGCTGTTGAGAGAAATAATCTTTTCCTAACCCTCCCACTTCTTCCTCCTAATGTTTATCTTGACCTCGCCTTCCCCTCACCACTCCCCAACACAGCCATATGTGAGGGATTATTCTAGAACGTGAGTAAGGAATGCAGGCCACCCCAAACTCATGGGAAGGGCATGAGAAATTTCTTCCTGGAAAGATCTGTTCTTCAAGGACCCTAAAAATGCACAAGATGAAAAGGAGCTGAGGATTTCAATCCAGGTCTTCCTGGCTTCATGCTATAGTCAGAGAAAGAAAGAACCTACTTCTATCTTGGACAATGGAAAATAGGAACAGAAATGAACAATAGGAAAAAAAAAAAAACACTTCCAAAAAGGAACTTAAGTTTCACTGAATCTCCTAAAATCATAAATTCTAGGAAGATGCTAGCAAATTGTTTCTGGATGAAATTTTGATTCTTTTAAGGGTGAAAATGAGCCTACTAAAATGGGGAAAGGAATAAAGTTAAGCTTTTTAAATCTAGGAAGGCTGAGGAAAGCAAATAACACAGCAAAAAAGCAGAATGATTGGGGGGGGGGCCTGGAGCCAACAGTGTAGAAAACTTAAACAGGATTAAAAATATATATATTTAGACAAAAGTACCAAACATTACTAAAGTTGCAAATTTTCCACTAATTTTGACTAGTCCAAGCTACTGAAATCCTTTTTTATGTATATAAAAAGATGAATTGTACTGTGTGTGGACAATGAGAGAAGCCTACTAATTTATTTCAGCTGTAGCTAAAAAGAAGCAAAGGGTTTGATGGAGAAACTGAACGGAGACCAATCAGGAGGTCCAGATGGCATAAATCCTTGGATCCTGAGGAATTAGGTAATGAACTTACTGAATCATTGCCATTATTTTTATAAGTCAAATAGCAAGAGAGTCCCTAAATGCCTTTTATTGGAAGGGTTTTTTTTTTTTTCCTTTTCCTCTAGTCTTTTAATACAAATTGAATTATGTTATAAGGAAAATTCCACACGAATGAAATATAGTACTTGCCAATAACCAGCATCAATCTAAGATCCAGATCCAGAAAAATTATACAACTTAAAATGCAGTCAGGGTAATGCTTCAGAAAGTGATAATGAGATTCCTCCAAGTTGGACCAGTTTCCTAGTTCTTGTGGACAGCTGCTTCACCAGGAGGTGTGATGCTGGCTCACACAGGGGTCCATGAAAACTGTGCGCATAAAAACAGTGGTTGGAAAGAACTAGGCTTGGTGTCAAGAGAGTGGGGCTCAGTCCCCTCTCTCTATTATGAGCTGGGTGATCTTGGGTGAGTAAATTAACCTCTCTGAGCCTCATATTCCTGAACTATGTATAAAACTGGGAAAATGAGGCTTATTATGCCACTCTCAATGAACTGAAAAGCTAAAAAAAAATGCATCAACATATAAGTTAATGTTATTGTTTTGAACTGCTACTATCCTGAGAAAATTCCTAAAGATTCTGGAAGCATTGACAATGATTTTTAGCTCCTGCCAGGCAATTTGAAACTTACGCTGGAAAAATATTTTGAAATTATAATAGATCATACTAATTACATTTATGGTAAATTTAGGACATCTCAGTGGGAGAAGCTGTTATTTATTGAGTGTTTATTATGTGCCTGACCTTGTGCTCAGGACTTACATGCATTACCTGCATTTTAATCCAATGGGAGAACTCAGGCTCAGAGAGGCTGAATCGCACGCTCAAGATCTCCTTTGTGGAAAGTAGAAGAGCAAGGGTCCGACCCAGGAAATCTGAATCCAGAAATTGTCCACCTCACTGCACTGGGCTCTAGCATGAAAAACAAAACGATAAACAATAGCAACAGAAGGTGATCAGCACCGTTAGAAACCTCTTAAGCAAACCATCAAGGCCAGTATTGATCACGTAAACTGAAAGTCGATTAAAGGAGAGAATCATAAAAATAGTACATGTAAACTTTAAATATTTTACTTTAATTTAAAATACATAAATATACATTCATTTAATAGAACCAAAATTTGAAAGCTGTTTAGAAAAAGAAACACAGTTTTTAAAGCATACTTTTGAAGTACATACCTTTTTTTATATGTTGTAACATAGTTAGCTGCTGATTCAACAAAGCAAAAGTCTTCCCAGGGCAGGTTTGACTTCTGAATCAAAAGATTTGGGCTCTGAACTCCTTATCATGCTTCTTCCTCACCTTCTTAATTTTTTGATTTACCTATTTCTACCATGGCCTGAATGATTGAATGATTTTTCCCTGACCCTCAGGGAGTATATATTGCAATAAATAGGAACTGTTTATTGCTATGTATCATTTTTCTGTAAATCGTTGGAAACTCCAATTTGTCTGGGATCAGTTACTAAACCATGCTCTTAATTATTCTCTCGTAGTTCAAAATTTTTCCAATGTCGTCAACCTCAGGCAACATTTTCTTTTCTCTAAGACTTAGTAAATATCAAGCTGGGAATTTCACTCCCCACTAAATGCTACATGAAAAAAAAACCTTTAATGTTAATAATTTGTAATGATTGTATGGAACCTGTATATTCTTGTCTTCTATTTTTCCTAAAATAAAACTCTAAAATTATTTTTAAAACATTTTATAGCCTTTTGATCCATAACTTGGAACAAGGAAGTTGCATTCTGTTATAAAAACCTGGCATTTATTTAAATTACTTTCTTTACATTATTCATAACCAAAAGATGAAGGAGCATCATTTTAGACCAAAGGCCTTCAAAGTTTTTGCCAGAAATACAGGGCAAGAGAAATTTTACACCATAACTAGAAATTTTATATCACATACATAACATACATGCCACACACACACACACACACATATATGCATAACAAAATGATTTTTATGAAATACTTTAACAGTGGTCTCCAACCCTTTTGGCACCAGAGACAGGTTTCATGGAAGACAGTTTTTCCACATATGTGGGGGGTTGGGGGGACAGCAGTGGTGGAGCTCCGTGGTCCCATCCCTAACAGACCATGGACCGATACCAGTCCATGGCCGGGAGTATGGGGACCACAGCCTTAACATACAATGCACACTAATATTTTCTGTTCTTTTTTATTCTATTTCATTTCATTTTTGAAAATCTTTTTCCCCAACTCAGTAAATTTATTTCATGACCCATTAAGAGTCAAAAACCAGAATTTGAAAAACATTGATAAAGAAAGCATAGGCTTTTCTGATGTCTATTTTCTTCAAGTGTTTCTTCACAGAATGTATAAATTCATGGGGAAAAAATAAATTTATAAAATAATTCAATGTCTGTCCATGCTGATATTTGTGAAGAATACTTATCTTGTAAAAAACATACAATTCATGGCTCTTAAATCTTGGAGATTTTTTTCTTTGCCAATCATAAAAAGTCAAAATTTGGAATTCTACCTGCATTACTACAGGTAACTGCTGCAAATCTTTGTATGGATTTTGTGTATACTGGTAGCACTTGCTTTACCTTTTCCATCATGCTTTTCTGGAAAACAGCTTATAATTTAGAACTGCTTCAGCTCTATTGGAGAGTTATTCCCTAATCAAATTTTCCATATTGATAAATGATTTTAACTCCTCTGTAAATTTTTTTTTCACTCTTTTGCCCATGCTAGAGTGCAGTGATGTCCTTGTAGCTCACTGCAACCTCAAACTCGTGGGCTCAAGTGATAGTCCTGCCTCAGCCTCCCGGGTAGCTGGGACTACAGGCACACGCCACCACGCCGGGCTAATGTTTCTATATTTTAAGGGACAGGGTCTTGCTACTTTGCTCAGGCTGTTCTTGAATTCCTGACCTCAAGTGATCCTCCAGCCTCAGCCTCCCAAAGTGCTGGGATTATAGGCATGAGCTACCATGCCCAACTGTATCTGCAAATTTTTAGGCAGCAAATTTCTGCCCTTCAAGACACAATACCTGGGCACCATGGCTTTCTCCTACATTTAAGCCATCCACTGATTGCTACAAAGCTGTCAGCATTGCCTATCTTTTAATAGAGGACCAAGGCCTTTTCTGTAACTATTGTTCCACTGATAAACATTCTGCGTATTCTTTCTTGCATAAGCTGCATCAAAAATATATCAACCCTGATCATTGATTTCAGTTTCTTTAAAGTAAAACAAGAATTTAAAAACACTTGAAAAGCCATATGATTAAAGAACCTTTCTAGATGATTATAGTTTTCCCCAAAACTTTTACAATTATCTTACTGTAGTTTTTTCTTTTTTTAGCAGCATTCCTTTAAATCCAAATTATTCAACAAAGTTTTCATAGAAACAACCCTCTTTGTCTTTACATCCATGATTTGTTGGCCTGTGCAACATTTAATTGCATTACATGATTATAATGAGTGAAAACTGTATAAGCAAAATTAGAAAAAATATAACTGACTCTTGATAAGCACACAACTCAGATGGAAACATAAATGCACATGAGACAGCAAGGCAGCTGGCTATGAGCATTCAGAGTTTGGTTTATGGAAGAAATGGAGATTATTGGACAATTCAGGAGTAGGTTAAAAGGGGATAGGTTAAGAGAGCTTCTACTGTCCCATAGCAGAAGTTATGGACAAGCCTAGTGGGAAGCAGTTAGGAAAGTATCTAGAAAGCAGAGCCCATGGCAAGAATTAAAAATCTGTCACTTTAGGAGGTGCAAGCCCAGGATGCTGAGGGTTAAGGAAAAAGGGAAAATGAGGTAAGGACAGATACTAAGCAGCACAATGCAATGCGACAGCTGCCACTTCACAATGAGCAACAAAGAGACACAGCTGGCAACTCAAGAGGCATGTTTACTCACCACACAAGATTTCTCTGGAAAGTTTGCAAAGAGAAACTACATCTCAGCACAATCCAAGAAGAGGCAAAGGCGTTGGAATTTATGGACCTAGCTCCCTCATGCCATCTCCGGATTCCTATTAGTGAAGGGTCACCCCACAGCAAGTGATCGCCCCACACTTTAGGTTGCATCTTCTAGCCTCTCAGCATCCAATCAAGGATTCTGATACCACATCCCACAGTGGGACTTTTAAGTCACAGTCTTAAAAGTCTGGAAGCAAAGGGACTTTTCGTGTAAGGCATGGAAACAGTGCAAGCTTAGAGGTCCAATGTGAGCACCAGCCAGCTCAGGGAGGTCATAAGGATGCCAGGGAAGGAGGCGATGGCATTACCCAGAAGGTGTGCAGCACCATTAGAAAGAAGAAGGGGGTTGAGAGAATCTGACAAGGTGCACAGGGTTGATGCCAACACACAAAGATTAAAAGAGAAAGCTTTGGGTTTTAAAGGACAGAGACATGGAGTAAGGACATTCCCGGAAGAAGGAATGGCACATTTCAGAAGACTCCATGGGAGATATCTGCACCCCCATGTTCACTGCAGCATTGTTCACAATAGCCAAGGTACGAAAACAACCTAGATGCCCATTAGCAGACAAATAGATAAAGAAATGTGATATACACATACAATGAAATATTATTCAGCCTTAAAAAAATAAGGAAATCCTGACATTTGCAACAACATAGATGAACCTTGAGAACATAATGCTAAGTGAATAAGCCAGACACAAAAAGACAAATACTGCAAAATTCCACTTATATGAGGTATCTAAAATGGTCAAACTCATGGAAGCAAAGAATAGAATGGTGTTTGCCAAAGCCTCAGGGGAAGGGGAAATGGGGAATTATTGCTCAATTGGAACAAAGTTTCAGTTATACAAGATAAGTTCTAGAGATCTGCTGTAGGACACAGTACCTATAGTTAACAACATGGTATTTTGCACTTTAACATATGTTAAAAGGATAGAGCTCGTTAAGTGTTTTCACCACAAAAAAAAACACGACAACAACACCAAAATACATAAAAGAACACAAGGAAGTTTTGGGACGTAATAGATGTGTTTAGTACCTTGATTGTAGTGACGGTATTGTAGATGTATGAATATATCCAAGCTCATCAAAATGTATACATTAACTGTGTGAGAATTTTAGCGTATCAATTATACCTCAATAAAGCTTTAAAAAAAGACTCAATGGAAGGAAAAAACATGCCTTTTTCAGCAGAGAGCAAACAGCAACACATGGCTAGCGCATGGGGGCATCCTACAGTAGGACAGAGGAGAAAGCTCATCTTGCTTCATTATGGCAGAACCTCCACACCACCGGCTTACAAAGAACTTAGAGTCAGCTAGAACCCCCACGTCATCTTTCTCACACAGCCCGACCAGATTACCCTCGTTCTCCCTGCTATACTCCATCCCCCCTAGAAAATCTCCTCCTTGTGAGAACGGGGCTTAGGGAAAAGATGGAGTACAGACAAGTCTTAGAGAAAATAAAACTGCTCATTTCTCCCAAATAAATGCAGTCTCCATATTTCACAGAATTAATGTTGACAGAATTCACAGAGTTTGGGGAAAAGCAAGAGCCAGAGCGCACGTGATTTCTTCCAGTCATTTCAAAGCTCGCAATTTCTCTGCCACTGGTAACCTACCATGGAGAATTCATTTCATGCCTGTCTACTCTGGTAAAACCTTGGAATGAATTGAATTGTTACAAAAAGGTGAAAATTAGGAATGCCAAGAGTCATTTGATGCAGCTAATTAAGAGTCGTCGTCTCTGCAGTTTTGCACGTGTTCCCGACTTTCTTTACCTATAAACTTAGTTTCTCAAGTTGTGCCTGATAAAAGAATTGTGAGAAACCTCTTTGCTTGTTGCCAAAGAGAAGGTCTTATCTCTTTACACTGAAGCACTGGAGAAAAATATTCACTTTCAAGTGATCTTTTTAGTATTGGAATTATTTTGATCAAACTAAAAACCTCTGAGCTAAAATGTAGTTCAGTTGTGCAGTGGCTGTAGGGGGTCGGGAAATGAAAGAAACAGAACTGCCCCTCCGATGACTTCCACTGCACGTACATTAAAATCCAGGCTCCTTACCTGGGTTGGCAATGCCCCACCTCTCTGACCCCACCTCTATTTATGTTCCCATCACTCCCGGCACCACCTTAGCACCTCTTCTCTTTTCCTCCAACACGGCATGCTTGCTCCCACCCCAGGGCCTCTGTATTTGGTGTCCCCACTGCATGGAATGTTCTTTCCCCCAGCCTTTATATACATTGGCTCTTTCTTGACATTCATATATCAGCTTAAAAGTCACCTTCTCAACATGTCCTTCCCTGACCCACATGTATCAATTAGGATGCTTCCTGCAACAAGTAACAAAGAAGACCCAACCAGAAGTAGATAAAACAAGACTTCAGTGATTCACACAACATAAAACATCAAGGCAGGGTAGTTCTGAGGTGGGATGATTCAGCAGCATTAGGATTTCATCAAAGAGCCAGGTCCTTTCCAATATTCCATTCTGCCATCTTCAGCAGCTCTCAGCAAAGCTCCCTTCCTGGTCAGTGAGTGAAACTGTTCCGGACCTCACTTGAGGGCACAGTGGGGATCCATGAAGATGATAGGCATTTTCTCCCATGCAGCTCTTTCTATTAGCAGGAAAAACATTTACTGGAGGTCCCCCCACTGGAAACCCTCTCCTCCCACTGGCCAATACCTGATGTCCCTAAACTAATCACTGGCAAGAAGGAGGAGACCACCGTGATTGATGTTGGTGAGATCTGGAAAAGGATCACATTCCCTAAGGTGACCAGAGGGTAAACACACAAGAAAAAAAAATTGAAGCCGTGCCAGGCAGTGCAAGGAGGGAAGCCAGGGTTGGGGAAGGAATGACTAACAAAGACAAGCAGAAGCAATGACCACAATATTCAATCCAAAATTGCCCCAGCCACTCTCTACAACAATGGATCTTTAAATCTCTGCATAGAACTGAGTTTAGCCTTGTATGTCTCTCGTTCATTTATTCGTTCATTACCTGATGCCCCAGTACAAATATAAGCCTCATAAGAGCAGGGACCCTGTTGATTGTTTCAGCAAGGCCTTCCCCAGCACCAGAATGGTGACTGGCACATACTAGGCATATATTGAAGGTTTTTGAATGAATACATGCAGGAATGAGTCCACGTGCATGCCTGTTCTGCCATTGAACCCTTAATGGTAACCACATATTGAACGTGACAAGCAGGAAAATCCACCAAGACTAAACCATCACTTCAATGACCATTACCTTGGAAGATGGCCCTGAGCTCACGAACATATCACTCATGATTTCAGCAAACCTTTATAGGGAACTCAAAACAGAATGCAAAACTTTTCTCCTTCTCCAGGGTTTTCTGATTCCTTGATGACATCATTACCCACCCAGTTGCCCAAGACAGAACCTCAGGTATCTTCTCCACTTTTTCTTCTTCCTTACCCACATGCACATCCAACAGTCCAGTCCTGAAGAACTCAAAAATCCATTCCTTCCTCTCGATTTCCCCTGTTACTATTTAATTAGGTTGTGTTAAATTAACTCTAATATCCTTGTCCCCTCCAATTTTATGTGATACTTTGACTCACATTGCCTTATTTTCCAGGACCCCACATTAAAACACAGCTATCAGGAAAGGATGGAGTTCATTGTTATTTTGTATTACCAACATTTATATCAAGAATATTTCTGTTTTTTTCTTCCTCAGTGAGGTTTCGTTTGAGAGGAAAGGGAGGGAGAAAAGGCAGTTCAAGCTGTTACTTTAAATGGCCATTTCTTAACAGTGGAAGAAATACTCGAGCATAGCTCAGGATTTCTAGCTTGGTACTCAGCCAATTGTGCAGAGTCCAATCTTGTAAAAATCCATCAATATATAAAATAAATGAAACAAAGATAGTCCAAGAACTTTTATGATTCTGGGATGTTAGCCATGGAGAACTTTTTGCTTTCAAACACATATCATAATTGTTGAGATGACGTTAAAGAAAATTTATAGACAACATGTGATACTTCCCTTAGTTTCCCAATTGGAAAAGTCCATCTCTTCTCTGAATTCCCAGAGCACTTTTTATGGTACATTTATTCTCATCCTCCATCCTTTCTAACATGTGTTAAGTTATTTCTGACCTTATTATATCTCCCCTACTCACCTATGAGCTCATTGATGGCAAAACCTAAGTGTATTAGGGAGTCTTAACTCATTGGGGTCACATACATGAAATGATCATTCTCATTTCCAATCAAAATGCTTTTGACCATACTCTTGAATTTCCCTCTTCAATCCCTTGATGGCACTTGGGCATAATGCATAGTTCATGGTTACTTTCAGGTATTAAAAGTCCTTTCTATTTTAAAACTTCAATTTCATCTCTGATACAAAGTTAACCTCCTCTGCCTTGGCACACATGGTTTGAGAAAATTTGAGTGGGAGGGTGTTTGGACTAATTTTTCACTTCCTTCCCCTTCTCCCTCAGGACAGGCTGTTAGCTCCTCAATAATTGGGAATCGAGAAGCTGGATCAGGGAGTAGAGAATGGGCAAAGGTCTCCTTACGAAACTAGACATGGTTGAATCCTCCCTTTACATTTGCTGCTTTGGACCACTGATGCCCTCCCTCTGCATGGCAGGCATCTGAACACTGCCTCTCCTGAGCAGCTTCTCCCAGGGTCCTGTGTGGTCTGCACAGGGAACAGATCCCTCCCATGAGAAATCTGGATTGAACTCTGCAGTCTCCCTCCCCCCTCCCACTGGTGTTGCAGTCTCCCCACCTGGTTAACAGCCTGAGTTGACCTTGTGACATTCTCCGAACCTCCAGGAAAATCACAATTTTGGGCATGTAGAATGATGACTGCCCGATTGCCAGCCTTTCCTAAGCTTTGCCAACTCACTGCCATTCCCTTTTTTCTACTCAATAGGCAGATCCACCACCTAAGTACAGGTATAACTGAGGACTAAGCATGACTGCTTCTTATGGCTGGCCCCAATCTTACAAGGGATTCTTGAATAGTCCCTATCACTTGACTTTGAGGGGACAAGGGGTGAGGTGATCACTTCTCACCTGAACAATTCCCATCATCACCAACCCCAAAGGTTCTCTCTTTTCTTCCTCCCTGGTCCTCGCCTTAATAGACTGGGCGAGGGGGCTAGAAGTCATATGGCAAAGCTCTTTCCTGCCTCTTTTGGGGAATGTCAGCAGCCCTCTTAGATGGGGAGAAATCACTGCTTCTTGGCCTCCTACTCTGGACTCTAGTTGCCTATTCTGCAGACACAGGAAAATCATCACAAACACAGAGCTTGAAACAGCAAACATTTGTCATCTCCCAGTTTTCATGACTCAGGAGTCCTGGCACAGCTCAGCATAGTCCTTTACTCGGGGTCTCCTAAAGCTGTAATTGAGGTGTCAGCTAAAGTGCGTTTCTACCTGGAGGTTTAACTGGGAAGAATCTGCTTCCAAAGCCACTCAGGTTATTGGCAGAATTCGTCTCTTTGCAGATGTATGACTGAAGTTTTCTTGCTTGCTGCCAGCCAGGGACCACTCTTAGCTCCTAGAGCCACCCTCAGTTCCTTGCCACGTGGTCCCCTCCAGAAGCCTTCCTACAAATTGGTGGATGACTTCTCCAAAGCCAGCAGGAGTATCTCTCGCTCCTGTCTGCTAAGGCAGAGCCTTTTTTTTTTATTTCAGCATATTATGAGGATACAAAAGTTTAGGTTACATATATTGCCCTTGCCCCCCACCTCGAATCAGAGCTTTAAGTGCGTCCATCCCCTAGACGGTGTTCATCGCACTCACTATGTATGTATACACCCTAAGGCAGAGTCTTAAATAATACAATGCCACAGTAGGAGTGACTATCACAACTCCTTTGCTATATTTTATTGGCTAGAAGCAAGTCACATGTTCCATCCACACTCAGTATACAAGAGTGTGGCTCACTGGTGCAACCTTAGGGTGTGTCCACCACACGTGGGTTTCCTTCCTTCCTCCCTCCCTGCCTTCTTTCTTCCTTTCTTCCACACATAGATGACCTGCCATGTGCCAATCACACTACACTAAGTGAGACAAAAATGATTAAGGTAAGCCTCTTCCCTTGGTGAGTGCAGGTTGTTATAACAGAATATCATAGACTGGGTGACTTAAATAACAGACATGTACTTCTCACAATTCTGAAGGCTGGAAGTCTGAGGACAGGGTTCCAGCATGGTCAGGTTCAGGTGAGGCCCTCTCCCTGGTTTTCAGACAGCCACCTTTTCACTGTGTCCTCACACGACGGAAAGCAGAGAGAGCCATCAAGCTCTCACGTCTCTTCTTCTAAGGGCACTGATCCCATTCATGAGGACTCCACCCTCATGACCTAATCTCTTCCCAAAGGCCCTGCCTCCTAAGACCATCACATTGGGAGTTAGGGTTTCAACATATGAATTTGGGGGAGAAACAAACATTCAGTTCACAGTACGCCTGTCTTCCAAAAGTTCATACACTAGTGGAAGAGACCATCCTGTAAACATCTAGGTTGTAGCTTATAATAAATGCTGGCATATTTTTATATACAAGCCCCAGCTCAGAACCAGGAGCCCTAATTTTACGTGATAAAAGCAGAAAAAGTTCATGGAGGAAATTCCGTTTGCATATACTTTTGAAAGAGGAGGAGGAGGAGGAGGCCCTCCAACATTTATACAGTGTTGTACCTATATCAGGCATTCAGCAAACGTGCATTGAATAAAAAGCTAAAGAATGTGAACAAAGAACTAATTTTCCAAAGAGCAGAATAAAGACTTGGGGAAAACACCTGATATCACAGCAGTCCCAACATAAAAATTAGTGTATGGTCACATATTGCACAGGCCTTAAAAATTTGAATGCTTCAAAAAATCAGTCTCTACATTCCATACCTAAGAAGCAGCTGAGCTGGCCAGAGAGGATGGAACAGAGGACTTTGGTCTCAGAGCCAAGAATGGGTGAGTGGAAGGATGGGAGCTCAGGGCAAGGGTTGGAGAGGAAGAGGACAAGGCTGTCCGATGGCTTTGCCCAGACAGGTGGTTCTGGACCAGTGAAATGGACAGTCATCTTCTTCCAAAGTTGCTACTTTCCGACAACCTGCATTTTCATACATTACATACTGACACCATAAACTGCTTTTCATATGCCCAAGAAAGACTTTCCTCTATGAGCTAACAAATGAACATTTTGAAGTATTTAATAGTAGTACCCAGCAAGCTCCTTTCTGATAATACCACCACCTTAGGCTGTCCCACCATGTCTAATCCATAAATATGAATATAATATTGCAAAGATCTTTAAATAGGGTTCTGGGGGGTCCAGAGAGGTACCTCTTAGACCCTTGTGCCCCTCTCTCCATTTCAATCATGGTTGCTCTATATCTATATGTTTTACAGACTAGGACTGGGGAAGATTATATTTGAAGAGAGTTCCACTGTTTAATTTGTTTTCAAAAACCTGTTTTATTATATTGTTTCTTTTTTTATAAAAATGAGGAGATACTGGAAAAATAGAACTCTTGGTACAGTGATAGGACACTAAGTATAAAAATATTACAATCAAAATTACAATCGCTATCTTTAAGCACACCCAGAGCGGTAAAACTTTGTTTCAATTCAATGTTTAATGAACTTAGTATGGGTCAGCCAGACATGTGATTGTCAAGGAAAAGAAATGGAGGATAAACATGTACAAAATATCATTAATGATATCTGGTTGAAGATTGTGACTAAAAATGAAGATGTAATTATAGAGATTTTATAATATTTTAAGCTCTCTGGAATGGAGCCCTCCTCATCGCATGAATATCTATATCTTTCACACATTTGAGGTTAGCACATGCATGTTTTTTGGAATGTATGTATGCAAAAATAGGAGAATGCCTACAAAAATGTTTTCGTGAAGTCAACTTATGAGCTAATGACTGTCCCCTGCATGGTGTGCACCTTGAATATCTTATTCTCACTATATGCAGCATACAACATTCTCGTTTAGTTTGGTTTCACTTTCACGTTCTATATCCATCTTACCTAGATTTACCTTCAATCCAAATCTGCTTTCTTTTGTTCCTAATTCCGGCCTTTGCTTTCACTAAGGATTCTAATCATTTTGCTCAAGTTCTAACAAATCAAGAGAAGCAGCTTAGGGAAACCATGGCAAATGTTTCTTAGCCTGGTCCTGCTCTTTTCCTGTCTCCTTCATTTCAGAGCATTTGAAGTTTAGAGGGTTTCTGATCATCACACTAACAAATCACTAAAAAGGCAGGCCGGGCCTTGGTATTAGGAAATAAATGTAATGGAGATCCTCTTGACCTTGGCAGTGACAAAAACTAATATTAAAGCAAATAAAGTCACAATGCGGAGGACTAATCTTCCCCTTCAAACACTATAAGAATGAGAAATTTAAGAAACCCTAATGGGCAAGTATTTTGATAGGCAGTGTCTTAAACATCCTTTTGCTGATTGTCACTGTCTTGCTAGTTACCATCTTGGTGAATTTCTCTGTTTTCTAAATCCTTTCAACAGATAGCCTTTCTTTCTGCAAACATTTAGCAATTCAACAAACAAACAAACATAAAACACCTAGCATGAGCAATACACTGTCCTGAGTGCCATGAAAGATATGCAGTTGAGCTTACCTATGAGTTTTTAGCTTGGCAGGAGAACTAATTCATGTATTCTGACAAAAAGTAAAAATAAGGCCAGGCACGGTGGCTCACGCCTGTAATCCTAGCACTCTGGGAGGCCAAGGCGGGTGGATCGCTCGAAGTCAGGAGTTTGAGACCAGCCTGAGCAAGAGCGAGACCCCATCTCTACTAAAAATAGAAACAAATTATCTGGCCAACTAAAATATATATAGAAAAAATTAGCTGGGCATGGTGGCGCATGCCTGTAGTCCCAGCTACCCG
>CM052437.1:78713035-78733860 GCA_028533085.1 Varecia variegata
AAAAAAAAAAAAAAAAAAAAAAAGTAAAAATACATAAATGCTTGAAAAGAGAAAACCTTGGGGAAAAAAATCTTCCCAAGGTTTTTTGGAGAAGGTAACATTTGAGCTGTTTTCGAAGGCTTGGTAAGATTCAGACATGCAAAGACAAAGACATCTGTCTTAGTCTGTTCAGGCTGCTATGACAAGAGGCCATAGACTGAGTGGCTTAAACAACAAAACATAGTTTCTCACAGTTCTGGAGGTCAGGAAGTCCAGGATCAGGGGACTGGCAGATTTCTGGTGTTCGGCAAGGGCCCACTTCCTAGTTCATGGAAGGCCATTCTCTTCTTGCATCCTCAAACAAGGGACAAGGGAGCTCTCTGAAGTGTCTTTTATGAGGTCACTAACTCCACTCATGAGAGTGAAGCTTAATCCACTTCCCAAAGGGGATTTAGGTTTCAACATATGAATTTGAGGGGCAGGGGAACGCAAACACTCAGTCTGCTTCAGCATCCCCTGGTAAAGGAACACATGAATAAATATACCAAAATGATAAAGTACAAACGGTTCAGAAAATGAAGCCTAGATCTTCGGCTTTAGATACTGAAAGACTCAGTTTCAAATCCTACCTGATTACACCAGTTCAAATACCTTGGAAGTCACAAAATACTCTTTTCCCCGCGACGTTGAAACATGATGTTGAGATACAGACATGACACGTTACTTTGGTACGTTGAGGCAGCACATTTTGCCCCACACTGCCCCGTTCTGTCCTCCCCTCCACCACCTATTTCATATTATGTTTACACTTTGTTACTCAGATACATTAAGCCAACTGCTCAAGGGCACATGTGTTTCAGAGCCTGGATTTAAACTGCAATCTCGCTCATTTCAATGTCCCCACTCAGCCAAGATCAGCTGCCTACACCCTTCACCTCCCCCACTAGAATCTGTCTCCTCTAGTTTTAACCATCCTGGGAGCCCAGCATACACGCATCCCACCCACACCTTGCTAGGCAACCAGCAACATTGGAAAGAAGCAGCAGCACAAGCTTAATTCCACCAAATTGACCTTTGTTCTTATTACTTCTAAGCACCATTTTAAGTAACAAACAAATTCGTAGCCACCATACGCATTGCCTGGGTCTATACCTGTTACTTGTGTCAATTTATAATAATGCACAGAAAATGCTAACTGAACACCCAACATCTTGGGCACAATAAACTAAGGAAAAAAAGATATTTAATATTACAATAATTTACTTTACTGTGATACATCAAGATATTTTCAAGCTCCATTTGGGAAATACCTTTCCAGCCCTGGTGGGGAGGAGAAAATGAAGATCCCAATCAAATCACATCCCCTTGCAAATGAGCCATAAGCTACTCCATGTGAAGAAAGTCACCTACATATATGTGTGAACCCACGAGGGTTGGCCCTTCCTAGACTTCATTAACATGTTCTTTACAACGGCTCTGCAAGGAAGGTTTTGTCCATCTTGCTTACCTGTAAGAAGTCTCAGCTCAAGGAGGTTGAGTAATGTGCCTAAGGTCACATCACAAATTAGCAGCCAAGCAGGAAACAGACATTCAAAACTGGACCTGCTGGACTCTAAATCCTAACTTCTTGTCCCTTTATGGAGCCACCTCCCTAGTGCCAGTCCCTTAGGATTGTCTCTCCCATCCATTCCTCCTTTCTAAACTTTACCCTTGTTCTACCGTAAAATCTCCAATATCGCCAATAATTATTGAGTGCTTACAATATGCCACACCCAGATCTCAGTGATTTATAAGCACAATATCACTTGATTTTCACAACAGCCTGATGAATGGGCAGAGCTGGTATTCAGAAAGGCCATCTGATTGTTTATAGATTGCCTGCATCCTGACTGGTCAGTGCCATGCCAATCAGTTGGTAAACACTTTTAATATTGTTTATGGAATATACACTATGATTATGCCTGGTTAAGAGATGAGGAAACTGAAGCTTAGAGAGGTGAGAGGTGAGGTGACACATCCAACGTCACAGGGTTGGGAAGTAGCATCTACAAGATTCTAACCCAGGTCACTTTGGTGACAAAGCCCATCCCCACCTCGCTCCACACTTCTCTGAGGCCTGTGTCTACTGCACAGGCCTGGATTCAAAAAGTTCCTCTGATAACTAATGATCTCTATGAGCCTAGTTTTCCTCATCTATAAAATGGGCCCGTAAGATCCAACTCCAATATTTGTCATGAGGTCTAAATCTAAATAACTGTGGTTATTAGGATCTTGTAACAGGCACTGAATTATTATTATTACTATATTTAAATAATAATTATTGTTAATTATTATTAATTTGTTGTTATTAGAGAAAATCCCCTCTAAAAGACATTTAAGACCCTCTATAATCTACTAACCTCATTGTTCTCTAATGTTGTCATCTAACATGTCTACCTGCCCCTACCCCTCACTAATCACATAAATATGAGATGCATTTTCATTCTCTCTGCTTTTGTTTATGTTGATCTTGGGCTGCCTTTCTCATTTATCCATCTAATATCTAGGCCCAGCTGCAGTGTCAACTTCCAGAATAAATCTCTTCCAATCCCTCCACCAGAATCAATCATCTTAAACTACCTGTGCACATTTCTTTTACCTCTAGTGAACAATTTATTCTTTATGGATTTTTATTATTTATTTATTCATCCATCTCCCTTAAGGGTTAGAACCTCTTTGGCTCATATCTGCATCCCCCATAGCATCTACCCAAACGTGTGGAAAAGAAGAAAGGAAAGAGGGGTGGTAAGTAGAGAAAGGGGTAGTTGACAGCTGAGCCCAGTGGAAGATAAGAAGGGAGAGTGTCTGGGCAGAGGCCAGGGAAGATCACCTGGGTATTGCATCACCAATACCCCGGGCATCATGCATCAGGATGAACCTTTCAGGTTCTAGTTTCCCACATGGACCTTAATTAGCTGGGTGACTTTAATCAAGCTGATTTACCTCTCTGGGCCTCAGTATTCTTGCTTATAAAATGAAGGACATGCACTAAATCTCAAGAGGTTCTTCCCACCCTAAATTTCGTGCATCCATGCCCCCCCTCCAGACACCTTGCCATCGCCACTAATACTGCAATGACCACACTATGGTGTCACTGCCTGCTTCCTCCATCAAACTCTGAGCCCCTCCAGAAGCACCCTGCAGTGGGTCTCCTTAGCTACTGCCTCCCTTGCACTGAGCCTGGGACCTGGCATTGTTTTGCTTAATGAATGAATGAATGAATGGCCTGAAGGAATGGAGAGTTCCGTAAACCTCAGAGCAAAAGTCTGAGTCCAGGCAGAGCTAGGGTAGCTGTAATTTTAGTGGCTTCTAGTGACAGAATGGGGTGTAAGCAAGATGGCCATATGTCCTACTCTGCCTGGGACAATTCCAGTTTTCCACCTGCTGTCCCAATGTAATTATTACAGCATCCCCTTTCACCCTCACAAGTGTCCCCTTTGGATGATAAATCAAATGTTCACCATGTAAATGAGGGAACTCCCTGTTTTGAGTACTGAGCATGTACCAGATGCCTCAATCAGCTCTTTGCACATATAAATCTTCATTAATTCACCCCAAAGCCCTAAATATTGGTATTATTATCCTCACTTTTTACAGATAAAGAAATTGAGGCTCAAGAAGTTTATATGAATGGCTGAAAACCTCAAAGCCATTAATAAATAGAGGCTAGATCCACATTCAGGACAGCCTGAATTCAAAGTCCTGTTCCTTCTGCTCCGCCACGTGCTTGGATCACGGGGTAATTGGGACCCAGGAAGGGTCAAGTTTCTCTGGGCTCAGGGTCAGATTTCTCTCTCTCTTACCTCTCTCATTACACTCCCTCAATTCCTAATTTTTCTTTGCTGGGTCTTGTCCCCTCTCCAAACCCCAGAAAGGCCACAGTTTCAGTTGTAGCAGGTGGCATTTCTCTCCTCTTTCCATCACTTTGCCACTGCTACTTCCAGAACTAAGTCTGTGAGAGAGGGCTGTGTTTTGTAACTCAGAGAGGAGTCTCAATCTCTTCGAGCATAATACGTAGCAGGAGGTGACCTTCATAGTGCAAGGGAGGGTCATGCAAGGCGACTCAGAGGCAGCGCAAGCTCTGTGGCTTCTCCCCCGAGACTGATGTCCGTGGACAAGGACGTGGGCTTTCTGAGTCCACCCATCTGGGTTTGAGTCTAGGTCAGCCACCTCCAACTACGTGATGTCGGACTTATCATTTAACCCCTCACAGCCTCAGTTTCTTCATCTGTAACCACCCCTTGCCGCCGGTTGTCACAAAAAGACGTCCTCACAGTTGCTGGTTGAGCAGGACTTATGTCTCATGTGTAAGCTTGGGGTCTTACTCGTCCCGATGGAAATTCCACCCCTCCTCCCCGTAAACTGGATCATTTGGGCAAACCCCTATTTCATCCCCCTAAGCCTCCTGGGCATCATCCCGGCAGAACCTGGGACCCTCCAATGCACCTCGACTTCTCCATGCCCCACACTCCCTGCCACCCCCCACTCCTCAGTTCAAAGCAATAGCCTCTCGCGTTTTGCCCCTTCCCCTTCCTTCTACCAATTTATTCTCACTCTGATTCCAGATGGATTTCTTTTAAAGTGCAAATCTATTCATATCACTTGCCTACTTGAAATTCCATAGTCGCTTCCTCTTGCCCTCAGAATCAAGTTCAAACTCCTCCTGGGAGAGAATTACATGGCCAGGGGCTGTCCTGCCCTCTCCCTATCATTTCTTACTCTCTTGCCACAGTGAACTTCTCTTGGTTCCATTAAGGGGCCACATTATCTCCTGCCTCTGGGCTCTCATGATGCTTTTCTCTGTTCCTAGAATGTTCTACTCCCCTGCCCATCCCCCATCCCATTCACTCACCCACCCCTCACCTAGTTAACTCTTTCTTGTCACTTACATCTTAGCCTGAACCTCACTTTAGGAGATAAGCCTTTACTTACAGCACATGCCAACCTCGGTCACCCATTTACAGGTAGGTGTCAAAGCCCCTTCTGCTTCTATCCTTGTAAAATTCAGTCCACTCAAAGTGACTGGTGCAGGGGCTCCCTTCACCTACAGACTGTAAGCCCCACAGGAGCAGGGACCACATCTGACTTGCCTCTCACTATATGTCTACACAATGGGGAATCAGAGGCAAGCCAAAAATGTCATTCATTTGCTCACTCATTCATTTGTGCAACTCTTTCCATTGTGGTGGGTGTGCATTTATCTCCCTCTTTCGTTACCTTTTTTCTGTTACACCAGAGATTAATCAAGAAGAAGACTGTGCTTTGCAACTCTCAGAGGAACAAGACTCACAAACTCTTTGAGCATAACACATGTCCAGAGTTGATTTTTGCAGCGTAAGAGGTTAGGTGTCTTTTAGATCCTCTGTCCTGAAGCCCGGGGGATATGAAGCGCCTCACTCTGTCCTACATCCCTGCCCAGTAGCAGGATCAGGTAGAGCAGAGAATGACTGCCTACAGAAATCTGAAGGAGAAAGTTGAAGAAAGGAGGAACAGAAGGAAAAATGGCCAAGAGGTTGTATGAAAGAAGAAAGAGAAAGGGAGAAATTATAAACAGATCCTGAGAGACTGAGACTAAATAAACCTTCCCACCTAAAATTGGACTAGATACATCATCTGAACTTCTGCCACTTTGTGGATTCTGGATAATTTGAAACATTTATTGCTTAAGTCTGAAATAAAGGATTGATCGATGGCCAAAATCCCTTGTACATGCTTGTAAATGGCTGCTGGTTTTGTGTGCAGTCCTCCTGCGGCAAACACTTGTGGCTACCCACCGAAATCCATCTCTTCCTTCTTCCTTAGGAAGAGAATTGGAGCTGGGTGTGTTTCTCAGGCTCCCTCGCAAGCAGCTGTGCATACTAAGTGCATGGTTAAGTTTACACCAATGGGATGTGGTTGGCAACAACACTTGGATCTTCTGTGTCATCTCCAAGCCACTTGCCCTGGAGGTCCTCTATTTTCCTTCACATGAGCTGCATCACAGAGCAACCATACAGACAAGGGCAAAGCCCTAAGAAATGGTAAAGTAGTAAGATAAAAGAAAGGAACCTTAGCCCAAGAATGGCCACAGGAAGCTGAGCCAGCACCCTGGCCTTGATTGCTGCCCTTGGGAATGTTAGCTGAGAGTATAATAAACTTCTATCTTCCTTCGATCATGGTATTTTGGGGTATCTTCATTATAGCAGGTTAACCTTTACCCACATTAATAGAGGAGCTTTTTTTCCTCATCAAAGGTGTAGAGCTGGGTTTTCAATGATTGGATTTGTGAAATAGGAAAGAGCTTCCAGAATGTGTATTGTCTCTTAATGGAATATAGCAATTCTAACAGGGCTCTCTTGGGACTTACTCGGCCAGGAAAAGCAATGCACATTAAATACCACACACATTGAATTTCAATGCATTTTGAGGCTCCTATGAAAATATATATGCAAACCTTTTACCTATTTGTCTATATAGCTCAGTTGTTCTGCAAATGCCATTTAAGGCTCAGCTCAAATACTGCCTCCTCCAGAAGACTTCTCTGAACTCTTCCTACAGCTCTAATCAGCCTTTCCTTTGTCAGGTGTCCCATGTAACAGCTAAGTCTCCTCTACTCAGGGTAGTATCATAGTGTCTGTGTACAATTTCACTCTTCTGTCAGGTTGCAAGCTATGTCACCGCTTTGCAGCATTACTCATTCATTTATTGAGTATCTATTATGTGCCAGGTGCTGTGCTGAGTGCTAGAGATAGAGAGATGAATGAGACACACTAGTCCTCAGAGTCTGATGGAGGGAGAGAGACACTTAGGTGAAAAATGACAATACATTTTTGTATTGCCACATGTAGTGTGGCAAGCGCTACTGCAGAATCATGAATCTAGGCAGACAACTCCAGAGTTTTTTCTCTGAACCAATGCAGTCTGATGATTTCCAAATGTTTCTCTCTAGAACAGGCTTGTCTACTGAGGTCAGCTGTCTGCAGCCTCCCTGGGATGATGACACACCCTGACACTTGGGTCCTATCTTTGGGCTTCCCTATGGTCATCAAAACTTCTCAGGGTCGGCCGGGTGCGGTGGCTCACGCCTGTGATCCTAGCACTCTGGGAGGCCGAGGCGGGCGAATTGTTTGAGCTCAGGAGTTCGAGACCAGCCTGAGTAAGAGCGAGACCCCGTCCTACTAAAAAACAGAAAGAAATTAACCAGACAACTAAAAATATATAGAAAAAATTAGCCGGGTATCCTGGCGCATGCCTGTAGTCCCAGCTACTCGGGAGGTTGAGGCAGAAGGGTCGCTTGAGCCTAGGAGTTTGAGGTTGCTGTGAGCTAGGCTGACGACACGGCACTCTAGCCCGGGCAACAGAGTGAGACTCTGTCTCAAAAAAATAAAAACAAAAAAAGACTTCTCAGGGTCCAAACTCATCAAATTGTTCATGTTAAATATGTGCAGTTCATTACATATCAATTATACCAATAAATCATACCAATAAAGCTGTATAGAAAAAAGAACTCCCCAGGGAGGAAACTGATGGAGGGCCACCAAAGAGTGAATGGCTTTGTCTCTGTCCCCAGAGAGCTCTCATTGTGCATCAGAATGTTTTTCATACAGCTGGCTTATGATGGGCTTGAGTTGAGCCTCTGTGGGTAGATGTAGAATCTCTGTTATTTGGGCTCTTCCTTGATTCTTATTAAGATTTTTAAATAGGAGTCCTTCTTACGAAAAGTCTTTAATCAAAGAGCAAATTCTTTTAATTGTGGGTCAAAGAAAACCAAAGTCCCAAGAAATGAACTCAAACCTACAAATTCAATTAAAATACAACAAAGAAAGCCACTGGTTACAGAGGGACACGAAGACAATGAAGCCTAATTATATATTTAATTAATTTATTTATTTACTGATTTACATAGCCATTTTGGTGAAATACAGGCTTTAAGGCAGAATCTGGGCATCTGTAAGTGAATCTAGCACAGGGAACGGTGTATTGTAGGGGCCCAACAAATACTTGCTGAATCCAAATTGATTTTCATAAGAGCCCACTCCTCACCCTCTTATCCCACTGTAATATTAATATGTCCTGTGTTTTTTGCGCTCAAGATTTAGGCTTTGCTTGAGGCTGCAAGGTTAATTAGGAACAGCCAACATTCCCCTAATGACAGGATTCAGGACTTTTAAGGACAAGTCCTTAGAGTTCATATACTCCAAAGTTCCATGGAAGAAGGAACAGGAGCCTCTGAGGAAACCCAGACACTTGTACAATGTCGCAGGCAGAGCTGGGTAGGGAGGGAAAGAAATCTAATCAGTGAGGACACCCAGGTTTCTTTGGGAACTATAGTTTCTTTGGAAAGTGTAGAATATTTACATGGATTTTAAAATAAGAGCAAATCAGGAAGCAACACTGCAACTGAAGTTTCTGAAACAAATGTCTCCTGCATCCTGTCTCCCAGTTCTTCATTCTCTTCGCCTATGGGTTTGGGAGAACATTGACAATAATCACTTGAGCAATCAGCACGGCATCTCCCCCTGGAAGGAGCTGGGACATGGGCGGCAGAGAAGCTGCCCCTACCCAGCCAAGATTACCCATTGGATGGATGGCATCATTAGCAGGCATGCCCTGAAGCCAATTGCCCGCCATAAAGCCGACTCTTCACCTGTCTCAGATGGCCCCACATCAGATCCAGAGGGTGACAGTCTAGGAAAAGGGGAGGAGGGCTACAAGCCTGGGCAAGAGGGGTCCTAGGGCCAAAGAGCTGCCAGCTTACTGCATGTGGGAGTTAGTAACTACAGCCGGGCCATGCAAAGGGACTCTCAATGCCAAAGGAAGAGCCCAGACCCTGCCTCCAGTGCTGCCTCTGTGGACATCGGCTCTAACCCTACAACAAGTGCTAGTATGTGTCGTGTCCCCAGCATTGTGGAGAAGGTAAGAACCATCGTAGTCATGAGGGGTGTAGGGGTGGTGCTAGGAGCAGCTGTGTGGTGCAGCAGTGTCACCTGTGGGACAGGACAAGACTGAAGAGGTTAGCTGTTTTCCACGCTAAGTAGCTGGAACTTTCTCCTGAGGCAAAGGAGAGCCATGACTGGATTTAAAGCCCGAGAGTTCTCTGGTTTTGTCACGTCAGCAGTCTGAAATGTCGGTTCTTGGTGTGCTCTTGGCCGAAGAATAACCAGACACAGTGAAAGCAAGGTAAGCACGAAACGAAGATTATTGAAGAGAGAAAGATACGATTATAGAGCAAGAGCAAGATATATGTTTATAGAGCAAGAGACATTCACCACAATCAATGAACTTGTAACAAAAAAGGCGTTGGTCATGGTGTAGGGTCTTGTTTTGTAGTGTCCAGATAAGGTCTTCCTCGTGGTTTAGATGTCACCAGAGAACTGCTTTGATGGACAGTTGGGAGTCACATAACCTGAGTCTTACTGTGCATGCAGATGTCTTCCATGAGCCTCTCAGAAAGCCCATTGTGGGGGGTAAACTGCAATGTAGATTTAAGCTAATGACATGATAATTAACCTTAGGTTGTCCTAGGTCACCTTCCAGTCCCCGTTGTGCCTGTGCTGTTTAGCCTGCAGGCTAGGGAATCTTCTGCATTCTTTTGCAGTTGGCATTAAGTTCTGACTGGCAGATTCTCAGGGCATTCCCTCCTTCCCCAGATGTAGCAATTGCTCGAGGCACCCAGCTTTGTCTCCAGGAGGGGGCAGAGGTCCCTAGCTGTCTACCTAACAGTTTCAGGTGATATCTCCAGGGGCTGTGTAGAGAACAGGTTCATGAAGAGGTTCTCCAAGTGCAGTCAGTCCCCAATCAGAGGCTTCAGTGACACCTAAGGACTTGTTAGAAATGCACATTCTCGGGCCCCACCTCAGACCTAATGAATCAGAATCTGATGGGAGCCCAGAAATCTGCACTTTGGTTTTTTTAATATAATTTCTATTTCAAATTAGTAGGGGGTACAAGTGTTCTTGTTATATGGGTTAATTGAATGATGCTCAAGTTGGGGCTTTTGGTGTGCCCATCACCAGAATAGTGTCCATTGTACCAAGAGGTAAGTTTTTATCCCTCACCGCCTCCCGCCCTCTTTCCTTCTTGGTTTTCAATGTCCTTTATATCTTTTTGTGCCCCTGTGTACCCATCATTTAGTTCCCACTTATTAGTGAGAACATGTGGTGTTTGGTTTTCCATTCCTGAGATATTTCACTTAGGGTAATGGCCTCCAGTTCCATCCAAGTTGCTGCAAATGACATTATTTCATTCCTTTTTATGGCTGAGTAGTACTCCATAGTGTGTGTGTGTGTGTGTGTGTGTGTGTGTGTATGTATGTGTGTATATACACACACCACATTTTCTTTATCCATTCGTGAATTGATGTGCATTTAGGTCATTTCAACATCTTTGCAATTGTGAATTGTGCTGCAATAAACATTCAAGTGCAGGTGTCTTTTTGACATGACTTCTTTTCCTTTGCGTAGATACCCATTCATGGGATTGTTGAATCAAATGGTAGGTCTTTAAATTCTTGAGAAATCTTTATACTGTTTCCCACAGAAGTTGTACTAATTTGCAGTCCCACCAACAGTATATAAGCATACCTTTCTCTCTGCATCCACGCCAGCATCTGTTATTTTTTTATTTTTCCATAATGGCCATTCTGATAGGGGTAAGGCAGTATCTCATTGTGGTTTTAATTTGCATTTCCCTGATGATTAGTAATGTTGAGCAATTTTTCATATGCCTATTGGTCATTTGTCTATCTTCTTTTGAAAAAAGTCTGTTCACGTCTTTTGCCCACTTTTTAATGGGATTGTTTGGTTTTTTCTTGCTGATTTGTTTGAGCTCTTTGTAGATTCCGGACATTAGCCCTTTGTCAGATGTATGATTAATGAATATTTTCTCCCATTCTGTAGGTTGTCTATTTGTCGGTTTTTTCCCTTGCTGTGCAGAAATTTTTTAATATAATTAAGTCCCTTTTGTTGTTTTTGTAAGAAATCAGTGTGTTTTAAAGAGTTTTAAAGAGAAGCACCACGTTAGACACTAGTGTAATTAGCAGGCACACTAGTTAGGGCACTGCTGCGGTGACTCTAGAGGGTCCCAAGAAGACCTGTATGTGTGCAGTGGCGGTGCCTGCAAGGGGAGGATGTGAGTAGCATGGGGAGACCAGAGGAGCAAGAATGTGATGGAAGAAGAGGCTCCAAGAAATTGCACAGGTTCCTGGGCTGGTTGGAAAGAGGTACCATTTGCCAAGAGAGGAAACACCAAAGGTGGGGGACAAGGAGAGCGGGTTTATTGGGGGTAACATGTAAGGGTCCTCCCCTTTCCTTCCTCCCTCCTGCTCCCCAGGCCCTCAATCAGTTTCACCCCTCGGAAGTTCTAGATGACCATGAAGAAGCATGAAGAGAGGGCCCAGTGTCAGGGTGTGCAGTCATCCCAGGCAGGCTTCAGTCAGCTGACCCACGGAGACAAGCCTGTCCTGGAGATAAACATTTGGGAATCACCATCAGGTACAATGGTTAAGAGACCAAGCTCTGGAGCTGCCTGCCTGGTGTTAAATACAATTTATAGGAGGGCATTGATACGACTGAGCTACTGCACTGGGCCCCCAAAAACAAATCAAAATGGAGTCACTCACATCAAAGTTCCACACCCACCAAGCTGAAACGAAGTTGTTTGAATGACCTGAGAAATCAAGAGAAGAGATAATAACCAAATCCCCAAACAGGCCAGTTTTAGCTAGCATGATAAGGAAGTCCCCTCTACTTTAACCTTTCACAAAGAAAGTGCTTTAAAACAGCCAATCCACTTTTCATTCCTTGTTTCTGTTTTCTTTAGACTTTTCCTATGTATAAATATTCACTGCCCCCATTATAAACAAGAGATCTCTGAACCTCTTCTGGTTCTGAGGGTTCCTAGATTTATGAATCATTCTTTGCTCAAGTAAACTCTTTAAACTTATGTTGCCTTGAGTTTTTGTGTTTTTTTTTTTATCACTGGTCTCACGACTTCTGTTGTACCATTACTAGCTGGGTGACCTTTGCATTTCCTCAGCTGTGACACGGGGATGGTCATAACAGGATACACGTTTCAGGGTTGTTGTGAGAATGAAATGAGTTAGTGTGTCCATGAAAAACATTTACAGCAGTTCTTGCAGTGTAGTATTAGTATCAATTATTAGCTATTATTATTGTTATTATCATTTTTATAATTCATAGAAGTAAAGAGAATTGAGGAAACAACCAGGTCCTCCAAGAGGGGAGGTCTAAAGGACTGCCTGAATTCCAGTCCTGACTGCCTGGGGCGTGTGCTTCCTTCTCCCTGCTAGGCTACTGCTGCTCCTTCCAGCCTCCTTCTCTGCTGCTGCCTCCTTCTCCTCATTGGTCTTCTCAGCTGGAATCACCTTGAGTTACCACATAGGATTGCAGGATGTATTCAGTGGGTGACCAGGCTTGAAAACAAACCTTCAAGAGATTAAAAAGATCTTTAACTCACATATTTGTTGAACACCTACTGGCTACTAAGGCCTGGGAGACAGAGTCCCTGGACTCCAGGAGAGCTCTGGCTGGAGGTTGAAACATGGACGTGTAAACAGACCATTTCAGAACAGAGTGAGTACAGCTAAGAAGGGCTTAGGGCAGCAAGAGGGCCCAAAGATGAAGGTATTTATGTCTCACTAGAACCCCCCAAGCCCCCAATCCACTTAACAATTTGTGTTCTCACTCGGGAATCATCAAAGCATAAGAAATCTGCTATTGGAACAGGAAATGCCAAGATAGCACCAGCTCTTTTTCCCCCCTCCCCAAATGTCCCATCTTTTCTAATCTGGGTTTTGGAAGCAGAGCCTGCTGGCAGGAACAGAGAAAGCACAGTCCAAGCTCTGAACAGGCAGTTCTCCTGGAGCATGACGGGAAACAGCAAATATCAGCCCACAACCAAAACAACGTGGGGCAGAACCGGAGCCTAAGCCCCCAGCCGCTGGGACTGATTAAACTTCCTGGTTTCAGCAGTGGTCAGTTGGATAGATGCATGGACTAAAATAGAATCCCAGAGTGGGTTCTGAGAGCTAAATAGAAAGAGAAAGGCCCAGAGGCACACAAAGAAATCCCCAGAGATCCAAAGGCTGTGGAAATAGGGGGAGAAACACTGAGAAGAAGAGAAAAAAGACCCAAACTGGGAAAGCGCCAAAGGAGGAAGGAACTAGGAGAGCGTCAAATGATGGAGAGATCTCATAACTTCTTTTTCAGCTGGTCCAAGGGAGCAAAGAAATTCGATCATGAAAACTGGAACAAGAAGCTAAGAGAAAGGTCGGCAGAAGACAGTGTATCTGGTGACCCCGCCTTAGGCTTGGAATTAGATGATGATTCTTCCAAACTTAGCATGGAGGTGAAGTGACCCACTGATTAGGAAAAAATGTGTTCTGTGATCCCTGCAGGGCAAACAGCTTTATTTTTTTCTTTTTCCAGACTCTGAAAAAGGATCACCACTATTCCCATCATCATCACAAGCCCTAGTCACTACACAGAAAGGCTATTTTTACTGAGACGTAGCTGGGCAAGCCAGAGTCTTCAACAGTATCTCATAAGAGCACAGGCTCTTTATGTGGGAGAAATAATGAAACACCTTATTGGTAAAACAAATATCAAAGTGCAAAAGCATTGCTCAGGCAAAAAAAAAAAAAATGGAGGGAAATTTTTCCTGCCGCACCCAATCTATAAGCACAAGTCCCTTCCAAATGGGGGAGTTTGGGTTTTTTGGAATTTTTTTTGCCTTTTTTTCTTCCTATTTGGAGTTTAACAAAGATATAAAACAGTTGTTGCATTTCAAGAGAAACATATGGTCCTGTTATTAATGTAGAGTAGCTAGTGATTATATCTTTAGACTATCAAAAGGGACTGTCATCCTTCAGTCTATTCATTTGACAAAGAGATTTATGTTTTATCAAAAATGTAATATTTAATGCACACTATCAGACAAAACAATAGAAGAAGAAAGGCACCAACCCTAGTCCCACAACTCAAAGAAAATTACTTATATCTTATTGTAATTCTTCCCAGCCTTTTTGTCCCCATATATATACTGTTCCATATTAAACTTACTTTCTGAAAAATCAGTAACAACAGTAGAGCTACTTGGAATTTTTTTTAAAGGGACATGGTGGACATAGGCTATTCTGGACTGCCCAGCGTCTATTTCGCCCTCCTTTGGTAAATTGTGGCCATACCATCTTTTGGGTATTACTTTTCTATTGATACACTTATTGGGAATGCCACTTGGAATGTTTTGTGTTCCCCTAACCCTGAAAAGGGCATCTGATTCAAGTTAGGCCAATCAGATGCTTCCTTGCTGGAATTTGAACCCTGAATAAAGTGATAAAAAGAAATGAAAATGAATAGCTGAAGCTTATACATCCCAATGCAATTTCCATGTAAGACTACTGCATGTTCTTGCCGTCTCTATACCCCACTCTCCTTCAGAAATGCCTTAGTTCCTGAGCCAGCTTCTCCAAACTCGCATCAATTCTGTGAGCTCTTTCCCTGCTCTTTTGGTAAATTTCCTTTTTGCTTAAGGCAAGAAAAGTCCATTTCTGTTGCTTGCAACCAAAGAAATCTGAATGAAAATGTGGCTAAAATGAGCACAGGGATGCCAAGAGGTGTCATATTCTCTGAACAAAATAATAAGGGAATATGTTCCTGACAAATATGGTTTAATTACTTGTGAGACAAAATATCATCAGTTGAGACTCTCCCAGAAATGCCATGAAACACAGGATAGTCCTAACTAATACCTCAGCTGGATTCAGCAGTATTGATAAGAACACGAGTCCTGGAGCCAGCAGGCCTGGGTTCATTCCTGTTTTTTAACCATATTAGCCATGTGACTGAAGCAGGTTGCTGAACCCCCCTATGCCACAGTTTCTTCATTTATAAGAATATGGAAATAATAGAGTCAAAATCAGGAATTGAATGACAAAACACAAGGCTTTAAACAGAAATCCTTCAGGATAACGCTAGTCCCTGTGTTATCCTTCTGTGAGAATTTGCTTTTCAAAACCAAGATGACTGAAGAAAATCACAGTCCTCTAGTTGAGTTTTGTTTCTTTCACTTAATTTGACAATCTTTGCCTTTTGATGGGAACAGTAGGTTTCATTTAATGTACTACTGAGATCGTTGGAGTTAATTTCACCATCTTGTTACTTGTTTTCTATTTCTGTTGGATGCCTGACTTCTTTTGGATACATTGAGTGTTCCGTCTCCTTCCCTCGGTAGGTAGATATGCAGATAGTGTTAGGCTGAACCCAGAGGCCGGTGGGAGGTTCCACGGGAACTTTCCCTTTAAACTGGCCCCACCCCTTCACAGGCCCCGCCCAAACCCATCCGGAAAAGCCCCGCCCAGACACCCGCCATTTCCGGGCTGGTGCCATCTTGGACTCAGCCCACCTGTCTGCAGACGTTAAAATAAACTTTCTATTCCTTCATGTCGGCCTCGTGTGTTCCTCCCTCAGCGTTTCTAACAGATAGATGGATAGAGAAACAGATAAATAGATAAAATAAAATTAACATTTCTTTCAATGGGTACTTAAAGACTACAATATACACCCTTAACTTTAATTTAGGTCTAATATAAATTAGCATTTTACCAGTGGGCCATGTAAGGAACTTAGGATCTTTTGACTTTTGATTCCTTTTACCCCATTCTACCTCATGTGTGATTGTTAGTGTATATTTGAGGCTCCTGTAACATTATCCTGTTCCAGGGAGAATTTGCTTTTGCTTCTGTCAGGCAGCTAGGCTAAAAATCCAATCATAGATTTTCAGAGATTTAGATGATTTGGAGCCAGGCTTCAGTCTTTGTGAGGGCTGGTTTATTTCAGTCCTTCCTTACATGCAGGTTTCTCACTAGGGTTTCTCAACCTCAGCACTATTGACATTTGGGTCCAGAAATTTCTTCTTGTGTGGGAGCTGTCTGGTGCACTGAAGGATGTCTAGCAGCTTCCCTGGCTTCTACCCACTAAATGCCAGTAGCACGCCCTCGGTTGTGTTTCCAGACATTATCAAATGTCCCTTGAAGGGGCAAAAGTGTCCCCATTGAGAACTACTGTCCTAGGGTGTGGTCCTCTAGGATCCCAACCAAAAGTCCAGCCCCTGACACTTTCAAAGCTCCACTCACTTCTCAGCCCCTTTGTTGCCACTTTGGAATGAGGTGGAAAGCTGCTCGCACGGGGAACCCACCTCTCTCAGTCCCTTCTCTCCCAGGTCTTGCACCCACAGATTCTCCCTGCCATGATAACCTGGCCTGTGCCTTTGCACAAGCACGTGTTTGTTTGCTTTTCCAGTTCTCAACAGAAACATTGATCTGAAATGACCTAGCTCATCATTGCAGAACTCAAGAATGACAATCATTTGGAAGCAAAATCTAAATAATTTCTGTTGAATACATACAGAGGACTGAATGTTCTCTGCAGAGTTCTTTGGTGCAGGATGCAAAGAGGGAATGCATTACAAATATTAATAACAATAGGCCTGTTCTTAGAGGAGTCTGGACTGGATCATTCCTTGTTGTGGGGCATAGCCCTGTGCATTGTAGGATGCTTAGCAGCATCCCTGGCCTCTGGTACAACAATAAAATACCTTCTTTGGAGGAGTTTACACTCTAGTTAGTGTATGAGTACATGCACATTTTAAAAGCCAAAATAAAAAGACCTCAGTTGAGCCACAAAGTACTTACATACCTCAAAAAAATAAAAAGCATGTAATAGAAAACTGCAGAAGGAAATGTTTATTACAAGCTAAATTCAATCCCCTACTTTTTACAAGCTGTGTGACCTTGGCCAAGTCGAGGCTCAGGGTCTTCTGCAAAATGAGACTGTGGGATTAGATGATCCATCACCACCGTCACTTCCAGCCCTGACAGACAAGAAGTCTATCAGGAAACAGGTTTGTGATCATTTAGAACACCCACTACAGCCAAAGAGAAGCAGCATGTTTATGAAAAATCAGTCATACCTGATTGACCTATCCCATTTGGAGCGGTGTTCCTAGTTGAGAAAATAGAGGAACTGCATCAGATGTTGGATATCTGGTTTCCAGATACATCTGACAAAATGTCCTGGGGAAACAGAGAGGTGTGGGCAACAAACAGTGTGGATGGTTTGTAACTAGTTGATTCCAAGACCCAGAGAATTCCGATTGGCAGGTGGATATAGATACATAAGGGCTGTCTCTGGTGTTACAGCTCCATGAACAGCAGCCTATTTCAGGCCTGTTGTCACTCTGTATTAATAATTTGGATACCAGTTGAGAAATATTTCATTAAATGCATGAAATAAATGCATGGGTTTTTGCAAAAGTGGGATAAGATAAGGTGAACTTTAGATCACGTTTCTGCCCACTCTCCTGCAAGGGCCACCCCCTCTTGTACTCGAAGGGCTGCAGTAGCTTTCTTTTTCCTTCACGTCCGCCTGAGTCAGTGCACCCTAATGCCTGCTTCAGTGCCCAGTGGACCCTCTGGTTCCCGAGGCTGCTGCCCTCTCTTTCCTGGTCGCTTCCCCACACACAACACCCCTTTGTTGTGTGGCATTTGTTCCCCAAAGTGCCACTAACACAAGACAATTGTGTGCAGCAGATTTCTACTGAAATTCTGGGGACAGCAGAAGGTATTTAGAGCACCAGCACCAGAAAACAGCTTCAAACTAAAAATGAGACATCAGATCCCTGGGAATATAGTTTCCATACCCTGCAGCAGAGAATGTCTGATCAGCTTTGTCTCAGCAGCCTACAAAGTCCCTTGTGTTCCTCCATCTCTCCTATCCTAGGCTCCTGGGCCCTGGGAATGGCTTGTCCTGTCTGCCATTGGCTATTCAAAATTCTGCCCTATTTTACTGCACCAATGTATTGTGGTCTCTATTGACCTCATCTTTACCATCCAATTTATGCCTAGGGTGGACAGGGAGGAGCAAGAGGGGGCTTCTTCTAGGCAAGTGATAGGCCTACCATGGAATTTTCCTAAAATATAGACTCATTGACCCAAGAGAAAAATTTTGCCTTTAATACAGTGGAATTTGAAAGGTCTTCTCTAATGCTGAGATTCTATGATTGCAGGTTTTTACTTGATTCATTTTCAAATGGCTAAATGCTTAGGAAATAATGAGGACTAGCTTCCAACAGCCCCGGATGGGGGATTAAGGCTCACAAGTTGTGCGGATCAAAGGTTCCTAGAAAACAGTGACGACTGTCATGCATTCGCAAGTCTCCTTTTTCCTTTGTGCAGTTGTACAAACCTGAATATATGATCATCCCCATTCAATAAACAGGAGCTGAAAATCCAATAGAAGCATGAAGCAGTGACAGAGGATGAAAGGGAGTAAAAACGATTTGGAGGAGGAAAAAAAAAAAAAATACAAGTACCGATCTACAGCCCTAGGGAATGGAATGTCCATGCCAGAAAAAGGAATGGACTAAATGAGATTCAAAACACCACCCTCTCCTTTTGCCTCCCTGTTTGGCGCTGATGGGGAGCTGAGAGCACTTGGGCAGATATTCGCACGCTCTGAGTGTTCCTCCAGGGAAGTGGGAGAAATCACAACAGATGGCTCTAGGAAGTGTGGGTGAGCCTGACGTCAAGTTCATGCGCCAAATGGTGTTTTCCGAGTTCCACCTCTCCAGATCCCATCAAGCCACACCCCTCTTTGAAGCCTCTTCGAAGCCTCTTCTGCCCCCTTGATCCCACCAATCTTTCTTTCCTCTAATAATAATGAATGCTGTCTTGTCAAACGCTGTGACTTAGGCCCCATCTGTCAAAGAACTCCTTGAAGGCCACAGTAGGGTCTTCTCTCTGCCCCCAGCTGTCCTGGCTTTCCTCCGTGCACGCAACGCATGGTCGCCACATACCTGCTACGTGCCAGGCGCTGTGCTTTGCAGTAGGGAAATCAGCAGTGAACCGATGAGAAGGTCCTGATCTTCATGGGAGTTTCATTCCAGAAAAGAGAAACAATGGAGACATGGTGAAAATGAGCAGCACAGCTCCTGGTTAAAGGCCTGTGTGTGATTGCTTAGGTCTGACCATAGGTAACCCCAAAGGCGCTACTTGGCAGACTCCACGGGGACCTGGGACACAGCCCTGTGCACTGCAGTCTCTGGAGGGACTTGCAAAGAACTCAGGTCCCTCAGACCCCTCTGGCTGGCCTAGCCCTGGAGTCTTCGTTGCTAGGTTTCTTTATCTGAGGCCTTGGACACAGGCCCTCTGCAGGCATCGCTGCCACGTCCTACTTATGGATGGAGAGAAAGGGAAAACCTGGAAGACAGTTTTTCCCTCTCTGACTCAGTACCCAGTACTTTTCCACTCTGAGCCCTCCCCACTTACCCTCCCCAATCCCAGAGTCCAGAAAACTGCTCCCTCAATAACGAAACGCCCCCCACATCTGCTCTGACCCACCTGACCTCAGCCCGTGCCCTGTACACACCTCCCCTGAGCCTTACCCCTGTGTTCCTCCTCAGGCATCCTGCCTCACAGCCCTGCTCTCTGCGACGGTGGTCCCACTCCCCTGGCAGCACCCTCCCCCCCAGGATGACTCCAGCCAGGCAGCTTTGCACAGTTGCTCTGTGCAACAGGGTGGAGTCGCGCCTCTCCGGGTTTAGCCTCTTGCTTACACCAGTGCAGTAAGTGAACAAAGGCTGAGCTGGGGCTTCCATTTGGGCTCCTTGATGCTTTAATCAGTTACTCCTACACCTGGTAGCTCCGCTTTCTCTCCAGCTCAGCAGAGCTCCTAACAAAAAAATGACTAAAAATAGTCACATAGAATGTAAGAAGATATCAGATGGAATTTTTGGTGCTGTCTTAGAATTTTGGCTGAAGCCCAAAGCCAGAACAAGAGGTGATAAATAAAACCCTCCCACCCCACCCCCAGCAAATTGTAACAAAAGATGTAAAGGTGTAAACCACCCACTCAGGACTTCCAGAGCAGCAGCCGAAGTCAATCCTTGGGCCTGCGACCTCCAGTCCACCTCTGCTCCCCACCTGGATATAGGAGAGAAGCTCAAAGATGAAGGAAGTAACTGCAGGCAGGTGTCCCCAGTGCCACCATGGGACCCGAGCAGAGGGTGATGAGAGACTTCTTGGGCGAGCTCTCCAGTCTCCCAGTGCACAGGGACCAGAGAAAGAGACCAAAGGCAAGAGGCTGGCTGCAGCGGCCACTGACGCCAGAGCCAAGGGAGAGGCTGCCTAGGGAGTGGCCTGTCCCTCCAGAGACACAGGGCAAGATGCCCAGTGTTTCCAGTGGGCAGAGTGGACACTGTGCAAAGCTGCCTGGCCCGAGTCATCTTGAAGGGGCTGCTCCAGGGAGAGAGACCACCCTCGCAGACAGAGGGGTTGTAAGGCAGGATGCCTGAGGAGAAATTGCAGGGCCAAGATTCATGGGAGACGAGACAGAGAGCTCACACGGGGACCCAGCAGGGCCGGAGGGAGGCTCTTGTGGGGGTCTCCTTCCCAAGGAAGAGTCAGTGATGGCGTGTCCACCTTGACAGAGGACATTTGACAGCCAAGAGAGAACTGCAAACAGCACCAGCTACCTAAAAAGATCTTCTTGCCCCCTTACCTCTCATTCTTCCCTTGTCCCTTCTCTTTAGCCTGACTCTGAAAATGCCAGAGGTCCAGCAGGGAGTCAGCGGAGGGAAGGAGGTAGAACAATGGAAGACGGGACCTCAGTGCTCTCGCTACTTCTGGCCAATAAAACCTAAGTCAAGCTTGAGCCTGGAGGGAGGAAGAATACCTTAAATTGGACGAGGAGCTGAAATTTTGGCATTAAATTGGGCTAACCTAGTTAATGTCTAAAAACAAGATGATTTTA
>CM052437.1:78734360-78763589 GCA_028533085.1 Varecia variegata
GGAAATTGGCAAACACTACTAGTGGCTATGCTGAGGGGGAAAGCCACATTTACCAGCATACCACTGGGGACAGACAATAGAATAATAACAAAACCAAGTCTTCAATAGTCTTTTCTTCAGAGCCTTTGATGGACAAACCATTCCTAATTCCCAGAACCTCATCAAAAGAAGTTCAGTGAAAATTGTACATGTAGGAACCAGTTCTCCTTGCCCAAATGCAAATGTCGTTCCTCAACCTGTACTGCTTTCCTTGGTGCATTAATGGAAACAAGCTAGAAACTTTTTCATGCTTTCCTACATTCTGTTGAGCTTGCAGTCTTGCTAGAAGGAGGGAGCCAATCTCAGGTGCTGAACATCAAATTGCTTATTGGAACAGCTGCTGCTTTCAGCTGAGTAAGCAGGACATTCAAGGGTGGTGCTTTCTGGCCATGGTGCTGCAGCCAGTTAAAAATTAGTGTTAGGGATAGAAAATAAGAAGCAAAGGGGAAACCATGGGATGATTTCATAGGAGCCACAGCCAGAAGCCTCCTTTGCACTTTAAACAGTGCAGGGTAGAGGAAAGATGTGAACACCGAAATAAATATCTGGGCCTTGGCTCTACCACTTGCTCCATGCTCTGATGGGGGGCGAGGAAAGGTAGAAGGAGAGAAAGAAAAGGTGTGATGAATGTAAGGGAGAGAACTCAAGGCTAAGGAAAAGACTTTTCACCATGACAGCAACACAGTGATGATTTTAGCACATTCACTTGCTCATTCAATATTCACTGGGTGCCTATATGGTGACATGAAAAATACTAGATATAGTTATGAACAATAATGACATAGCTCCGGCCCTCAGAGAGATTGCAATCCAGTGGGGAATAGAAACATTAAACATTTAGTAATAATGAAGTTTGATATTTGTTATGATAAAGAAAATAAAGGAGCCATGGGAACATGAAAGGGGTGAGTTATGGCTGACCTAGTCCAGGCCCCAGAGAATAAAGTCCCCCCATAGAGCCCTGGGCACAAAGTGAAAAGGCAATGTGCCTAGGAAGTCCTAACAGGCTGGTTAACAGCATGGCTGGCCTCTTCAGTCTTGTAGAGCAGTGAAGGGGCCAGACCCTATGTCTTTGGAAGCCAAAGACTTGTGTTCAGATCCTGGCTCTAACATTGAAAAGCTAGCAAGTTATGTAACCTCATTGAGTTCAGTAACTTCATCACATATAGGAACAGTAATAACACTTATCCTCCAGGTTTAGTATTTGAATTGAATTAGTGTGAGGTTTAGGACTCAGCATGGTGCATGACCTAGAGCAGGTGCTCATTAAATGATAGCTATATATAAAGATTAATTAACAAAAATTTTATTTCAGAAATTAAGGCTGTCTTAAACTGCACACACTGACCACTTGGCAAGTGTCAAAATAACTATCAGCAGAAATATATAATGAGGCTTAGCGGTCCTGTCCTGTAAGATAACTTGAGAGTTTGCACAGCAAGAGGTTTTGAAAGTGCTTGCATTAAACACATTCAGAACAGCCAGCATTTGTTTCTAGCAGCAATGAGGACACGTACCATCCTTTTCAACCTCCCTTGTCTTGTTTCACCCAAAATGTAGTTCCCACTTGCACTGATTCTATCCATTCCCAGATCATCCCAGGTGAATTTCCATTTCATTTTTTTTTTCAATAAGTAGCAAGAGGATAAATGTGATTTAATTTGTTTACCTCTGTAAAACCTTTCTTTCAAACAAATTCATGATGCAGAAAAAAAAAAATCCATCATCCATGACATGTGCCAATTTGACATAAGGGAAAATACAGTCATTTTAAAGACTTGAACATGCCTGAAAGTTTGATTTGGAATAGATTGATTCAATTGCCACCAATAGCTTCCCTGAAATGGGCCATCTTGTTTTCCATCCCTGTGGTGATATACATAAATTCTAAAAGTCTGCAATACTTCTTTCCGTATGCTATATTTGCAGCAGGGGCGAAAGACTATGATACTTGTCTCCTTTGCATGTTTGCTTACCTTTAGCATAAATTATCAAAGAAGGTAGCAAAATGCAAGTTGATGGGTCTCCCCACTTTAATTTAACACGACAGGTCATAATGGCTTTGTTCCTTGGCCAGACATGCCAGGGAGCTGTTTTCACATATTAATGTGACATGACTTGGCGAGTCATAATAACTATGACAAGATAAAGGGAATTAGTTAAAACTTAATTAAAACCACATGGATAACAAGTAGAATACTGTATGTTTAGTATCTTGAAGTCTTTGTTGCTAGATTGGCAAAAAAAGAAGAAGACGCTTTGTAGCAAGTACAGGAGCCCCAATTAATAAAGAGCATTTCACTCTGGTCTGAAATGATCAGATCAAAATCAGAATCCAAAGGAAATGAAATTGGTGATCCTGATACCTATCAGCACTTGCCCCACCGTGCCCCACCCAGGGCACAGTTAGAGGACAAGAGTGACGTTCTCATCAGCTCAGAGACTGGAAGCACTAAGTCAGTGGTCACTACATTTTAACATGTTTAAGAATCATCTTGGAGCACTTATTAAAAAGTAGATTCTTGGGATCTAATCCCAGACATTTTGATTTGCTGAGTCTAGCATGGGAGGCCTGAAATCTTCATTTCTAGCTAGCACACCTCAGTGTTAAGGTGAGTTCTAGTCAAAATATATTTAGTTACAATAGACAATTAGGGGAGATACTTTGATATTATGTAAATATCCTGCTCTTCATTAAACTTTTCCTCCCTAGTTTTAGCATCCATGGATAATCCTTACATGGGCCAATTACGACTCTCACAGTTACAAAATGGTGACTTTCTAACTCCTACATTTATTATTTGTCATTTATTATTTCTTTTCTCTGTATTTATTAGTTGGGATATATTATTTCTTCCTTGTTCCTTTCTACATTTATTACCTGGGATTCTGTTATTAGGAAATACTCTCTCGTTGACTGAGTATAGGCACTACTTAATTCAATGGGTGATTGATCCGTTACTGTCATTCATTTCTAATGTTCTTTTTATCCCATGTTTGACCACAGATAGCCCCTTCATGCTGGCTCACATAACCTTTTAAGTACTCCCTTACTTTCTGGGCAACAAGATGTACCAGGCTTATCTTGTACTTCCTCTGCCCAGCCCTGGAATCAGAAATTTCTCTAAGGTGTTCTGGTTCCTTTTAGTGGAGAATGGTAATTAAAAGTAAATTGCTGCCCTGAGAGAAGACCCAATATCATTTCTATGATATTCCTGCCAAAATAAATGCATAGCCTAAATCTACCCATGAGGAAACATCAGACAAACTATTACAGAATTGAGGAGAGTTCTACCAAACCATAAGCCTGTATTCTTCAAAAATGTCAATGTCCTGAAAGGTAAAGAAAGACTGAAGATTAAAGGAGTTCTAAGAGACAGGAAAACCAATTGTAATGCATGATACTAGTTTGGATCTTGATCAGAATTTTTAAAAATACTACATGAAGAACATTTTGGGGACAACATGTAAAATTGAGTAAAGGCTATAGATTAGTTAATAATATTATACAAATACTAAATTTTCTGATTTTATCGGAGAATATGAAAAAGTAAATGTGGTGATGTGTGGTGATAGGTGTATGGGAATTCTTTGTACTCTTCTTGAAAACTTTATGCCAGTTTAAAGTTATTTTCAAATATAAACTTTAAAAAAATTGACAATGTGACACTAAAGCAAGGTTCCCAAAGTGTGATACTTGTCCAGGTATGAATGGTGATTTACTCAACCAGACAAAATTTTCAGATGATTATATCTATTTTAATATGTTTTTAAAATATATGTAACATGCACATCTAATCCATAATTTTATAGATATTAGTACTCAGTTGAGGCTTAAGTTTAAAGGGATCAATTTAAAGAGAACTAACAGCACAGATGCTGTCCAAACACAGCAAAAATTGTAAATATTGAACAAGAATGACTGAAGTTTAAGTAACATGGTACATTGGAGAAAGCAGTTAAATTGGGAGCCCTGTGTTCCTTTAGACATGTTCTTCCATACTTAATGTTTTGGATAACTCTCCTTGTCTTTGTCTATAAAATGGGGATAAGAATATTTGTCCATACTATTCTCTGTGATGACTAAAAGACATAGACTAGGAAAAGGGTTGCTATTCCTTCTGGAATAGCACTGAATACAAATGGAGCTAACCCAAGAATGCCCTTCATTTCTCTGTATTTATCACAATACTTGGTGATGCTTTTGTCAGCCAGCCAGCCAGCGTGGGAATGACCCTCTTCTTGCCTCCTCCTCCTCCTTCTTCCTAAATAGAGGCCTTTCCATTCCTTATCACTTCCTGCAATTGAAAGGCTAGGATGTGAAATTCCAACCTCTGAACATGGCTGTTCTGACAACCAGGCTTCACTCTTTGACTAGATCTTCTTTATCCCAGTCATTCTTTCCCATCCTTGGGATAGACCTTTGAGCACATGGGGTGTATGTATGTTTCAAGGAAATCATCCTGTTGTGAATGCTTATTTTTACTGTTTGATTTTAGTAAGCTCTTTGTTATGTCTAGGGTTGTATGAAAAATATAAATAAATAAAGATAATATTTCACTTGCCGTTCATTGACATTTTAGAACACAGAAGAATCAGTGTGGAAAAGTATCATTTACATCAGAAAAAAATCTAGATTTGAATCCTCACTCTTCTGTTTTTCAACTATGTGGTGTTAAACAAGTGACTTAACCTTTCTAAGTATCTGTTTGCTGAGCTGAAAATTGGAATAACAAAACCTGCCTCATCAGTTAGCTGTTAAAATTAAACAAGATAATGATGTAGGGCTGTGATTTTCAAACTTCAGTGTGCACGCCAACTACCTTGGGATCCTTGAGAAAATGTAGATTCTGATTCTGTAGGTCTGGGGTGCAGCCTGAGATTCAGCATTTCTAAGAAGCTTCCACGTGATGCTGATTCTCCTGTCTGCAGACCACACTGAGTATCAAGAACTGAAAGTGCTGAGAAAAATGGCTGACCCGGAGCAGGCTCCGTATACGTTTGCTTCTCTCTCTCCTGCTTCCCATCACTTCGTTTTCTAAAGGGGACTGACTGCTAATGCAAAGAACTTGGTAAGAAAAGTCAATCAAAAGATGACAAAGAAAAAAGCGTAAGAAAATCACAGCCCCACACTAGAGGTTGATTAGGGTCAAACAAAGATATATTTAAACCTAATTAAGATAAAGGATTGCTCGTTAAGTTGAGAGAAAGGCTAAGAGTAAAAATTCCGAGAACAGGTTGACTTTTGTCAGATTTCTGTCAGAAGAATATTGCATCAAGGGAGTACAATGACAGCCTTGAAGAGTGACAGTCCTGACTGTAATTCTGAAGGCAGTTTTAATATTATAGAACTCAGGAAATATTAGTAATAAATTGTACTGATAAATTGTCTTAAGCTTTGCAAAACCCTTTTGCTTGCATTACTGCACCTCAGTCCTCACTTCTTAAACCTGTTATTACTCTTATCAAATCAGAGATTGTGAACTCCTTGAGGGCAGGGACCATGCCCCATTCATGTTTGTAACATTTGTCAAAGGTCTGGTATCTAGCAGACCTTTGACAAATACTGGCTTGAAAAGAGGTTTTTTTCCCCCCCGACTCTCAAATACATAATATTCTATTTCACTGAATCTAAGTTATCACTGATTATATGATATACTATTATTTTATGGATCTTCAAGAAAAAAATAATGCTTCCATTTAAATCTTGTACAGCATTGATTGTAAGATACATCCCAATTTCAGAGACGTTAAAATGTGAGAAGAAATGTGAATCCTAAAGTTGAGAAACTGCAGTAGCTGGGCTCTGCTCTGGAGTCACCCACGCACCCACAGACGTGAAATGGCTAAATGGCCATACACTAGGACCACTGAAGATATCACAGGTAGGGAGGAAGCCAAATACAGACAGGGAGATGTTTCTGTATAACACAGAGTGTGTCACAGATTCAATGACGCCAAAGCAAGTAGGAATCTTTCTCAGTTGTGGTCATGATGGCAGCCATTGTTTCTCAGGAAACGCATAGGTGGACACCTGTCTTTAAAGACGGAGTGAACAGCAGAATCCGTGAGACATTGTCCCAAGGCTAACAGCCCTTTACCAGAAAGCATACGGCAGAAGGAGGAAGGGGGTGGGGAGGGGCAGGGATGCCATTATTGTCTCAAGTTACACAAATCTGTGTAGTAGCTATAAGGAAAACCCAGAGCTATAGAAACCCAGTGAGTGAGGATGCCTGGAGGATACTTGCACAGAAGGAGACAAGGAATTCTATGCCACTTGGGTCAGGGCAGACATCTTTCTGCTGTGGACAAACGTGGGTCAAGGAACCCTTTCACGTGTGGTCAAAGGTGATCAAACTGAATGCCAGGCCCTAGGGCCAGTGGGACAAATGAGGAAATCAGAATGGCCCCCAAAGGAGGTTTTCCCCACCTCGGGGAGCCACATGTCACAATAACTCAGAGTGACAGCAACGTCTCATGCTGCTCTGCAGCTGCCTTTGAGTTGAGAAGACATTTGTTGAGATTCTCTCCTCAAGTTACTGACTGACTCTGAGCCTCAGTTTCCTCGTCTATAAAATAGTGAGAGTAACAGTACACACGTCATCTTGAGGTGAGAATAAAATAAGTTACTCCATGAGAACCTGGCATATGGCAATCACTCCGTGAATGTTAGTTATATTTTTACTAGAATTGTCTGACAAATAATTTTTCACAGAGGGACACAGTGGCTTGACTCAATGCTGCACTAGTGACCATGCAACAGATTGCATATGCCTGCAGCAGTTTCAAATTCTTACCCCAAATTAAAAAAAAAACCAAAAAAAAGTTAGCTTACACAGCCAATGGGAAAATGAAAGAAAAAAAAACTCCCACAGCTGCTAGAAACGGTCCAACTCCAGAAACCCAGGAACATGGGCTTCTGAGCACTGTGACCACAGCACTTCACATGAAGCAACGTGACAGCAATAGCAGCTCTCAGGAACCGAGTCCCCATCCCACCTCGCTGCAGCTCCGTGCCTCCTTCCGGGATGCAGATCATGTGCTGTGTAATCTGTCTTGTGCGCAAAAACATTAACCTCTGGAATCAAACGTGTCTGTTAATAAACCAACATGCCGCTCACACCGTCGGCCCCCTGGCGGCGTCCCCGCTTCGGAGCCGCGACGCAACCACATCTCATTTGTCAGCTGGTTCAACTCCTCAGGCACGACATAATTTGGAAATGTGAAAGATCCCAAATTATCTTATCCTGAGGTGACAAATCAAGTACAGTGCCCACAAGCCCAGACAGTTTACAAGCCAAATAAACAAAACACAGTGGTAGTGGGGGTATCAATCTCATAACAGTTTAGGAAAAACAAGTTTATTTGTTATCTGTAAGATTAATGAACCAGGCTGTAACCTCACCTCTACTTGTGGCTGAACAGAAATTAGGTGCTGTTTTTAATCTATTCCACAGTAGCATAATAATGCCGTGTCACAAAAGTTCATAAAGAAAGGGTCTATACTTATCTGCAGGATTATTTAAAATGCCCAGTGACTAGCCATTGCTGTAAAATTATTAAATTTTTCTCAGATAATCTGATTTTTTTGAAGTCATGAATATTAGGTGTAGCTCAGCTGCTAAAAATACCTTCCAAGTAAATAAGACTTTTTCTACTATAGACATACTATAAAGAATATTTACATAGCTTGTAATTGGTGTATTTAAAAAGCTATTGATATGTGTATATCTTTCTTACATTTTCCTGAACTTATTTGTTCCAATAAACTGTGGAAGTTTATTTCTTCCACCTGACTTTAAATGAAGGCTCATGCTATCTGGATTTATCCAGGACCCCTGCTCCCTGCTTCTGCTTCAGAGCTGAGACCCTTGAAGAGCTGGTGGAAGAAGGAGGCGAAGGCACAAAGGCAATGAGGAAAGAGAACTTGGGTTTCCTCGAGGCCAGGTAACCACTGGAGCAGACTGAATGCTTTCAGAGGCTCGGGTACAAAGTATAGCACCTTTCGCTCTCATAATTCTGTTGCAAAGGATCTAATGAAAGTTCACATGGAACTTCACAGTGTTAAAAATAATCATCCCAGTGAGTTTTTTTTCCCATGTGGAATATAAAATGTGTTTTTTTCCTCAGAACTCCATATTCCATCAACAAGACTGTGAGTAAGCACAGGAAGAGATTCATCCTGAGCAAAAATCAATTTTATTGGAGAAGCAAGGGACAGCGATGCATACCGAGAGGTGATGGCAGCATTTGCCAGCAAATCCCCAAGTGGGAGGTAGGCTGAACTCTTAGGCCATGTCTACACTACTAATTTGGGCAAGGGAATTTGGATGCCAGTTCAGGTTGGATCATCTATATCATATTCATGTGTAAACTGATTTGAAAGGAAAATTGTTATGAACCAACACTGATGTTGGTAATGAATTGTGCTCACCTAACATTTCAGAAAGTTCTAGATTAGACATATCTAGGCAAAATGATCTTTTGGCCTGTGTGTGTGTGTGTGTGTGTGTGTGTGTGTGTATGTGTGTCTGTCTGTCTTTCTTTTTCAACTGAAGTATTGTTCCGTGTCTAAATTATCCAAGTTATGCATAGTCCACATATACCAAACACTCAAGAAATATTATATGTAAAATGGGCCTTTTTGCTAAACAGTGATCAAATGATTACAGGACACCCTCATTTAAGAAAGAACTAAAAACCAAGGGGGAAACAAAACTCCAGAACTCATTATTTCTTTTTTAATCACCTCAGTTCTTGTACCAAAGAAGCCTTCAACAAGCAGAAAGAAACTACAAGCCAAAGATTTTTGTCTCCCTTTAAAGCCTTGACCCTGGCACCCCTGTAATTCTAGGGGTGTTGTAGCTGGTCAAGCCTTTCGTGGTCTTATGCTTGTTGGTGAAGAACACAAAGTCTGATTCCACTACTAAGAGCAGATCAAAGCGTTGAAGTACTGAATTTCTTTTTTCCATGGCCCTGAAATGTTTCCCAGTAACTAGAAAAACCTGAAGGAAATCCATGGTGTCTCCTTTCTTCTCACCAATAAGATCAAACCATGCTAGTAGCTTCATTCCTTACCAATAATGACAAAAAGGAATTGTATTTAGGATCTACATAAAATCACTGGAATAAATGCCTTCTTCAAAGAATAAGAACACTTACACAGCTTAATGGGGAAGGAAGATACAGAAGCAAGTAATTAAACATAGCAGGTGAAGTATTGAACTCAGATAAATGAAGAGTGCTGTGTGACATGAAGAAGGGATCCACAACCCATATACAGAAGTCCTGGAAGGCTTTATGGAAAGGTGTCATTTGACCTTGGCTATAAATGACAAGCAGGAACTGGTCAACTGGAGGTGCCAGGAAAAGGGTATCATGGAATAAAGAAATGGCAGGCAGGGCAGAGGCACTGAGATATCCAAGTAGTTGTCCTGTGGTCATTTTGTTGTTTCTACAATAAGTTACTCCATACAAAGTGCTTAGAATATTATCAGGTCCGTACTAAAGACTCAATAACTGTTAGATATGAGCAGTATTAGTACCAACAAAGATTTCACATGAATAGAATTTTTTTAAGCTTACTCAGGCCTAAACATTAAAACACATGTACGCATGTATGCACGTGCACACACATACACACACACACACACACACAAAGGTGAGATCATTTTTACCTAATCTGTATATTGCAAGTCAAATTGGAATAAGTAATATCAAAGTTAATACATGCTTGATATAAAAAAATAGAAAGCAGGCTTTTAAAAAAGTTATTGGTTCCATCATTCAAAAGCAAACATTTTTAACATCTTCCTCCAGTCTCTTTTCTATTCATGAGTCTTTGTTTCTTTAAGTTTGGTACAATAATATAATATATAGGTAACTTTTACCCAGATGTTTTCATTTAGACATTTCCCCATGTTATTGAAAAGTTTTTCCTGTCCATCCCCAAACCTGTTCTTCCTCTATCATTCCTTTTTTTAGTAATGGCATCTGCCAGTTAGTTAAGCCAGACACCTGGAAGTCATCCTTGTCATGCATTCCCCGCCTTCTCCAACATCCAGTCTGTCACCAAGTCTTCATATAATAATTCTACCTCCCAGATCTATCTCAAACACATCTACTCTTCTCCTTCTGTATTGTCATTCCCCTAGATGACGGCTTCTCAACCTTGGCACCATCGATATTTTGAACCAGGTAATCCTTAATTGTAGGGGGCTGTCCCAGATATTGTAGGGTGTTTAAAAGTCACTCTGGGCTCTAAACCTAGATTCCGGTAGCAGCCCCACCCCATGTAGTGACAATCAAAAATATTTCCTTAGGAGGGGAACAGAACCCATTTAAAAACACACGCAGGGATGGCTGGGCGTGGTGGCTCACGCCTGTAATCCTAGCACTCTGGGAGGCCGAGGCGGGTGGATTGCTCGAGGTCTGGAGTTCGAGACCAGCCTGAGCAAGAACAAGACCCCGTCTCTACTAAAAATAGAAAGAAATTATCTGGCCAACTAAAAATATATATAGAAAAAATTAGCCAGGCATGGTGGCGCATGCCTGTAGTCCCAGCTACTCGGGAGGCTGAGGCAGGAGGATCGCTTAAGCCCAGGAGTTTGAGGTTGCTGTGAGCTAGGCTGACACCACGGCACTCACTCTAGCCCGGGCAACAGAGTGAGACTCTGTCTCAAAAAAAAAAAAAAAAAAAAAAAAAAAAAAAAAACATGCAGGGCATTCCACATAAGAAAAGCCTTTTTTCTAGAGTTAAAGACTTTATCAGAGCTTTATCTCACCCAGAGAAAAGAAAAATTACTCAACCCCAGCCCCCTCTAGCATTCCTGTATCACCTAAAGGAAGGGGAAAAAAAAGATAAGAAATATTTGTGACAGTCATAGCCCAGAGACAAAGACCCACTAAAATACTGAGATTTGATCCTAATTATAGAATTCTTCCTCCGCTCCCTCACTCCTCATCACCATATCAACAGGGTGCCACTATAGTTACAATGGATTAAGGCTAATACTGATGCAAAGTATAGATTCTATTTAAGAAGAGTTCTTAGGGAAATACAGAGACAGGGAAGAAGAAAACAAGGTAACTGGAGGAATTTGAAGCCCCAGAACTACAGCTGCAGCAAACATTAAACATAGCCAAGTGGCTGGGCACACTGCCCCACACCTGTAATCCCAGCACTTTGGGAGGCCAAGAGAGGAGGATTGCTTGACCCAAAGAGTTTAAGACCAGCTTAGGCAACGTAGCAAGAGCCTATCTCTATGAAAAAACAGAAAAGTTAGCTAGGAATGGTGGTACACACCTGTAGTCCCAGCTACTTAGGAGGCTGAGGCAGGAGGATTGCTAGAGCCCAAGAGTTTGAGGTCGCAGTGAGCTGTGATGACGCCAGTGCACTCTATCCCAGACAACAGACAACAGAGCAAGACCCTGTCTCAAAACACAAACAACAAAAAAAGAGCCAAGCTCCTAGCCAAGTAAATATAAAACTTCATACTAAAAGCCTATTTGCCTCAGTTCCTATTATCTGATACCTCATGTTCAGCTTTCAATAAAAAAAACTACAATGCATGAGAAAAAATAAGGAAAAAAACTGTCTGAAAAGGCAAAGCAAGCATCAGAACCAGACTCAGATATGACACAGATTTTGAAATTATCCACAGGGAATTTAAAATAACTATAATTAAGGACTCTAATGGAAAAAGTAGATAACATGCAAGAACAGATGGGTAATGTAAACTGAGCAATGAAATTGTAACAGAGAGAATAGCCTGGAAAAAGGTAAAAATATTTTCTTTCTCTTCGAAACCCATCTCTCCTTTTACATCCCTCCCTCAGGCTAGTGTTTGGGAGGGGCAAGAGAGTATCCTTTGTTGTTTGTGCCACAGGAGATGGCTCAGGGGACTTGGTTGCACAGAGGTCATGTGTCTTAGCCAAAGATGGGATTATGGGATTAATCAGAACCTTTGAAAGCTCTGTACTTCTCCTTAGAGGCAGGACATTGGTACATTAAGATGGGAGTCTGGCAACCTCCTCATTTGCCAGCAAATTAATAAACTTCTCTTTCCTTCACCTCAAACTACCAGTACTCTTTCTTCTGATATGGCCTCAGGGACAAGTGCTGAACTTTCAGTAACAAAATCTCTAAAAAATAATCAAAAAGAAAGCCCAGAAATCAAAAACACTAACAGAAATAAAGCATGCCTTTGATGCCTCATCAATAAACTGGACATAGCCAAGAAAAAAATCAGTGAGCTTGCAGATATGTCAATAGAAACGTCTTCCTAAACTGAAATACAAAGAGAAAAAAGAAATTTTTAAAAAAGAGCAGAATATCCAAGAATTGTTGGCAAGTTCAAAAGGTCTAACATGAATGTAGTTGTATGCCTGAAGGAAAAGAAAGAGAAATATTTGAAATATTAGTGGCCAAGAACTTTCTAAAGTTAATGACAGACATCAAACCACAGATTCAGGAAGCTCAGAGAACACAAAGTAGAATATTTATCAAAAAGTCTACACCTGGGCATATGATAGTCAAACTGAAGGAAACCAAAGACAAAGAGAATATTTTGAAAGAAGACAGAGGAAAAGGACAAGAATCACAGCAGGTGTCTTACCAGAAACCATGCAAGCAAGAACAGAGTGGGTTGAAATACTTAAAATGTTAGGGAGAAAAAAACTTAGAATTCTATATGTAGCAAAATTATCCTTCAAAATAGAGAAATTAAAACTTTGTCAGACAAACAAAAACCTAGGTAATTCATTTTCAGCAAACTGGCCCTGGAAGAAATGTTAGAATTTCTTCAGGAAAAAGGAAAAATTATATAGGTCAAAAACTCAGATCTACATAAAGAAAGGAAAGGTGCCAGGGAAGAAATAAATGAAGGTAATATAAAGTCTTTTATTCTTTCTTATTCTTAACTGATCTAATAGAGAACTGTTTGTTCAAAGTAATAACAAAATGTTGTGTGCTTATAGGATATGGATAGATGAAATGAACAACAGCAAATGCTATAAGGGACAGGAGGGAGAAATTAGGAGTACTGTTATAAGATACCTGAACTACCTATGAAGCAGGAGAATGTTAAAAAAATAGACTTAGATGAGCTGTAAATGTGTACTGCAAACCACTAAAAAAAATTTTAAGAAGTATAATTGATATGCTAAAATTGGAAAGAAAGTGGAATCATATAAAACGCTCAGTTAAAACCAGAAAGGCAGAAAAAGACGGGAAGAAGAAAGAAAGAAAGAAAGAAAGAAACAAAGAACGAACGCACAAATGCAACAAATAGAAAATAATAACAAACATGGTAGAGATTAATCCAACTTATATCAATAATCACTTGAAATGTAAATGGTCCAAGTACACCAATTAAAACACAGAGATTGTCAGGGTAGATTTTTCAAAAAGACTCAGCCATATATTGTTTACAAGAAACTCTTTAAACATGAAGACACAGATAGGTTAAAACAAAGGAGGTGAGAAAAGATATACCATGCTAACACTAATCAAAAGAAAGCTGGAGTCATTAAATTAATATCATACAAAAATTTCTCCATCCATTGCCAAAAGTATCCCAAGGGTTAAAATCATCTCTAGCTTAGAACCATTAGCTTAAACCACCATTATCTCTTGCCAGACACCTTCGATAACTCTTTGATCAGTTCCATTATATCTACTCTTGGCCCTTATCAATCCATTGTATACTGGGGCCAGAATGATTATTTAAAACCTAAATCTCATGTCATCCTGCTGCTATCCCTTATTTTTAGGACAAAGGTCCAAATTTGTTAATGCAACCTGGAAGGTTCTACACATTCTGACCCTAGAGTACTCTCCAGGAACATGTAGTGTCATCCCTGCTTTGCTCTCCATACTCCAGCCTCATTGACCCTTTCTGTCCCTTCTCACCCCAGGGCATTCACAATGTTGTTCCCTCCCCTAGAACTCCCCCACCACCACTTACTCTCTGCTGGCCAGTATAACTAGGCTTCAGACACAACCTCCAAAGTTTACTTCCTCCAGATCAATTCTGGTTCCCCCTTTTCAGTTTCCCAGCACCTGGTACAGCTCATTTAAAGCACTTACCACAACTGCACTTCATTAGTTAATATAAAAATATTTGTTTCATATCCATCTTCTCCATTAGATAATAACAGGGATTTTGTTTCTTTTGTTCTCATTGTTCTAGAGGAGAATGGAAGGGAGAGAATGGAAGAGAGATGGGGGTGGGGGTAGACAGGGCAAGATGTGACAGTGGGTGGTGGGTGCTGAGTGCGGACAGGTCATCAGAGGATCCCTATTGACAGGGCAGCCAAACAAACCCTGGAGAACAGAACACTGTGGTGCACCAGTCCCCATGAATCTTGGCTCATAAGTAATGCTTTTGGTGGGTTTTTTCAATCCCAAATCGGTGAAGGGGCTGGATTCCATACAAGAACAGAGCTGCATGAAAAGAAACAGGAAGCAGAAAGTGTATAACAGAACCTCTCCCAATTTTACTCAGATCGCCAAGGGGTGAGGCAAGGAAAAGTCAGCTCAAGTCTCGGTTGCAGGGCGGGATGTGGAGATGGACTAAAAACAAACCTTTGGGGCTCTCTCTCTCTTTCTCTCTTTTTCCTTTTTGTCGGGTAGGGAGGGTATATTCAAGGTTGTGTCTTTCAGGATAAATTTCTAAATAGGGAATTACTGAGTAAAAGGTTAGACACACATTTAAGGTAAAATTATTTCTAGCAATTTATATTTCTACTTTATTTTCAGTAGGAAATACTAAAGAATAATGCAGCCCATGTCCTTACAAATAGTTGTCTTGAATTACAAGTTCTGTCTCCATCTGGTGAAAAGCCATCTTTCTTATGCTGTTTAAAACTTACACACCATGAGTGCTTAATAAATGATTATTGAATTAAATTCCTAGCAATCCTGGTGCTTAAAACTAACCATTTTTATATGGGCATTTTCTCCCTGTCTCTAAAAATACTGCAATATGTCTTAATTTTTTAAGTCATAAGTCCCTTTATCCTCTGAGTTACAAATATCTTGAGTCTTCAGACTCATGCTGAGTATTGTGAATCTTGGTTATGTGAATTTTCTAATTCTGTCCAAGTCTTGTTTTTTAAAGGATCTTAATACACATATTCCTATCAAACTCACAATGATTATCTAAATCTTTCTGAAATTCAAGCAGGATTTTGCTTGTGCTTAGTTTTTAAAAATGCAAAATTATTTTGAACCAGTACTTCTTTTTTAAATTAATTTGATCCTCCACTTTAATATGCTTCATTAAAAATCTAGCCAATATCAGAATTAACCATATGGCTGACAAAAGAAAACATAGCAATAATTAGAATAACAATTTCAGAATTTGTCTAGAAGCCATTTTCTCTTTTTTCCAGCTTTACTAAGGTATAACTGACAAACAAAAGTTGTATATATTTACAGGGTACAATATGATGTCTTGATATTGTACACATTGTAAAGTGAATAAATCAAGTTAACATATCCATCACCTGGCATACTTATTTTTTTGTGGTGAGAACATTTTTACATCTACTTATTCTTTTAGCAATTTTCACATATAAATACAATACTATGTTGTACACCATGCTGTCCAACAGATCTGCAGAACTTGGTCATCCTGTCTAACTGAAACTTTGTACCCGTTGACCAACATCTTTCCATCTCATGCCTCAACACCTGGCAATCATCATTCTACTACTCTCTGCTTCTATGAGTTTGACTTTTTTAGATTCCACATATAAGTGAGATCATGCAGTATTTGTCTTTCTGTGCCTGGCTTGTTTCACCTGCCATAATGTCCTCCAGGGGTATCTATGTTGTCCCAAATGACAGGATGTCCTTTGTTTTTAAGGCTGAATAGTATTCCATTGTGTATATATACCACATTTCCTTTATCCATTCATCCATCAACAGACGCTTAGATTGTTGCTGTGTCTTGCCATTGTGAATAATGCTGTAATGAACATGAGAGTGCAGATGTCTCTTCAACATCCTGATTTCATTTCCTTTGAATATATACTCAGTAGTGGGATTGCTGGCTCACATGGTAGTTCTATTTTTAGTTTTTTGAAGAACCTCAATACTCTTTTTCATAGAGGCTATACTAATTTACATTCCTACCAATGGGGTACAAAGATTCCCTTTTCTCCACATCCTTGCCAACACTTGTTATCTTTTGTCTTTTTGATAATGGCCCTTCTAATAGGTGTGAGGTGATGTTTCATTGTGGTTTTAATTTGCATTTCCCTGATGGTTAGTGATGTTGAGCATTCTTCATATGCCTATCGGCCATTTGCAAATCTTCTTTTGGAAAATGTCTATTAAGGTCCTTTGCCCATTTTTGACTGGGTTATTTGCTCTCTTGCCCAGGAGCCATTTTCTTCAGACAATTTTGTTGACTCAAGTTAAGAAAAGAAATAGGTAGCTCCAAAAAAAAATTAACCTGTAATAATCCACTAGATAGCCATTTTATCCACTATTTATACCTCTAAAGTTTTTCTATCAAAGGTATTCTCTTTCTGCACTCAGTCACTTGGTCTAATTCATTTGTGGTTGAGTTAGTCTGACCATGTAATGTTTTCAAGGGCACAGCAATGCCACCTTTAGAAACTTATCCTACAGTTGTAATCTCACAAAGATACAGTTTGTCATGACATTGTTTTTAATAGCAAAAGACAGGAAGCCATGTAAATCTCCAGCATTAGTGAGCTAGTTAAATTAAAGAGCATGCACATGGTAGAGTATCTTGCAGTCAATAAAAAAAGAATGAGGTATATCCTCGTGAGTCAATGTGAAATGAATTCTAAGGTACATTTTAAGTGAACCAAGCAAACTGCAGAACATTGTGTATAACAAGCTTTTTGTATGCTTAACTCATAGTTGTTGCTTTTGGGGAAGGCAGTAGGGCACACAGTTCTGAGATGGAATTAAAACTTACTTGTCATTGAAATGTTTTAATTTTTTACCACGGGCATATTTTAATTTTTAGTAAAAAACAGACAATAAGATAGAGAAAGGGAGGACTATGGATCTATATTTCATGAACACAATCAAAATCACCATCAATTTTGGCTAACGGTAATCAATTCTTCAACATCTCACCAAATCTTACTAAGAGTTTTAACCACAAGCCAAGCAGTTACATATCAGTCATTCATTCTTTGCATCATTCAATTCATATTAATTGTGGACTTGCACAATGCCAGGTCCCACGCCAGAACATAGGAACACAGCAGTGAGCAAAAAAAGAAGGTCGTTACCTCCTTGAGCACAGGATCTAGCAGGAAAGACCAACCTTCCAACTAAGTAACTGGAGAAATGTTGAAGGATATTGTAAGAGCACTTGGATGTGTGCCTACACCAGTCTATATATCAGAAAGACCCCTAAGGAAAGGACATTTAGCTGATACCTGGAGTCACCATGTGACAGGTGAGAGAAAATGTGTTCTAAGAAGAGATTGGCAAGATAGTACCATCTTGGGGGTAAGAGAGAACTCTACTTGGAGGGATTGAAAAGCATCTGGACCAATGAAGCATCAAGTTCAGAGGAATGAATGGGGAGACCACCAGGGAGCAGATCTGAGGGGACTGGAGCAAGGTTAAAAATTCTGGACCTCACTCTCATGACAAGGAGAAGCACAGCAAGATGTCAAGCAGGTGTATCAATTTCCTATGGCTGCTGTAACAAATTACCATGAACTGGGTGGCTTAAAACAACAGAAATTTACCCTCTCACAGTTCTGGAGGCTAGAAGTCCAAGGTGTCCACAGGGCTGTGCTCTCTCTGAAAGCTCTAGGGGAGAATCTGTCCTACCCTCTTCCTAGCTTCCCGTGGCTGCTGGCAAGCTTTGGTGTCTCTATAGACACATCACTCCACTCTCTGCCTCGATTATCACACGGCCTCCTTCTCTCTGTATGTTTGTATCTATGCATCCAAATTTCTCTCCTTTTATAAGGACACCAGCAATATTGGATTTAGGCCCCTCCATGATCCGGTATGACTTTATATTAACTTGATTACATCTAAAAAGACCCTACTTCCAAATAAAGTCATATTCACAGGTTCCACATGGGCTTGAAGTTTGGGGGGACACAGTTAAACCAAGTACAGCAGGGTCTTGATATAATCTGATATGCATTTTATAAAAACCATTCCAAGGATAATGGAGGGAAAGATAAGGAAAGAAGGAGCAAGACTGGAAAGATGATGATTAACTTTCTATGCATCTGCATTATTTTTGAAAAGTGAGTTTTATGTTGAGGTCCTAGCCGCATGTCTGAGGTTAAGCTAAGAGCTGTTTCCACGACATCTCATTCAGTCTTCACACTGGCCTGTGAAGATAGTCAGAGATGTGACTTTACCTGTCCACGGTCACACGGCAGTGCGTCAGACCCAGATCTGGCTAACTCTAAAGCCTGTGTAGTTTCCATCCCTCTCAGGCTGAAAACTGAAGATGCTGTCAAGGCAGTGAGAATCCTTTGACACGGATTTCCGGGAGGTGGAAAATACTGCACACTGGCATGGTTGTAAGCACACTTCATATTCCTTATGCAAAGCCAGGGCAAAGGTGAGTAGTTAACACGTCCTGAGAGCAGGCGTGTGGTAACGTGGAGGAATCTGGGGGTTCCGATCACACAGTGCATGTCCATTGATTCAACACTAGGTCAGAAATAGTCTTATTAAAAAGAGACCTATGTAAAATCCGTGCTTCACAAACACAAGCCCCTATTAAAAGAAGTCTGCTTTTTATAACATGAAGAAATTTGAAGCTATTATCTGAAAAGCTCAGACACAGAAAAGAACACAGAGGAAAAAAGAGGTAACTAGGTGGGAATTGTGCGCACTGATAGCTGATATTGATCAGAAACACAGACGGTGGGGGTCTTCTCCCTCTTCCCTGCATTGCCACCAGCATCCACAATTGTAAATGTGGGTGGAAATTTTAAGAAAGAACAATGGAGACCAAGGTTATTCTCTCTTGAGCTCAGTATTTTTTAGGGAGACTAATGAGTATTGTGGGTGTAGGTCACAGCTTCCATCACTTATCACAATTTTGCCATCTCAAAATCTGACCAGAGCACACAACGCTCACTTTCCTCCTTTTTGTTCCATGTCTTTTTTCTTCAATATTAAAATAGAGAGGAAAGAAGGAAGAAAGGAGAGAAGGAATGAAATAATAGAGGAAAAGAGGAAGAAAGGGAGAGACAGAGGGAGGGAGGAAAGGATGATGGAGAGAAAGAAACTTGAAAAAAGTAAATGTGAATTCAAAGAGGGAGGAGAAAACAATGATTATTCTGATATTTGTTACCAGTTTAAAAAACAAAACTGTAAATCAGGTTATAATTTATAAACTTGTTCCTAAAAATAAAGAGTAAAGTGTGTTTTTAAAAGCAATTAATAAGGAATTTTTATCTAAGAAGTGGGTGATTTTTGTGTAAGGGCGGGGGAAGCTCCAGGCTTTGCCTCATCTCCTAGAAGCATCCCATATTCTTAGATGTGACGTTGCCTTGGTAACCACAACTTGGTGACCTCGTTATTTCAACCTAATCCTGCTTTGAAATTATAGTTGCTCCACCCTTTTGCCTGGCTAGCCTGATAACATAATCATTGTAAATGAGGATGGGGAAAAAAACAGCAGGATACAGTCCCTCCGGTGACACAAGACCAGTCTCACCTTATCATGGAAATAGACGAACAATTAAACGGCATGAATCTGAAGCCCTAAAAGTGGATTTTCTTATTTTTTATAAGGTTTGTTATGCTTATTTTCAAAACCTACTGGTGGATTCAATGTGGCAGGGTATCTTGATATTACTACATGAAAATGGAAATTTCCTATTTGTGTTTTAAAAAAAAAAAGAGCTAAACTGTCAAAGGTGAAGTCCTTAATTATGCATTTGTTTTGCCCAACAGCCAAATAGAAACCAGAATCAGAACATAATTTTTTAACAAATAGACTGGCAGTATCCAGGTTTGTTTGTCCAGCTTAATTTCCTCTGGCTAAAGCCCCACAGATCAGTTGTCATCTTGAATTCAGGTTCCTTTCATAACAAAGGAGTCTTAGGAGATGACATTGTTTAAATTCTGAATGCATCAAGTATAAATATACTGTAGTTTAAAGAACATGTAATTTACTCATTTGTCTCAATTTGGGTGCTTTGAGAGCTCTACCCAGAGAGGAAGGAAAATTCCATTTTCTGTCTCACTACAATTCCTCCTTTTTTTTTCCCCCCTGTATTCAATAATGGCTACAATAAAGCAGTGATGAGTTCAGATCTCAATAAAATTTTCACACTGCACCCTATTCATGCATTGAGGAGTCTGGGTAGCTGTGTGCGGGTTACTTGGATATATTCCCCTTCCCCATTCTCTTGGTGGCAATGGTCACACTTCCTTTGTCTTACCACTGCGTGCTTCCCAAAGAATAATTCTTTGATACTGGCAGATATGCTGTTGGCCTCGTAGGGCATTATCTGGAGAGGGCTACTCCTTGTGAGCAAGAGGAGAGTGAGCTTAGAATGGCCCACTTACTTCCAGACCAGGGCTATTATCTGGAGAGAAGCCTGGACTTCATCTGGAAATGCCCGAGAGATAATCCCATCCGTGCTAGCATCCCCTTTTGCCTGCAAAAAGAGAGCCACCACTGGTGGGGGGGTTGGGGGGTAGCCAAAGGTTGACTAGTGGATTCAGAAGTACAGCTAGATGGGAGAAATAAGTTCTACTGTTCTATGGCATTGTAACAACAATTTATTGTATATTTTCAAAGAGCTAGCAGATTTTGAATATTCCCAACACAAAAAAAAATGATAAATATTGGAGGCAATGGATATACTAATTACCCTAATTTGATTATTACACATCATATGCATGTATCAAAATATCACACTGTACCCCATAAATGCATACAATCATTATGTACCAATTAAAAATTTAAAAAGATACACCACCATCTATCTTTTACATCTATCAACACTATTGTGATATTATCTTGAGAATATAGGGAAAGACTGTAGCTTCTTGAAGAAAGTATGCTGCATAAATTAAAGCTTTACTGTCAGAATGATATTATCAAATTTCTTAAGAGAAATAACTTGGGAGGGATGTGCACTTAACTTAAGATTATATCTTCCCTTTTGCCAGGAAGGGAGTAAAATGTAACATTTTGTAAAGTGTGAGCCCCAATTGTAAGTGAGCCATTCTAAGCCTAGATCTAGACAGTCTAAAAAACAAAGGGAACTCACAAAATATAAAACCTACGACCAAATATCACTGACCCCCCAGAACAGATCTGAGTGTAACTATTAAACACGACTGCCCTCTAACCATTCATCAGAGGGTGTATTTTTTGGCTTGCGGGCTCTTAAATAATGAGAGAGAGAGAGAATCAAATTCCTTGGCAAATTCATGCAATATGTAGGGAAGAGCAAAGAAGAGTAACACAGTTATGAGAATCTCCGGGCGATGGCAGTAAGGGACTGATAATAGGGGAGTTTGAGGTTTAGGCTAAGAACAGAGAGAACTCAGAGAGTTGCTGTGAGAATCAAATGATAACATGCAAACATACACAGAAAAGTATAGATCATGAGATAAATGTAAAGAATTACAGTCACAGGGGCCAATGGCAGTGCTGCAGGCTCCTGGGCAAATGAATCAATGCATCCAGTCTAATGAAAATGATTCCACTGAACCTCTCCCAGCCAGGAAGAAACAAGGATGAAAAGGAGGCTTTGGGAACAGTGAGGACAACAAAGGCGGCTAGGGTGGAGAAGAGAGTACATGAAGGCAAGGTCCAGTTTGCCCAGGGCTTTGCAGCAGGAGGTGGCCCAATTCTTGAAGCCCCTCCCTTCCACTCTTTGCACCCAATGGACCTGAAAATAACTGAATCACCAGGCCTTTCCCACATCTCCTTCCCTCTACCTGGAACCCCTCCCTTCTCCCCCTTCATGGGTCTCTTTCCCTTCCTTCACCTTGGCCATCTGCCATCTAATTAATTGTCTCTTTTTTTGTTTTTTGCTTTGTTTTGTTTTGCTTTTGAGACAGTCTCACTCTGTTGCCTGGGCTAGAGTGCCTGGCGTCAGCCTAGCTCAGAGTAACCTCAAACTCCTGTGCTCAAGCGATCCTCCTGCCTCAGCCTCCCAAGTAGCTGGGACTACAGGCGTGTACCACAACACCTGGCTAATTTTTTCTATTTTTAGTAGCGAATGGTCTCACTCTTGCTCAGGCTGGTCTTGAACTTCTGAGCTCAAGCGATCTTCCCACCTCAGCCTCCCAGAGTGCTAGGATTACAGGCGTGAGCCACCACACCCAGCCCTAATTGTCTCTTCTTAATTGTCACTTTCTGCAGAAATTCTTCCTGGGCTTCCCGCACACCACATGCTAAATCTTTCTCCTTTCACTCTCCAAACTCCCTGTTCTTTCTCTACCTCTATATTGTTATTCCCTCTTGACCCGTCTTCCCCACCGCCACCCTCCATAAACTTATAAATCTTGTGAAGGCAAGAACCATGCATCTACACAATGCCTGGCACATAATAGACACTCAGTAAATTAATTCATTCACTTATTCACCTGACACATATTTACTGACTATACATTCTGCACCAGGCACTGAAGCAAAGCAGCAAACAAGACCAATAAATTCCCTGCCTTTGTTCTGCGGGGCAGGAAAGATTTTTTTTTAATCAAGTAAACAAAAACAAATAAGATGGCTGATTGCTAAAAGTAGTATGAAAACAAAATGAACAGGATGATAACATGGAAGAGGAAAATCTTCTCTTAGTCCCACTTCCTTGGGTCCCAGAAGAATCTGTCTCCTGCGGCCTAAAGCCAGGCTCCTTCTTTCACTGGCATTCACCTCTGTGGTGTTGTGGGCTCACTCGGCATCAGGCACTGAGGTCAGTGAGGGGAACTGACAAGTGCACCGGGAATTACAATCATGGGTGATAAGGACTATGACAGATCCTCACATAGGACTAGGGTGTGATGGGGGGGACAAAGTGGTAAGTATGTCAAAAAATTGCAAGAAGTGTTCCTGAAGGGCTTCTGGGTAGGTGACTTTGAGCCTGGTCATTCCAGCACCAAGGGTTCTGGGACCAAATTATGTGGGTTTGAATCTGGCCCCCACCACGTACTAGCTGTAGAGTAATGTAATCTCTCTGTGCCTCAGTTTCCTCATGTGTAAAATGAGGGCTATGATAACACTGACCTTACAGGGTAGTTGTGAAGATTAAATCCATCAATATACCTAAGCTGCATAGAACAAGGTGAGTACATAATGAGTGCTATACATGTTGACCACTACTATTGTTTTCCAGAATGCAAGAGTTAGCTCAATGAACAAGGGAGGTGGACAAAGCATCCAGGAAGAGTAAATACCTGTGGAATGAAGGAAAGAACAGTGAATGACTCCAAGATGCCAAGTTAGTCAACAGGCTCTGCCTTTGTCCATGAATGATTGTGGGAGAAAACAATTCATTATGCCTCGAGGCAACCTATAGGTTAAGAACAGACCCAGGAGAAATAGATGATGTAGTCTCTATCCTCTAAGATATGTTCAATAAGACTAAACACACAAGAAAGACTAAACATGTAGGAAGGATCCAAGACAGTAAATACCCAGTGCTGAGCTGGGTAGCCAGACTCCAAAGACAATAACAAGAAAAATATGAATCATAGTATCTGTGTTTATGATGTACCAGACACTGGGCTAAACACCTCCATGCTTTTCCTGCTTGAACTAAGCCTACAAATGTACATTCCATGACTGCCTCCAAAAACAAAACCTCCAGGAAACTTCACAAAAGGGGGATATCCACCAAAAGTCCTCATGAAGACAGTAAAATTTGAGCTAGGCCTTAAAGGAAGGAAAGAATTTGAATAAATGGATGGGTAAAAGAGGATAAAAGAGGAACCACAGCAGCACAGCCCAGTAGAAAAATAATTGTGAGCCATAAATATAAGCCACATATATAATTTTGAATTTTCTAGTAACCATATTTTTTTAAATAAAAAGAGCTAAAATTCATTTCTAAATGTATCTCATTTCACCCAATATTTGTAATCTATTAGCTTTTTGATATGTAATCTGCATAAAAATTATTGAGACATTTCACATTCTTTTGCCTGTACTAAGTCTTTGATATCTGATATTTCTTTTTCACTCACAGCACTTACCAGTTCCAAGTAGCCAGACTCAAGTACTCAGTAGCCCCGTGTGGCCACCAAAGTGGACAGGGAAGGTCAGGAGGGAAAAAAGAACTGACATTTGTAGATGTCTCGCCAGGTCTCAGTCACTTTTTATGTAAACACTGCTTTATTTAATCTTCCCAACCACCCCCTTAGGGAAATACTATTACAGGTTGAGTATCCATTACCTGAAATGCTCGGGACCATAAGTGTTTTGGATTTCTTATTTTTTCAGATTTGGGAATATTTGCATTATACTTACTGGTTCAGCATCCTTAATCCCAAACTCTGAAATCCGAAATGGTCCAATGACCATTTCCTTTTAGTATCATGTGAGCACTCAAAAAGTTTTAGATTTTGGAGCATTTCGGAGTTTGAATTTGGGGATTAGGGATAGTCATCCTGTGTTATCGCCATTTTACAGATGAGAGCACTGAGACTCTAAGAGTTTACGTTCACAGCTAAACAAGTAGGTTGGGCTGGGTGCGGTGGCTCACGCCTGTAATCCTAGCACTCTGGGAGGCCAAGGCGGGCGAATTGTTTGAGCTCAGGAGTTCGAGACCAGCCTGGGCAAGAGTGAGACCCCCATCTCTCCTAAAAATAGAAAGAAATTATATGGACAGCTAAAAATATATATAGAAAAATTAGCCAGGCATGCCTATAGTCCCAGCTACTTGGGAGGCTGAGGCAGGAGGATTGCTTGAGCCCAGGAGTTTGAGGTTGCTGTGAGCTAGGCTGACGCCACGGCACTCTAGCCTGGGCAACAGAGTGAGACTCTGTCTCAAAAAATAAATAAATAAAAATAAAAGAAATAAATAAGTGGGTTGACCCAGCCCTGACCAACTTCAAGCTTGTGCGTGTTCCTCACAGTGGAATCGTCTTAGGCACATGCTGCTGAGACTGTGCTACAAAGCACTCCGATGCCTGAGCACGAACCAGCCACGGAGATCCCCGGGTCTACTCCTGAGCTTCCTTCCCAAAACCTGCAGCCTCCAGGAAGGGAAGGAACAGGGTGGAGGAAAAGCAACCGCACACTCAAAACTTTTCCCTTTTCAGTTAAATAGAAATTGAAGCACATGCGCTGCTCCTTAAACAGCAAAACTAGGAAAGGGTATTACAGGAGACAAGGAAGGGCACCTGTGGTACATAAATATTTAACTTTTGTTGCAGGAAAGTGCAGGATGAACACACACTCACTTGGCTGCTTCTCAGCCAAGCCAAGCAGGGTTCCCTTATACCCTTTGCGGCTCTATTTTGTTGTCAATTACGGTTTCTAAAACTATTAAGAGAGGAAGGGGGAGTGTATAAACAACATTAACAGTAATTTATGATCTGAAAAGGGACAGCAGGAGTTCGAAATCTGTCTCCATTAAGATACTTTCCCCACGCTCCTCTGGGTCTCCCAGCCATGGGATCAGGATCGTAGGAAAAGGATGTTTATACAACGCTTCTGGCAGAAAAGATGCTTTTCCCTGCGCCCCGAGAGGGCAAGGTTCAGGTTCCGGCCTGTGCTGAGCGTGCTTGGGGGCCCTACCCCTGGTGTGGGAAGATATTGAGCTTTTTAGATTTTTGTTTTATTTTATTTTTGTTCAATGATCCCTCCCGGGTTTCTACAGAGACTTCTAAGGCTGCCCTCCCTCCCCACCTCAACATCAGCAAAGCCCACCAGGAAAATTGCCAGGAAGGACACTCATCCGCTCTTTCGTGGGGATTTTTCCACTCTTCTGCCTTCGATAACTCCAGATTCTTTGAAACAAAGCTCTACTCCATCACTAAGGCACGTTTTATGCCACCCAGTTTAACCTCGCAGAACCTACGTTTCAAGTCAAGAAATCGCAAGGACACATTATGTAGCAACTTGAGCTAAAGTCAAAACGGAGAGCCAAGTGAGCCCCAAGATTTTTTTCCTTTTCTTTTTCTTTTACTTTTCTTTTGGGGTGGGCATGATATGCCATGGTCTGGCTCTGAGCACGGTCTCTGGCACCGGCTTACGGTCCTCTCAACACTAATGATGCAATCAAGTCTTCAGGTGAATTTTGGAGCTAAAGGGAAAGACAAAAAGAAAATTTCATAAACCACCCACGGAATCTGTTTGCTGAAGTGCCTGCCGCACGTTTACAGTGCAGCCCTTCTCTAGCCAGTCTCTCAGATCGCTAGCGACCCCAAGTGGCCAACTTAAAATAACGATTTTGGTTTTTGAAGGGTTTTTTGTGTGTTGCTGAAAAGCAGCATACACTTAAAGGTTTTACTCCCAAGTCCTTGTAGAATTTAAAAACTGCAGAGCTGGAAAGACCGTTAATGTCACCTGGCCCAATCACCTTATTTATTTTGCAGGAAGCAGAGATTCAGAGAGGTAAAGAGGGGTTCCAAAGGTCACACAGCATGTATGCGCAGTTAGGAAGCAATGCAAGGAATGTTTCCAAGAGATTCTGTGCTACCAGATTTTAGTTCCCTAAAGGAAGAAAGGGGGTGGGGAGAGGCTTTTTCTTCCCCAGACCGAAGAGAAATATTGCTATTACAGAAGAATTGCTGTAAGAAAAGACCACATGTTTTGAAAGATCTGAAGTTCCACTAGGTACAAAAACAATGCACACATTTTTTTTTCCCTCCTCTGTGCCTAAAACTTGCCAGGGTACATTAAATTGAGTCATGGCAAGAGTGAGACCAGCATAGGTGAGAGGGAGGAGTCAGCATTTGGCAAATGTGGATTAGATGCTTATTCCCAAAGCCTGGCGCTGTGTAAAGGAAAAGTTTGGGTTTGGTTTCCACTCTCATAACAGCACTGCAGAGTGGGCATTATTATTCTCATTTTAGAAATGAGAAAATTGAAGCTCAGGGAGATGAACTCACTTGCCCAAGATTAGGCAGAGACTAATTTGCAAAGCCAACTCTTTGCAAAACTTTACTTATGAATGCCTCAATTTATCCATCCATCAAATGGGATAATAAAGTTTGCCTGTAGAATCCGAAACTGTTAGTGTTAGAAAGGGTTCTCAGAGGAGCCCTCTTTCAAAACAGTTGGACCCCCTATATATAAAACAGACAAAAACAATTAGTGTCTATTTGCATATATATAATAAAGTCTAGCAAAGAGAACATGGGTGCTGTTGTGACCAACACCAGATTTGAAGCTGAGAGTTATACAGGGCATTTGTGGGTTTTGGTTGGCTTGAGTATCCAGGTTATTTCTATATTCTGTCTTGTTTACTCTGCAACATGAAGATTCTGATTCACTTTACCCAAGATGAAAGTCTATTTTGGTTTGATGGACAGTGTTGTAGCTACGGTTTAAATCACACTGCCCTTCCAACTTCAGGGCCCTCTTCAATTCAAGAAAGGTGGTAGGAGATGCTTCATTCACAGCCTGCTCAGAAACGAGTTAGTGTCTACCCTGAGGTCCCCACAGTGTTAAAATATGACATTCTATATACATGTACATTTGTCTGTTGTTATTTATTACTACTAGTAACATAGCTTTAAATTAAGTGCAGATGACCCTAAAATCATTTGTTTAACTTAAGCACCATAATAGAATCCAAAAATTTGGAGAAGAGGAAAGAAAATTTGAAAATCACTGATTTCCAGCCTATCAGGAAATTCTACTCTTCTCAAAACAAAAACATGAACCTCCGAGGTTTAGCTCCAGTTCAGATCTCCACTCCTCCCGCCCTCCTCCTCCTCCACCACCCTGTGTGCCACCTGGTCTCGTCCTGCCCACCCACCCCCCACCCAAGGCAGGACACTGCCCCACTCTTGGCAGCTCTGTCCCAAGCGTAGACGGAACTCCCTTTGCTGTCTGCTCTGAGCACCATGGAGACGGTCTGGAATTTTCCCAGTGCTGTTCCTAAAATTACTGCTGGAGCATAGAAGGTAAATAAACACAGAGAGCAGGAGAAAACTAAAATCAGTCTGATTTACAAAGCATGAAATTCTGACCCAAATTTTACCACAGGTCCTTCTTTCTAGAGCTAGCAAAGGCTGCCCTGTTGCAGCAGGGGTCTCAAGATAGAAACGCTCCATGTAAATTGTTACAACCTTTCTGCAAAACAATCCAGCACCATACATCAACGTCTATAAAAGATTTCTACGCTTTAGTCCCTTAATTCCACTTCTACCAAAACACCTGACTGAAATAATCAAACAGTGGAGTGGGGGCAGTAATTCATACCCAAAGATGTTTATAATTAACTTACTTATAATTACAAAAAAAAAAAACTGGAAACAAATTGTGCAACCAGGTTTATGATGTAGCCATACAATGGAAGTTTATGTGGCCATTAAAAATGATGTTTTCAAAGCATTTTTTAATGACACTAAGTGAAAACAAAAGAATTTTTAATGACATTAAGTGGGAAAAAAAGCAGGGCACAAAACTGGTACACATTATGTGGTCAAATATTTTAAACCAAGATAAGAGAAGTGTGAGTGTGTGGAGAAAAAATAATGAGAAGAAACCCATCAAAATGTTCACAGTCGTTAGGGCTGAGTGGTGAGATTAATGCTGACTTTCTTTGCTACTTGCATTAGCTTTAATTTTACAATGAGCTTGCATTAATTTATAATCTGGAAATAAAATAAATTGGATGGGTTTTTTTTTTTAATATTTACCCTGTAGCCCAAGAGGCTGGTACATTTTCTCAGTCTGCATCCTCCCTACTTTGCTCTGTCCCCACCATGCTCCTTCTTGGTGACTTCTGCTCCACCCACCTCCATCTGCTTCTGCTTTCTGCTTGTCAACCCCAGACATCCACATTAATGATGTGGATCTTTCAAGGGACCCCTCAAAGTCACATTTGTCAGGATGCTAGTGCCTCATCTGAATTCCTTACCTCTAAATAGAGTAATCCAGTGAAAATCCACATTCCCCAATTGTCTTAGAATGTTTTTCTCCTCCCCACCCCTGGGAGAAAGGCAGGGTCTATGTGGATTTAGAATTCATTCAAATAATATTTACTGAGCATCCGCCATGTGCCAGGCCCTCTTTG
>CM052437.1:78764089-78816856 GCA_028533085.1 Varecia variegata
AAGATAAGGATGTCTGTTAAACAGAAACAAGCCACTGGACATTTACTGATACTCAAGCAATCTCTGAAGTATTAAGAAATTGATGGCCTGTAAGTGTGGCTTAAGCTTTGTCTTGCATGGCCTCATGCCTGTTAATGATTCAGTATCTTATTGTTACAAAGAATGACTCCAAAAGGAAGGGGACATAAGGAGGTGTCCCTGACCTCACCTCCTCCTCGTGGCTGGCATCTCAGCTTTAAGGTTTTTCTGAGGTCCTCTCGGCCAAGAGGGAGTCCATTCAGCTGGCCAGGGGGCTTAAGATTTTATTTTAGTTCACAGATGCTTCTATAAGCCAGAGAGCACCAAGGATTCCCAGAGCCGCCAGAAGCTGAGAGAGTAGCAAGGAATAGATTCTTCCCAGAGCCTCCAGAAGGAGCCAACCCCACTGACACCTTGATTTCAGACATCTTGTCCCAGAATTGTAAGACAATCAATTTCTGTTCTTTTAAGCCATCATGTTTGTGATAATTAATTATAGCAGCTCGAGGGAACAGATACAAGGAGATCACCGTGAAATGGGATATGAACACACATACGATGCCTGTATGTCTGAGCAAATGTATTTCCTATATATGATATGGTTTGCATTTAGAAATTCTCATAAATGTCTAAGCTGCCTCACCCCCCTACTTGAGCCCTCTCTCTGCACTCCCACCCCCAGCTGAGCAAATCCCCAGCACGGGCCAGCAAACATCCTGCTAGAAATAGGCAGGCTCCTGCTCTTGACTTCACTGTCCCCCAATCTGTTACATCCCACTCCCCAGGGTGGAGTCCGGATGGATTCTGTGATCTCGTACAGCCTCTGTTCCTGTGCACCTCTTCCCTCCCTCCCTGCAGGCCCCTCCTCTCTGCCACATACCCCACAAAAGACAGCTCTTGCAAGTTCAAGCTCTCCCCAACCCCTGTCCTGACCTGACTGCTCTCCCAGGCAGATCCTCCACACGGCCTGTCTCCCAGCACACAGAATATGTGAGTGTGTAATGAGAACACACATTTTCCATGCATAATCAATACACTGATGATGATGATGATTGCTAATTTAGAGTAGCATTAATTAAAGAAGGAGGATCTTTTCTTGTCTATCTACAACATATTTTCAGGTTCAAAATCATACATGTTATCTTTAACAGAGCCATTGCTCCTCAAAGCATTTTCTTACTAGCTTCTCCATCAGAAACTTGAGAGTAATCTGAATAAAAATTAAGGCACACTGGCCTCCACAGATGGTATGCTTTTGGATACCTGGTTAAGGCAAGTGTTAATACCTTCTCTCACCATAATTTATTTGCTAATTGTGCTGAAGTAGGTAATATTCCCACTCTTCTAACTCAGCCACACCCCCCAAAGAATATTAGATTTCTGGAATGCAGTGAAGGCAAACCAAATGAAGACATTCCACATTCTTGGGCCACTGCAGGAGCTTTTTACTACTAGGACTACGTCTATGCAAAAGCAACGTGCATGCCAAGATGCAGTGTTAGTAGTTGGCACCGCTGAGAACTCTAGGGTTATTTTTGTAATTTTGACACAATTCAGGAATTTTCCAGAAGGTCAGAGGGCTTGAAGCAGATGGTGGGCTTCCTCTGATTCACCACAGTAACGTCCTTCCTGGCCAGGCCCCGAGTCCCGGTTCAGGGCCTTGTTATCTCTCCTCCCACGACTGCAAAGGTTCGCGCCCTGCCCACGGCCTCTCCGGCCATCCACCTGGAGGTGCAGAGCTGTCTTTCTCAGAGTCGCTCACGTCACTCCCCTGTTGAAAACTTTCCACTCACCCTTGCCTTGGGGATAGAATCTGAACCCCCGGACCCAGTCACGCTGAGTCATTTCCACCTCACGCGCTCTCTGGCAGCAAGATGCACCTGAGCTCAAACCACATCAAAGTAATTCGAATTTCCAGCTCATTTCTCTCATAGGCAATTTACAGCATTTCATAAATGAAGGGGTTTTCTTGTTGTTCCTTATGCCTATAGCCCTCTATTTCATTTACTTTTGAACACTTCAGTCACCGTCCCTTCAAGCTTTGTTATAATTTAACCTATTTGCTTACTTTAATTTGCTTTATTTTTATTGTTTTTAAAATCCTGAGAAGACTAAACAATAATACACTCCTCAAAAGTAAGCAAAAACACTTTAAAAAACAAAAGGTGTGCTAATGGCATCGTGGTTCTGGAGCAGAACGTCTTTGTACATACGAGAGACCCTGATGGAATATAGGGCTGAGGTTGTCACCGTGTCTGCGATTTATTCCCAAATGATCAGCTAAAAGAAAAAAATGGGAGGATGAGAGAGTGAAACAAGGTGGAAATTTTTCAAAATAAAAAGTTGAGGAGAGTGGGGAAAGTGGGCTGAATTTTAAGTAAACTTGTCACTGGACAAATCGATCCTAAATGAGCTAGCTTTGGGAGAAGCTCTGCAGCCCGTCGGCACACGTGTCTATAGCACACTCCCTCTGCCGGAATCCCCCACTCAGCCTCAGAGGCCCCAGTGCAAATACCTTCTTGATCTTTCATTTGCTCCCCCCAGGTCAATCTGATCGCTCCTTCCTCTGTAATAACACTCTTTATTCTTGCAATTTTAATACTGCATCTTGGGGTGCTTCCCAAGGCAATTTGAGAGCTGCTGGTGCCTAGGATAGAGCCAGGCACACAAAAGGGGTTCAAATATGTTGTCCCGGAGGGAATCAACAAAGAAACGAGGAAATGAGTGAAAATATACTGTCTATTTTGTACAGAACTATATTCTTTTACCCACTAAGACACCTGAAAAAAAATGGGATAGTATGAACTGAGACAAGGGCCCACAAGAGCTCACACTTAGAGAATTCAGGAAACCGCAGGCCAGAGAAATGGGTTGCAGAGACTGAGTTTGTCCAGAGAACTAGCCCAGCAAAAAAAGAGCAGGGGAATGAGTTTTTGCTGGTGCAGGGTGTGCAGATGCTGCTAGCTGAGGAAAATGCCCTGGGGACACAGGTCGTGGGGCTGTTCTCTGTCATACTTGTCCAGATGTGCTGGCCTCTGCCTAAAGGACTCCGGGCAATTCACTATGCATCCTTCCATGAGATGGATTCTCATCTTTTCTTCTCTGTGGATCCACTAGATTTGCAGGGTGCTCAAGCAAAGTTCCGTCCACATGTTACTACAGACCCATGACAAAGAACAGGGCATTCATGGCCAAGAATGTTTGCAGGTCTGAAACGCTAGAAAGTGCTGGGATCCCCCAGGGCAGGGATTTTATAGCCATCTCACTTCAGACTCTTTGCTCACCTGCTTTGTTTCACACCATCTTTGCACCTATCACACCTACCGTGCCCTGTAATAACATCTTTTCTCAGTTGTTGAACCTTGACACATCATAATTCAAAACACTTTTCGATCTTAAATAGACCTTTAAAAAGCATTTCTAAATTCCATAATATCTTTCTTATTGTAAAACATATTGATGTGTATATCAACTTCCATTTCTACAGAACTATTATCTGCTTCCACATTCAAACTGTTTTTTGTTTTTTTTGTTTTTTTTTTTTTGAGACAGAGTCTCGCTCTGTTGCCCGGGCTAGAGTGAGTGCCGTGGCATCAGCCTAGCTCACAGCAACCTCAAACTCCTGGGTTCAAGCGATCCTACTGCCTCAGTCTCCCGAGTAGCTGGGACTACAAGCACGAGCCACCATGCCCGGCTAATTTTTTGTACATATATATATATTTTAGTTGGCCAGATAATTTCTTTCTCTTTTTAGTAGAGACAGGGTCTCGCTCTTGCTCAGGCTGGTCTCGAACTCCTGGCTTCGAGCGATCCACCCGCCTCGGCCTCCCAGAGTGCTAGGATTACAGGCGTGAGCCACCACACCTGGACCAAACTGTTTCTTTTAAATGCAAGGTTTTGGAAGCTGGAGAATAATCTAGATTCCTACTGAACTCTTCTCATGGTCACCTTTCAACCAGTACCTTTAGGGATGGCACGAAGAAATGGAAACCACACAGCCCTTGCAGAAAAAACAAAGAGCATGTTACCTTTACAAATATCCGTCATCTCTCTAAACTTCAGATTCCTCAACTCAAATTAAATGCCAGCAATTATGCCAACCTCCAAATACTGTCCTAAGTAGTAAATGATGTAATAAATGCAGAATACCCAGCCCAATGCATGTATGTAGCAGTAGATACTCAAAAGATGTCTGTATTCATCAGGGCTCGCCAGAGAAACAAAGAGAGAAATAGGATATAGAGAGGGGAAAAGAAAGAGATTTATTATAAGATATTATTTCACATGATTATAGAGGCTGAGAAGTCCCATAATCCACCACCTGCAAGCTGGAAGCTCAGGAGAGCTGATGGTGTAGTTCAAAGGCTTGAAAGCTGGAGTGCCAATGGTGCAGATTCTAGTCTGGGTTAAAGGCCTGAGAACCAGGAGCACTGAGGGCAGAGGAAATCAATGTCCCAGCACAGTGAGTAAGTCAGAGACAGAAGGTAACCTTCCTCCATTTGCTCTATTTAGGCCCTCCACGGATTGGATTATGCCCACTGACATTTGGGAGGGCCATTTACTTTACTGAGTCAATGAATTCAGTTGCTAATCTCTTCCGGAAACACCCTCACTGACACACCCAGAATAACATTTAAACAGCTATCTGGGCATCTCCTGGTCCAGTCAAGTTGACACATAGAATTAACCATCACAATGTCAATTTCCTTCCCCATTCTAACAAATGTAAGAAGTGGCATATACTGAGTGCTTACTATGTGATTTATATGTAGTAACTCCTCAGTCTTCACAGCAACCCCAAGAAATAGGTTTTAACTTACAGAGGAAACTTGAGGGGGGTGGGTGTTAAAAGTGGCAAAGCGATAGATGAGAAGTCTAAGCCCTGGGCTCCTGTCCTGGCTCCATCAATTACCAGTTTTGTGGCTGTTGTGGGACACCCTCCACAGGCCACAACGACATATGAGACTGTGTTTTTCCTCCTCCTTGGAACGGATGGGCCTGCTAGATGGTGAATATTGATCGTGAAAGTAGGGAATGCCAAGGTCCCTGTGTCCCTTCCTGAAAGATAGGCTACACATCTGCAGTGAGAGAGGAAAGTAAATAACATCAGCCAATTTCCTGCCTAAAAAGTCCCTTTGTTTAGAAATCCAGCTTGCTTACATATATCCTCGGAAAGGCAAATTTTAAGTTCCAATCTGTTGTCACCATGGACTCGCAATTTATGATCCTGGGGAAATTTTTGAAAGGCAGCCATACATGCTCCCTCCCCATGTAGGAAAAATCACCCAATAGTCCCTTCGAAGTCCTGGCTGTAGGCTCTAGGCCAGATCCCTGCCCAGCCTGATCCCACAGAGCAACACTGGAGCGCAAGACCATTTGATATGGGAAGATAATATCCTGGCCCAGTCAGGAGGTAATAACTGGATATTGTCTGACATTGTATGCATAAACCCTTTGACCTTCCCCTGTCCCACGGCAATGAAAAGAATTAATTAAGACCTAATGCAGAGAAGAAAGATTTGCACTAGGTTTGGCAGGTCCTGGAACACTGACCTTAACTGAGGTGAATCATTTAGGTTCACCAAAACTTGAATACATCATCCAAAACCATGACAATAATAACATCTATCCTAACTCTTCCAAGGGGCATTATGAAGATTGAATTTGGGAGTCAGCTCAGTTAAGAGGTCATATTCAAGAGCTATACTGCCTGGGTTCAAATCCCATCTCTGGTACCCACTAGCTGCATGCGCTTGGGCAAGCTATTCACGCATTCATTTAATTTGCCTATGCCTCAGATCCCTTACGTATAAAACAGGGAAAAGTGAAGATCCTACCTCTTAAGGTTGTTGTGAGGATTAAATTGGCTAATGTATGCAAAGCATTTAGAGTAATGTTTGCCATATAGTTAATGCTTACATAAGTAGTAGCTATCATTATGGGAAAACACTTTAAAAGCCAAAACTGTTACCCAAAGATACTGGTGCTCTGTGGAAAGAGCCTTATTCACAAGCTTTCCGTGAATTTTCAAACAATGAGGGCTTAGACGTTTACTTTTAGAGTACTTCAAAATATCCCCTGCCTAATCACCAAGTCAGAACTGTGGCATCAACAGTTCCTGAACCTTAAAGGACTGTTGAAGTCCTGTAGGCCCCCACCCTGCTTTCTGCCACCCCAAAGGATCAGCATTAATTCAGCTAGAGAGGAAAGCCATTTCCTGGGGATGGTCATGACAACTGGAACCACGTGCTATAATTGAATAGCATTGTCCAGCGTATGAAGCACTTGATGAGCATTAACCCTTCAACCCTCACAACCAATTCACAGATTTTTTTTTTTTATTGCCTCTTCTTGGAGGCAGACATACAAAAGTCTAGGTCATAAGAAACCACATGTACATGATAAAAATTATCACGGTTTCTGAAAAATCACTGTAGAATTCAGCCCCAAACCCTCACCAAACCAATTCCCTGGACTCATGTCTAATTGATCTATAAATTGTGACCCATCTCAACAAGTCAATGACTTCAACTTCAGAACACACAAATAGACTCAAGCCATATGCAAACAATCTTACTGTCTAATGCAATATTGGAAAATATCAGTTGGTACCATTTCCAGGCACCCAGTGGACTGCATGTGATCATCACATCTGTAGGTCACTTCAATTTTAGCACCTAGCACATTGCCTGATGTTAGCCAACTCATACTAGGTGCTCTATAAACACTTGTTAGAGCTGGGGTTTCCTAAGCACCTAAGCACATATATTATATGGCTTTTAAACCTCAAAATGCCACAATAGGCATTTTTACTCATACTCACTCATTTTACAGTTAGTGAAACTGATATTTTTATTGATTCAAGGATTTGCCCAAAACAATAACAAGGTTAACAAATGACACAAATAGAATGCATATCTCCATCTCTCCACTGAAGGCTAGTATGTGTAATGCTGTTACATAAGTATAAAAAATTTGGAAGTAACATGCAACTGGGATTTATTTAGACTAGATTGTTACCCTTCCAATGTTATAGACCTTGCCATGGTATGCAGCTCCAGCAAAAATAAATTTTTACACTTGGATCAAAATTTGGCAGTATACCTGAGAAGGACGACAATATGCTAGCAGCAGGCCAACTGAGAACCTCTGTCTCAGTACAGAGATTTGTCAAGAAAGGGAGAAGGCAAAAGGGGTTCTAGGAGGAATACATGCAGTAGGATTTAGGCTTGTGAGGCCTCCTCCTCCCCACCTTCCCAAAATCCTCCCTCCACCCAGTGCCGGCTCCACCGCACCCCACTCTGCCTTCCCCAGCACCACCCTACTGAGATTGTTCTGTCTCGTACAAAAGATTTTTCTTTTCATTTATGAAGTGTTAGTACAACAGAGCATAACCACTTTCCTTTTGTTTTGTTATTTTTAATCAAATCACTAATTCATATTCATCATAAAATGACTGAAAAATATAGATAAGAGACATAAAATTTATTGAATTAAAATCATCCAGAATTCTGCTACCAAGAGATAACTCCTGTTAACATGTTTGTCTATATCCATTCAGACTTTTCCTAGCATACCAACACATTTATACATGTATATTTTTGTAAAACAATACCATAATATAATTATTTTAAAACCTGGCTATTGTGTTTTTTTTTTCACCCAGCGAGGTATCATGCACAACTTTTCATGTTAATACAGAAAAGCACACAGATATCATCATGACTTCAGTATAAACTAAGAAATTCTCAAAAGAAAAAATAAAAAAAAGAAATTCTCTATTGCTGAATACATAATAAAAGTTGTTTCCAAATTTCTGACAATATTGGCAGCACTTTATGAGCATTCTTGGACATACATCTTTGGGTACTTGCTTAATTATTTCTTTAGGTTAAATGCTAACAAGTATCTGATTATTTCATTCATCGCAGAGAGTCCTTTAACGGCTCTCCTGTGGTTTTTAGGATACATCCCAAATGAATTAGCTTAGGCCACTCTTAGTCTTATCCTCCTCCCTCCCTTACTTCCCCGTGTATACCATTGGCGCCTTCTGCTGCATTTGCCCTTCTGTGCCTTTTCTCCACTTCACTAGTCCTTTCTCTTCCTTCTCCAGCTTCAAAATTCAGCTTTAAAGAAGCTTAAATATCACCTTCTTCTAGAAGTCTTCCATAACCCTGATCCTTCACCAATACAACTCAAATTACGTTACTACCATTACTACTACTACTACTCACAATCGTAATACTAAACTCATACATTTAGCGCTTCTTTTATGCCAGAAAATGTTCAAAGCATGTTACATAGATATGTCATTTTATCTTTTCAACAATTCTATGAAGTAGCTACTGATACCCCAGGTTTACTGATAAACTGTGATTTAGATGCTTTGAAGTTTATTAGGATTTATGAATCTGTGAGTACTTTTACAAAATTTTAAACTAAATAAATATATGTGCATGTGTGAAGCTCTAACTGAAAGTACAACTTTAGCTATCTGTTTTGATGAATAAATTCTTTTTCAAAAACACTTAAAACTGATGTCATTAACTAGAGGAAAGAACCACTATATAAGATGCAACTAAAGAGAACTATGCAATTTAAGGTGAAGGTACTTGAATAAAAATTTAGAAATGAAGGTGAATTATGAGTATTCTAGATTAAAACTCAGTCCCAGAATCTGGTAAACACTTTAATTGCCTTTACACTTCAATAAGAATTGGGGAAAATCCAACCTATAGACACCATTTTATAATAGTTTAAGTATCACACCATTTCGTCAGGTAGTTAGCATCCTATAATAAAAATCAAAGTTATTACTTTATTTTACCCAGTTAGTCAAAAGGGAAATTGGGATTCCTGCCTATAAGAAAGCAAAACCAAAAACAACAGCGCATTATAGTTGTGAAGCATTTATATAAACACATTACATTTTTAAAGCAGTCAACAAGTAATTAGTTGAACCTAGAATTAGATCTGTTTTTATTGTCAGAATGAGGAAGTAAACCTACTGCTGAATAAGTTATTCAACTATTAAACCTTGACCAAAAAAAATTTATTGTTAATTGTTTAAACTGCAATAAAATTTAAACAACTTTTTTCCCCCTTTCCAATCAGCTAAGACGGCCTGCATGACTTTTACTAATTCACTTAGTTTCTAACAAAGGTGTAAAATAGTAAACACTCAAGGTAGAGTGCAGAGCCTCCTGAACTACGGTGCTCTGTGCCAGGTGCTGTGAGCAGACGAGATAGACACAATTGACTTCCCTAAAGCGTCGATTTTTCTCACAATGTGGGAAAATAAGCATTATATTTATTCTAAAACAAGCATAGTTATGCTATGAACTAAAATAAAAATGCATAAATTTTTGAAATAAGAAGCTGTCGTCTACTTAAATACCTTCCTTTCCACTCTATAATTTTATGCCTTTTGAATTTTGCACCATTTTAATGTATGACCTCTTAAAAAAATAAGCTTTTTAAAAGTTATAAGATAGGAAAAATGATTTGGAGAAAATAAATTATTTTTTGCGCACCTGACTTTGTGGAGAATTCATATCTGCTATATATGTATACAGCTGCAAAGATTTTCCTTGTCCGAAACATGTGTATTCATTTCTTTCTCTCTCTAAAGACTTGTAATACTTCTAAAAGTTTTCCACAAAAGAAATCCTGATAGTCAAAGTAAATAAAAATTTGTCTACCCTTTTTGCACTCAAAAGTCATGGCCTAGAGGGGCCACTGAAAATACTAAATGTTTTTTTTACTAAATTTTTAAAAGTCATATTTTTCTTTATTTATTTTTACTAATTTTTTTAAATTGAACTTTAACTTATTCAATTTTTCCTTAATCATTTTAATTGGTTTGAATAGGTAACGATTCAAAATTTAAGAATAAAAGAATACACATAAAAATTTCCCCTTCCACCTCTGTCTCCAGCCATCAGTTTTCCTTCCTGAAAGCAACAGCCAGTGTTACCAAACTCCTGTGTATCCTTCCAAAGGGTTCCTCAAATCTGACTCTGTGCCCATTGCACCAGGCTCCAGAGAATTTAATCTTAGTCATGGTAAGTTTTTAAAAGGTATAATCATGACTTTCATACAAATATAAAATGAATATATGTCACAAATTTTATTTAACTCATATTAAATAAGGAGAGAACCAGTAAGGTATTAGAACTGGTTTAAAGGAAAGTTCAGAGAACCACACTTATTTATGCAGGTAAGGACCGCCAAAGTGAATTTGCAAATAAATGCAATATAAACCTGCCCACAGGACAGTAATCAATTGCATCCCACTTCACATAACTAATTTGCATTTCTATAGGGAATAATCCTTTTCACTAGCATCAGTTTTCTACAACTTACAGAATTATAAAATAGCTCAAAGATAATGAAAGGCAGAGAGATAAGCAGGAAAAATGTGTTCAGACAGAATACTCTATTATCTTTTCTTTGCCCATTCTGATCTTTCTCAATTGTTCCTGACAGTCATTCAGATGGAATCCTTAAGCTGTCTACTGCACTCCCCCCACCCCCGAGATATGTGAAGGCACCAAGATCTGTCTCACAACAAAAATTCAGGACGGCTCCTCCAGTCTTTGGGGGTGTTCCATGTCCTTGTCATGGTTCTATGAAGGGAGGGGCCCTTTGTTGCTTTCCTGTTGCTTTATTTTAGGGTCCCCACTAGAAGGCCCTGTGATAAGGACTTGAGAGCAAGGAGTTTATTTAGGAAGCAGAGGCATCACAGGTAGGGCAGAGAGAAAGTGAGACAGAGACGGAAAGGCAGCAATGAAAAGATTACTCTCATAGAGAAATTATGGAAAACATTGCAAAGCCTTCTATAAAGTTATCCCAACTAAAGGGCAAAGGAGCCGGGGTATTTATACTCCAGGTCCCTGGAGTCATTTGTAGAGGGCTGCTCCCAAGGGTGACAATTCTCTGGCACTTTTGGCCGGCTCTGATGCACTCCAAAGCTTTAGAGAGATACCTGTGGCAAAGAGATGCACCCACTGGCAGCTGGAAATGTGCAGAAACACACGGAAGGGGTGGGGTTTAGAGACGTAGGCAGAGCCCCAAGAGTAGCCGCGTCACAGCAGGTTTAGATGTGAAAGCCTTGGCTGGGCCTGGAAGCTCTGAAGCCCAAATCCTGAGCTTTCAGCCCTGCACAGGTTCTCCCTGCTGGGGTCCTACCACCTCCTGTCCCAGGCACAGGAAGGCAGAGGACATGGGTCCCGCTACTGACAAAACCACCAGCCCCTGTCCCTTTCTATTCTTGGATCTGTGTCCCCTCCCCACTCAGAGCTTTGAACAACCCCTGCTCCCAAGGGTGCTCACTTCTATCTCCAGTTCCCTGTCCCGAGGCACTCAGACCACCCACGACAAAAGCCAAAATAACAGGCTGCCTTCCATCACTCTGAAGCACTTTCCCCTGGAAGCAACAGAAGCTGGGGTCTTATTTACCTTCCTGAACCAGGGAAAACAAGGAGAATAAAAGCCAAGTCATGTTTCAAACTTTATCCTGCCACACAGGCACTGTGCTCCCAGCTGGTATAGAGAAGGAATAGTAAAAATGTCCATCCTCTTTCAGTCTCCGGTGATCTGATGGTTTCTGAAAAAGAACACTCTCCCTGCTTGTTTCTGGGATGCCTCAAGAAACAGCAGAACAAAGACTCGGCGAAGCTGAGAACTTCTCCCATCTCAGTAAAGACACAACAGGAAACTCCTACTCCCCAGCATTTGGAGGATATTTTCCAGATTGTTCCATCCTTATGGAAACATGTCTTTCTTCTCACGTCAGAGCTCTAGGGTATATTTCTCCTTAACCTTAGACTGGGAAGTGGTAGTTTAAGATCCCGCCTTCTTCTCTACCCCCTTCATTTTCTCATTATTTTAACGTTATTTGATCTTCTATAGTCTTTGATGAGAAATGAAAGTAACTACCATTTTCTAAGAGCTTCTTAAACATCAGCAGCTTCACGCACATAATCTCTCTTAAAAGTCTCCCTGATCCTGAAGTGTAAGAAGCATTTTAAAATGGGGACTGTGGTCCAGAGAGGTTAAGAAATGTCCTTAGGGTCACAGAGCTACAGTTGGAGCTAGGGTTCAGACCTGCTCCATCTGACATTTCCCACTCCACCATGACAGGTATTTTCTTCATTAAATTTTAACCAGCTTTTATATCTTCCAAGGCTAAAAAGTTTATGAGGGGATGAAAACAAAAGACTTTTCCCCATATTTTTTCCCCAAATTCTAGAAGGGGATGTTTGAGCTCTTTCAATTATTATCATGATAGATATAGTAAATAAAACTGAAGAAGATTCATTACATCAATTAGTGGATATCAAAGTCAGTTTTCATGCTCCAGGAAGGGAAGTTATGCCAAACAATTCACATTTTAACTTAACAATCTTGTTAAGAACAGGGTCTCCAGTAGCTTTCACCAGACAACACAATGGCTCCTCCTACAATAGCACTTTACCTTTTCCTTTTATGCTCATGGGAGAGAGTGGCTGGAGTTAAAATATAGGAGCTTTGCTGACAGGAGGGCCTAACTTGTCATCCCAATTCTGCTGTTGCCTGGCCGTTTGATCCTGAACAAGCCATTCACTCATTCAAGGCAAGCTCACTGAGCACCTACTAAGTACCAGGTTCTGTGATACAACCTGTGGATAGAACTGTACTCAAACCCTGCCCTCAGAGCAGTGTATATAAGGAGCCACACTCAAGCAAACCTAACTGCAGTTCAGGTTAAATGCCATAAGCATGTGGCAAGCAGCCTCTAAGGTGGCCCCAAATCACCACTGCCCCCTAGTATTCACTTCTTGTGTAATCCCCTCTACGTGTGAGCTGAACCTAGCCACTTGCTTCTAACCAACAGAATGTGGCAAAGGTGATGGGACATTATTTCCATGATTAGGCTACATAAGATTGTGACTTATATCTTGCTGGGAGGATCTCTCCCTTGCCGTCCTTGACAAAGTAAGCTGCTCTGTTGGGCCCATGTGGCAAGAAACTGAGGGCAGCCTCCAGCCAACATCCAGCAAGGAAATGAGATTCTCAGTCCAACCACCCACAATTAACTGAAGCCCACTAATACCCACGTGAGCTTGGAAGCGAATCCTTCCCCTGTCAACCCTTCAGATGAGACCTCAGCCCTGGCCCACACCTCAATTGTAGCCTTGTGAGAAACCAAGGAGTAGACCCAGAAAAGCCACACTCAAATCCCTGACCCACAGAAACTACGAGATAATAGATGAGTGTTGCTTTAAGCAAGTTTGTGGCAATAAGTTACACAGCAATAGACAACTAGTACAAAGTGCAAGAACAGGCTGCTGTGAGAGAGCCCAGAGGGAGACCGCTGGAGACTACGTGGTGAGAATACGCTTCTCTGAGGAATCACATTTAAGCAGAGACCTGAGAGATGAGACGGCACCAGCCAGGAATGTGGGGGGAAGAGGATTCCAGATCTTTGAACCTTAGCTGAGCTTCATAGTCCTCAGATGGAAAAAGAGAATTTTCTCTAGGTAGGGCCTCTCTCATGCAGTTGTCTCGGGGATTAAGTGAGAAAGGACGTGAGATGTGCTTTACATGATGTGTGGTGCAAATCAGAGGCCTGGTTACAATGATGGATGGGGAGGATGTTATCACCACCAGTGTTTTGTGAATAAAGTGCTAGTACCGAATGACATCCAATGGTAAAAAGTAGTAGCTGTTCTAACAATGGGCATTTCCTGTCTGCAGATTCTGTTCCTTTTAATCCTCCCTGCTCTGGCTAGTCCGTGCCTTTCTCTGGCTGGGCCTTCTTAGGTCTCTTTATGCAGGCAGGGGGAAGAAGTTGGGTAATCCCTCTTACTAATCATTTTGCAAATACATTTATTTCTCTGTTGCAAACTACTGTGGCATTACTGACTGGCTCTCTTATCAGACAATAGCAAATAATTCTGTACTTAGCTCTGGCAGCCCTGCTTTCTGATTCAGCTCACTCAGTTCTACCTAATTAAAATGCAGCTCCTACAGGAAGAGATTGTGACACATTGCTCTTTATATTCCCAATACTACACAGGGTGCTAGAATGGTTATTCCACCACCTCTCCCTTCCCTACACACATGCACCCATGCATGCATGGGCACATGCACACATGAGCATGCACACACACAAACATGCACGCACGCATGCACGCATGCACGCACACACACACACATACACACAGGCACACAGGCACACACACACACACACACAGTCTGATAGACCAGTTCCTAAACACCCTCCAGATCCCAGCTCAGAAGTCACAGCCCCTAAGGAAGTATCTTTTCCATCTCTAGGTGATGGAAAGAGATTAATAATCTCTTTTCTCTGCTCCTTGAACTTGTTTCTAGCATTGCACTAATCAGATTGCATTATAATCTATTCACTGGTGGTGTCACCTCGACCAGTTGTTACTTGAGTTTATCGAGCGTATGTTGAAATTATACTACATGAAGGCAGGAACACAGCAATGAGTTGGACACAGCCCCTGCCTGGAGAAGAGGCAGGATGTAAACAAGCAGTGTGAACATATTGTGGTAAACGCTGCAGTCAATGCGTATCCCAAGGGCTCTCAACCTGAGAGGGCAGCAGCTGAGCCCTTAGGCTCTTGGAGAATCTGGAAAGGCTTCCCAGAGGAAGCAGCAGGGAGTCTGAGCCCTGAAGAATGGGAAAGAGTTGGATGGCATCATGATCTGAACTGTGTCCCCCACCAAACTCACATGTTGAAGCCCTAACCCACAATGTGATGGTATTTGGAAATGGGGCCTTTGGGAAGTAATTAGAGTTAGATGAGGTCATAAGGGTGGGGCCCTCATGATGGGATTAGTGAAATTACAAAAAGAGACGAGAGAGCTAGTTCTCACCCCCCTCCTCTGTCCTCCTACCATGTGAAACCACAACAAAAAGGTAGCTATCTGCAAGCCAAGAAGAGGGCCCTCACCAGAACCTAACCACGCTAGCACCCTGATGTTGGACTTTCAGCCTCCAGAAATGTGAGAAATAAATATCTGTTGTTTAAGCCACCCAGTCAATGGTATCTTGTTATGGCAGATGGGCAAAGACAGGTGGACCCAGCATTTTGGGCAGAGGCAACAGCTTAAGGAATGGTATGGAAGCACGAATTGGCACAGAGTATGGGGGATCCATCAGAACTGCATGTGACAAGTGTGCAAAGTTGGGACAGGCAAGAAGGTGTGGCTCAAGTGATGATGGCAGTAAATGCTCAGCTGACAGGACCGCACTTTCTCTGAGAAGCAGCCTTCACCCACAGGATCATGCTCCCAGCAGCCATGATACTACCACATGACCCTGTTGGGCATAGTCTATCAGACCATGGTGCCCATGTGACCCAAGCTGGACCAATCAGATTCTCTCTGGTGAATCTGGAATTGGAATGAGAACATACCAATAAGTCTAGGCTGTTCTTTTAAGTAGACATGAAAATGGAAAAGCTATGTGGTGGCCATGCACAGAGAGAAGCAGAAAAAGCTGCTCTCAGGATGAGAGGAACAAAGCAAATCAGTCCAGCAAAGAAGCAACCAGAAAGAGGACAGGGATAGCTATAGCTCATGGGGATTCCTTTCCAGTTCTTGCATCCAGTTGCCTGAAATACCCCAGAATCCTTCTGAAAAAAATCCTCTTTTTTTCCTATTTGCTTTAATTGGCTTGCCTTGGTTTCTGTCACCTGCTGCCAACACTGCTGATGTTTCCCCAGGCTCTGTCAAGGTTCCATTCTCTGTTCATCTTCTCTTTCTTAAATGACCATCACCTAGCCCATGGTTAAAAATACCAGATAGGTTCTCTAAGCCCCAAATTTGTCTTCTTCCCTCATATATCCAACATCCTACTTCACACCTTTGTTTAAATTAGCTAAACACATCTCAAAAGTACCATATCTGCCAGAATTCTGCAATTCCACCTCCTCTCCCAAACATTCTTCTCCCCCAGTCTTCCACATCTCAATCAACACCAGTATCTACCCATTTCCCAAGCCAACAACTTAGAATTATCCTTGATTGTTTTTTCTTTCCCTCTATTCTCTCATCCAGTCCATCAACACGTCCTAACATCTCTATTTACAAAATATTAATGTAACTCAATTCTATCCATGCCTGCCCACCTCTACCAGCCAAATCCAAGCCACCCGAATCCATTACCTGTTCTACCTCTGTCATCTCCCAACAACTCTCCTCACTGCCATTCTTTCTGACCCCCACCCCATGTAGCACATGCCTACAATGGTTATACTCAGAGCTGCAAGAATAGTTCTCTTAGAACATAAGTCATGTCATGTCATGGACCCACTGACCCACCTTACAATGACTTCCTGTTGCATGTAGGAAGAAATGACCGTAGTCTACAAGTCCTCACATGGTCTAGCCCCTGCCTACCTGTCTGACTTTTCTCATGTTACTTCTCCTCCTTGCTTGCCAAGTTTTGGAAACTTGTTTTCTACTGCTTTACTTTTTTTTTCTTTGAACATATTTATATATTTCCCTCCTCAGGCCCTTTACACCTATATTCTTGTCATTCCTTCTTTCTCCACTTTCTCATCACTCACATGTCAGCTCAAATGTCACCTCTCAGAGAGAATGTCCTGATCACATCTGTAAAGTAGGACCATCCAAGACTCACTAGGTCACATATCACTTGATTTCTTTCAAGTATTTATCACAATCTGAAAAGATCTTGTCTCTGTAACCTGCTATTACCTGAATTCTCCCTCTAGAAAAGTAAGCACCAACCACGGAGGCACATACCTCGTTTGTCTTGTTCACTCTATAGCCCCAGCCAAGCCCAATAACTGGCATATAGTAAATGCTCAATAAACATCTGTTGAGTAAATGGAGGAAACCAAAGACAACACTGAAGAGATTTAAACAGGAGAGTGACGTAAAACACCTTGCGTGTTTCATCTGCATCCATGACAACAGTGTGGAGGACTAATTTAAGTGAGGAGGCAAAGTTCATGTTTTATTCACCTTTGTAACCTCAACATGTCTAAAATAGGACATTCTGCTCTACAATTGTGTCATGGTGAGATTCCCAAGCAACACCATTTGATCAAAAATCACATTAAAAAAACAATTATTTTGGTGTGTTTGGTTAGAAAATGGAAATTTAGGCTTGCATTACTTCAGGAGAGGAAAAAAGTAGACAATGGAAAGTTAGAGATGTATAATAGCAAAGGTTCCTTTTCCTGTATGAATTTCATTAATTAAGGTGGAATTTTAGTTGTGTATGCATGGTATTAAGGTAAAAATAATAAATTAATTTATAAAAAATGGACAAAAACAAATCTAACCATCACCAGAACTCACCAAATTTTTTTTAATAAATTCCAATAATAATCCTTGAATTACAGAGTTTGAGTTTGAAGGGAGTCTAGTTCAGCCATCTCAAAGAACAGACGTGGAAACAGGCCTAGAGAAATTGAGTATTCAAGATCAGAACCCAAGCAATAACCCAAGCTTCCGGCCTGCCCTCCTGGGCGCTGTCCATTCTGCCTCCTTGGAGTGGGAAGAGCTGAGGCAGAAGTTGGCAAGATGGCGGCCCAAAGCAACTAACCTCAGAACTGACAAAAGGCCATTGATCTATTTAAATCTAAAAATCCAGGCTCTGACTTTTTTTTTTTTTTGAGACAGAGTCTCACTCTGTTGCCCGGGCTAGAGTGAGTGCCGTGGCATCAGCCTAGCTCACAGCAACCTCAAACTCCTGGGCTCAAGCGATCCTCCTGCCTCAGCCTCCCGAGTATCTGGGACTACAGGCATGCGCCACCATGCCCGGCTAATTTTTTCTATATATATTTTTAGTTGGCCATATAATTTCTTTCTAGTTTTAGTAGAGACGGGGGTCTCGCTCTTGCTCAGGCTTGTCTCGAACTCCTGACAGGCTCTGACTTTTATGATCTGTTTACTAAAAGAAGATTTTTCTTAATCCCAATAAAAGAGGATATTTCCCAAACAGAAAAGGAAATCTGAGTCTCACTTTACATTGGCAGAGCCCAATTTGAGTTCTTTTATAGTCCACAACCAGATGTGCATTTAGAAAAACCATCTGTTCCAATCAGGATGCAAAACAAACCACATAAAAGAGAACTCTCACCCCAAACCCATCTCCGAATGGGAAAGGAAATAATCAGGTGAAACATAAAATAGAAGTTGGAGAGATAGATAGGTAATTAGATGGATCACACAACAGAAATCGCAATAGATGGAGGTGTCTGATGGGGATTGGCAGATGGAGCAGGTGTTACGACTGTGGTTCTGTGTGTTTCAATCAGAAGATGCTCAGTCACTGAGGCTTTGGGGAGGATCTGGCACTTTGGATGTTTTGCCCACGGTCATGTTTACTCCATAGACACCTACTTCAGTATCACTAATTTTGACCTTTCCGAATTCACATTCTACTTCTCTCTTCCATCCTATTACTGCTTAGATGTTCGTAGCCTTTATTTAAGTAAAAATTCACCTTGTTTTCAGCTACATTCATTCAGGCAGATAAACACCAGAAATGCTGCATTTGGTATGTCTTTGAAAACTGCTTCTGGAAATTTTTCACCAAACCAACAACCTGATTAGAGCTTTAAAACAGATTCCCCTATTTCAATTTTGTTTTTATGCTGATTGACTGAAATGCATTTCAAATCTTCATTATCCCCCACACGGAAAGCACTCTTGGTGCCTGATGAATTCAATCTAGCTACGGACCCAGATCCAAGGATGTAGGCCAAATTTAGGTTTCTGCCTAACAACCTATTCCCACAAATATATATCAGTGTTATCAATAGCCTTGAATCAGGAATATTAATAACACCAATGTGATGACTATTTAACTGGAGAATAAGAACTCCAGTCTACTATTTCAACTGGGTCTAAGCAACCATCCATGCATTCTTTCAATCAACATTTTCTGAGCACCCATTCTCTGCCAGATCCTTTGCTAAATGCTGAAGGTACCAAAATGACCCATAGCTCCTTCCACAGTTCCTGTCTCTAGAACTCACCATCTGGTTCAGGTCTTAGTGTAACAGATAGACCTTACAGTGACCCCCCGTAAATCCACCTTCTGGTATTCATGCCCTTGTGCGAATCTCCTCCCCTTCAGTTCAAGCAGAATATGTGACTTGCTCCTAATCAATACAATATGGCAAAGGTGGTAGGATGTCACTCTCTGTGATTAGGTTACATTGTATAAGACCCCGCCTGGTTGGCTTAATGAAGTCAGACATCACGTTGAGGAAGCCCACTTGGCAAAGAGCTGCCAACAACCTCCAGCTGATAGTCACCAAAACATCAGGACCTTCTGCCAACAACCCAAATGAGCCTGGATGCAGGTCCTTCCCTAGTCAGGTCCCCAGATGAAAACAAAGCCTGACCAACTTCCTCATTATAGCCTTTTGAGACATTGAGCAGAGGACCCAGCTAAGCCGTACCTGGACTCCTGACCCACAGAAACTGTGAGAAAATAAATGTGTGCTGTTTACAGCTGCTAAGTTTATGGTAAATTTTGTTATGCAGCAATAGAAAACTAACATAGTCAGCAAACTACAGACCAAATTTGGCCTGCTGCCTGTTTTTTATGGCCTACAAGCAAAGAGTGATTTTTAAGTGGCTAAAAAAAATTAAAAGAATAATATTTTGTGACACATGAAAATTATATGAAATTCAAATTTCAATGTCCATAAAGTTTTATTTTAAAAGCAGCTATAGGCCCTGCCTGTAATCCTAACATTTTGGCAGACCGAGGTGGGAGGATCACTTCAGCCCAGGAGTTCAAAACCAGTCTGAGCAACACAGGAAGACCCCATCTCTACAAAAAATAAAAAAATTATCCGGGTATAGTGTCGTGCACCTGTAGTCCCAGCAATTGGAAGACTGGGGCAGCAGCATCACTTGAGACCAGGAGTTTGAGGTTGTAGTGAGCTCTGATGATGCCACTACACTCTAGCCCAGGCGACAGAGCAAGACCCTGTCTCAAAAAAAAAAAAAAAGCAGCTACATTCATTCATTTATGTGTTATGTATGGCTGCTTCTGTGCTAAAACTGTGCAGTTTAGTAGGTGTGACAGAGACCACATGGACCACAAAGCCCAAGATATTTACTATCTAGCCCTTTTCAGGGAAAAAAAAAAAAAGTGCTGGCCTCTGTTCTAGTAGAAGGGACAGACATATAAACAGACAAATTATAAGCCAGCCTGGAAAAAGCTCAGAATGGGCATGTGAGCTAGGCCCTAATGTTGAGAAGGAGCTTTTCAGATGGAAAGAGGAGGGAGGATTTCACAAGAAAGGGATAGAAAGTGGAGAGACCATGGAGCTATGAAAGGTTTCAGTGATCAGAAAGGGGTAGAAACTCCCGAAAGGCTGGAGTCCTGCCCATCATTCAACAACTCCAAGGGTTTCTGAAGCCCCAGTTGAACAGCATCAGATCAGAACATCAAGCTTTGGGGAAATTATTGCACAATTTAATCCACATTTCTAAACTGTTCCTGCGGTGTGCATAGGAGTCTTGGCCAAATCATGTCACATGTGCTGCTCCTGTCTAAATGAGTTTGATGATGCTGCTGCATCCCACTTCCAAATGCCATAAAATCCACAGATGATTACTTTCTAGATTGGAAAGCATTGGTATTGGACTGCTGGTTTGGTTTTTTTTTTTTTTTTTAGGCGGGACAGGGGACTTCCCTCTGGTTTGGTTACTACACATCATCCTTAAATTGCATGAACTTAGCATACTCAATTGGTGCATTCTCCTTCGACTGCTCAGAAGCTGTTTGTCCTACTGCTTGGTTGTCAACTGCATTCCAGGTAGCTGAGTTTGACATCATTTGGAAGTTACCACTCTGCTCTGGAAATATTCAAGATCAATAGAACATGCACGCCAAGAAAAAATGAGACTCTAGCATGCAAATTATGCATATTCACTCTGTACATATATGTTTACAGATCAGTTTATTTACCTTACATATTATAAGAATTTCTAATCAGTGTTCTGTAACTTAGACCTAAGTTCAAGGAATTCAGCAAATTGATGAAACCAATCAATGACTCCATCCTGCGAGCGCTCTATGACATTTCCAGAAGCTCCACAGTTACATGCAGAAGAAACCCACAGGCCAGAAATCATGGCTCTCCAGGTGCCAGAGTATCCTCAGATGGTAAACCTCCCCCTTCTGTCTCCCTCTTCCCCTCAGCCCAGCACAGCTGAATTGCCCTGACTTAGGAGACAGGAATTAACAATATCTTACTAATTAGTTGAAAAATATGGGAAGTAGGAGAGAAAAGGGGGCAGGAAATTCCTTTCAAGCAAATATAGAAATAGTGACCAACTGCCCTGGTTTGCTCAGGACTGGGGTAGGGTTGCTCCCAAAACACAAGACTTTAGTGCAGGAGAGATCCAGGCAAACTGGGATAAGTTGGCAACCCTACAAATTATATTAACTATGGCTATAATTTTTTAAAAATTCATAGCTCTGTTGAAAAGGAAAAGGAAGATAATTTTTAGAAAAAGCAAAAAGAGAAAGGCACCTTAAGAGGCTCCATGGTAGCTCCAATGATTGAAAAACTTTATCAATGAATATCAGATACTATTGCCTGTTTCTCCTGTGTTTTCCAAGCCTTCTTCTCCCCTGAATTTTCTTCCAAAGCCCACATCTTTCCCATGCTAAAATACAAATCTCCCTTGCCAGTGGTGTCTGTAATTTAAATACTTTAGCATGAAAAGTGTGATATATGCACGTGTTCAGTTAAGTTGCACTCTAGGGCCATGCTAACAGGAAGCCCACACTCCTGAGGAGGCTCCTACAGCACTTCTGTTATCCCTATCTCAATATCTTAGTCCATGTGTGTGACCATAACAAAATACCTTAGACTAGGTAATTTATGAACAGTAGAAAATTATTTCTCACAGTTCTGGAAGATTAAGGTCAAGTCACCAGCAGATTTGTTGTTTGATAAGGGCTGCCCTCTGCTTCCAAGATAGTGCCTTGTTGCATCCTCACTCACGGTAGAAGGGGAAAAAGGGACTAGCTAGCTCCATTCAATCTCTTTTTTAAGGACCAATCCCATTCATGAGGGTGGAGCCATCATGATCTAATCACCTTCCAAAGACTTCACCTCTGAATACCATCACCTTGAGTTGTAAGTGCCAACACATGAATTTTAAAGGGCATTCAATGTCTTGGACATACGAAGGACTCAATGTATGGTTAATACATTGAAGACATAGTGCTAGGTTAACACCAAAAGCTTTGATAATTAACACAATGAGGGTCAGAAATGAGCTTCATGTGATAAAATGGTTTGTTAATTAGCATCATGAATATTAGAAATAGACTCTCATTGGTGAAATTTATGGTATTCAAGAAGATACGCAAGTTGGCTTACATTCTTCTGCTATATTGGTGTCCCAGGGTTGTCATAACAAAGCACCACAAACTGGTACTTTGGGTGGCTTAAAACAGCAGAAACTTATTCTCTCACAGGTCTGGAGGCTAGAAGTCTGAAATCCAGGTGTCGGCAGGGCCATGCTCCCTCTGAAGGCTCTGGATGATACTACTTCCTTACTTCTTAGCATTTGGTGGTTCCTGGCAATCCTTGGTGTTCTTTGGCATGTAGCTGCATTATTGCAATCTCTGTCTCTGTCTTCTCTCTTGCTTCTCACTCTGTTCATGTGGACTTTTTGTAAGGACATCAACCATTAGGTTTATGGCTCACCCTAATCCAGTCTGACCTCGTCTTACCTAATTACATCTGCAAAGACCCTATTTCCAAATAAGGTCACGTTCTGAGGTTCTGAGTAGATATGAATTTGTGGGGTGGGAGGATGCTATTCAGTATACTGGCCGTGCCTAAAGAAGGTATAAGACTCAAAAAAAAAAAAAAAAACCCTAATTTTAGAAAGAATGCATGAGATCTGGTTCCTAACAGTGTCCACCCATTGGGTCAGAGGATTTCTGGTTGCCCAGTAATGGCTAGATGGCAACAGAGTTGTACCTCTGGAATACTGTTGAGTCAGCCTCACAAGAACCTGTCATCAAAGTGAAGATCAGATCACCAAAAAGGTCAGAAAGTTGGGAGTTCACGATGCTTTCAGAACATTGGAATGTGTTATTTCCCTGCTGGATGATATACACGTGAACATGTGTGCGTATTTGTATCAGAACTTGGTCTAAGACTTGCTTTCATTATAACCTGGCAATGAGATTGTGAGACAATAGTTGTCACCCCCAAACACCCCAGCCCTGTGGTGGCTACTGTTATTAACCTAAACATACCAAGGCATTGAGCATGACCAGATTGATGTGAGTTGTCTGCAACACCCTTTGACCTCACTTCCCTCTCCTTCGCTTCTCAGCAAAACTTCTACAAAGAATAATCTACAGTCTCTTTTCTCCACTTCTGCTATATCCCATCACTCCTCAACCCACTGAAATTTGGTTTCAGTCACCATCAAACAAACGAAATGCCCTCTTCAAGGTCACACGGATTTTCAAATTGCCAAACTTCATGGATGTTCTTCAGTCCTTTTCTTAGGAGCTGCAGCAACATTGGAATCAGCTAAGATTCATTTCTTCATGCAGCCACCTCTTTTCTTGGCTTCTCTGACACTCCTATCCCCCTAATCTTCCATCTCTCAGAATATCGTTCCTTGTTCTCTTTCTATCTGCCCCTTTCCTGTGTGTATTTCTGAGGGCAATACCCTAAACCTGCTGCTGCCTCCATTCTACGCATTCTCCCTGGGTGAGCTAATTTTCTCTTCTGGTTTTCATCCACTGTTCTAAGCTGATGACTCCAAAATCATGTTTCTCTAAGCTTCAGATATGCATGACCAATGCCTGCTGATGTCTCTGCCCAAATGACCCATGGGTAGCTCAAACCAACTTGCTTAAATTGATCTCATTTCTTTCTGCCTATACATCCTGTTGGGCTGACCTCAGGTGACAGGTGGACCAGATGCCCCATCACACAAGGCAGAAACTTAACCACTCCCTGTCCTTTCCTACTCACATGCAAACAATCCATAGGTCCTCCCATTCAGCTCTTTTCTTCCATCCCACTACAAAGACTGTAGCCCAGGCACTCAGTTCTCACTTGGTGCTGCTGCAGGAGTCTCTCCTCCTGCCTCAGGTCTTTGCCCTCTCAAATCTGCCCTCCATATCGCCACCATACCTCACTCGAGAATGTGGCCATGTAACTCACTCACCAAAAGCCCTGCACCCACCTCCCTTTCCGAGAGCAGGATCTCTCAATCTCAGCATTATTCACATTTGGAGCCAGAAAATTCTTTGTTGTGTGTGGCTATCCTTCCATTGTAAGATGTTTAGCCACATCCCTGGCCTCCACCCATTAGATGCCAATAGCACTCTCTGAGTTGTGACAATCACAGATGTCTCCAGACATTGCCAGGTATCCAGTAGAGCAGTGGTCCCCCAACCCTTTTGGCACCAGGGACTGGTTTCATGGAAGACAATTTTTCCATGGACCAGGGAGAGTGGGGGATGGTTTCAGGATGATTCAAGCACACTACATTTACTGTGCAGTCAAACCTCTCAGCTAATGATAATCTGTATTTGCAGCCACTCCCCAGTGCTGGCATCACCCCTTCAGCTCCACCTCAGATCATCAGGTATTAGATTCTCATAAGGGTGCGCAACCTAGATCCCGAATGCTCAGTTTACAGTTGGGTTTGTGCTCCTATGAGAATCTAATGCCACTGCTGATCCGACAGGAGGAGGAGTTATGCAGTGGTGCCATGGATGAGGAGCAGCTGTAAATACAGGTGAAGCTTCTGCTTGCTCTCTCGCTCCCTGCCACCGCTCACCTCCTGCTGTGCAGCCCAGTTCCTAACAGGCCACAGACTGGTATCACTCTGTGGCCCAGGGGGTTGGGGACCACAACCCTGGAGGACACAAAATCACCCCCTTTTTAGAATCACTGACCCAGAGAACAAAGACAAAATTCTCTAATGTAGCAAAAATAGTACTTCATCTGCTGGTCCCTGGCTACTAGCCAACCCCTTTTCTTCCCCCTCCTATGGCGTGCCTGATGCCTTATAAAAATATTTATGATTGCACTTAATATATTGCATCATAATTAATTCTGCATGTGCCTGCTTTTCCTGTGAACCCTAAGCCCCTTGAGTGTGGAGGACCATCCGTATGCCTCTGTATATTCAAAGTGCATTACAAGTGTAGTGCCTGGCAATTAGTAGACATTTAATGTTTGTTGGATAAATGAACAGATGAATTGAAGAGAACTTGGAAACAAAAACAACTCTGGCTTTGGTGTCTACCATTGCCCCATCTCTGATGAAATACAGCCACATGCTCCCCTCTTCCACTTTGAGCACTTAACCAAAAACATTCTTCTGTTACTCTCTGTTTCATAGTGTATACTTTATTTTCCCAGTTAGGATGTAAGATCTCTTAAAACAAAAATCTTTGTTTTAAGCTTCTTTCCTAAATCTCATATCGTTTAATACAATGCTGAACCCATATGTAGCCTAACATGAACTCTGAGAAACCCATTGACTCTCTATAAAAACTTCACTCATAGAACATAAGGCTGGGTAGGATGGTAATTAAACTTATGTAAATTCCAATTCTAAATTCTGATGCAGGTTCTTTCCACTTTTTATTGGCTTTTACTATATCTGTTTGTGTTTCTTCATGGGGTAAAATGAAGGAAGTAATAATACTTGCTTGATTCAAAAAAAATTTATTAGCCGGGCACGGTGGCTTACACCTATAACCCCACACTTTGGGAAGCCAATGGAGGAGGATTGCTTGTGGCCAGGAGTTTGAGACAAGTCTGGGCAACATAGCAAGACCCTGCCTTTACAAATGAAACTAGCTGAGTGCGGGGGCATGTACCTGTAGTCTCAGCTATTCAGGAGGCTGAGACAAGAGAATCACTTGAGCCCAGGAGTTTGAGGCTGCAGTGAGCTACTAATATGATTGTGCCACTGCACTCCAGCCTGTGTCATAGAGCAAGACCCTATCTCTCAAAAAAAAAATTATTGATTATTTAGCACATATCAGGCATTGTTTTGAGCACAGAAGGTCCAATTGAGATCAAAACATTTTATTCCCTCATTTGAGCTTATATTTTAACATATAAAGACAGACACTAAATATGCAACAAATAAATAATGTAATTCCAGACAATGGTTAAGTGCTGCAAAGAAAACACACTAGGGTGTTGGGTGGGATAATCTTAGAAAATAAGTGTCAAGAAAAATATCATTGAGGGGATGAAATTTAATCTCCTAAAGTACAGAGGGTTGTTGTGAAGATAAAATAAAATAAATGCATGTAAAATGCTGAACAGAGTGAATATTCATAAATATTGGAAATATTCTATAAATATGTATTGTTGACATTGCAGGCAATGTCCACTAGAGGGAACTACCATTCGTTGAGTGCTTGCTTGTGCCAGGCACTAGGCACTTAGAATTTTCATTTAATCCTCCCAACAAAAACAACCTTGGAGAACAGGTATTATTGGCTCCATTTTACAAGACTGAGGCTCAGAGGACAACTGGGCCCGAGGTCACACAGCTTGTGAATGGTGGAAGCATGCAGGTCTCTCTGACATCAAATCCGTGTTTTTAAGTTGAACCATGCTGCCACTTTCTTCATACTGATATCCCTCAAAGACAAAGAGAGAAGAACTCAGCAGTTGAAGATCAATAAGTAGGAGGAGGGAAGGAACTGATCCATACGAAGTTCATGGTTCACAATTTGGAGTCAAAAGTACTGACGAGCCACAGAATGAGCGAGCACTTCACATCAAGGGCAAATGCTTCAGAACTGTTTTCGGGGACCATGTGGCTTTCCGCTCCATCCTGGGGCTTCCAGCCTCTGAGATTCCCATGAAATCAAAGCTCAGAGCGACAATTCATAGCCATGAAACAGAACTAACAGAAACACTTCCTCAAGGCCCCCTCAGGGCAAAAGTAGGTAGAAAAATTCACTCTGTGAAACCAACAGAAGATTTTATTTTGTGTAAACACCATTCTGGTTTCCCTGCCTGTCATCCCAAAGACTCTCCCCAGATAAGCAGGTAAAGGGTCCCACAGACCTCTATTTCCAGAATCTGGCATGTGGAGATGCATCTGGAATTCAATCAATAGCATATCTTACACAGCCAGCAGCAACAGAGACCCCAGGGCAAGAAACTCTGACTGAAAATGGAAGAAAAATGGCCAGCAAGCTCTGTTCTGAGAATAAATTAATGACCTGCGTAAGGAACACAAGCGGTCTGTGGTAACTTTGGAGACAAGAAAAGCTGAGGAATGAACTCCCAAGTGGTTAATTCAGTCACTCACCAAGCATTCATTACTTGTTAATATTGTGTCAGGATAAGAAGGAAGACGTCATACCCAGCATTATTGTTTACACTGTTAATTTATTCTGTTTTCAACTTGGCCAAAAATAAGCACAATTTTATAATATTTATTGTAAAAATACATTCTTGCTCTTTTCAAATTAAAACAAACAGTAGTGTGCTGGTGAGGGTTTCCCAGCTTCCCAGGGAGGACTGGGGGTTGGAAAGCCCGATGTATAGCACTTGCCAATTTCCATGGTGTAAATATTTCCACCACAGCCAGTTTGGAGCTCCCAGTGTGAAGCCACTGAAATGAGTTGCTCACACCCAGATCTCATGAGCCAGCATCAACAGCTCCAGCACACCACTGAAAACAAGTCACTTACTAGTGAAGTTTCATTCCCCCCACAGCTTGTGAAGAGGTAAAACTTAGTTCACACATCCCAAATTAAGAAGGAGGCATAGTGTAAATGAAAAAGAATAAAATGAAATTTAGAGATTCCTGAGTTCTAGGCTTAGCTGTGCTTCTGATGTGATCTTGGGTTAGTCATTTTCCCCACTCCAAGTCTAGTCTCATGTCTAAAGGGAGGGATTTGAACTAGGTTAGTTTCCAATCATGGCTACACATCCCAATCACCATGGATTTTTTTTTTTAAACTGCAGCTGTCTGGACTCCACCTCCCAGAGGGAATTACTCTAGGTTTGAAGAAAACCCTAGAGATCTTCCTTTTTTTATTTCTCTTAATTCCATAGGTGATTCTTATGTATAGATAAGGCAGAGGATGTGCTAAACTGCTTTAAGGTCCCACCTAAGCTTAATCTAGTGCAGCAGACAGACTTTAGGTGACAGCGGTCCTTCTGTAATCTCTCCTTGGAGGTGGGCAGGACGTGTGACTTCTCACTGGTAGACTATGGCAGAGGTGACATGATTCTGTCACTTTACATAAGACCCCATCTTGCAGGCAGACTAGCTCTAGAGACTCGCTCTCCCACTGGCCACGGAGAAGCAGCTGCCATGCTGGGAACAGCCTGCGGAGGGCCACGCAGCAGCGGACTGTGGCAGGCCTTAGGGGCTGAGAGCAGTCTCCAGCCAACAGCCAGCACCAAGCTGGAGTTCTTAGTCCTGCAACCACAAAGAAACTAACACAACCACCAAGGTGAGTGCATTGGGAAGCAGACTCCTCTCTGGCAGAGCCACTGGAAGAGCATGCAGCCCAGCTGACACCTCGATTGCAGCTTCCTGAGACCTTGAAGCTGAGACCCCAGCTCAACGAGCCTGGGCTCCTGACCCATAGACACTGTGGGATAAAAATAATGTGCTGTTTTTAAGCTGCTAAGGGTGTGGTAATTTGTTATGCAGCATAAAAAAACAATATATCCAGAGACACTAGAACTTCACTCAGCCAGGGGTGCTCAAGAATCCGAGGACACAGATTCACCCTCCCTTTAATGCTCTCTCCAGGGCGGGGAAGCTCCGCAGTTGCTCATGCTTTTATAAATGTTGTTTTGATTATTTTTTTTTCTTAAGCCCTTAGGGTTAAATTTTCTTAAGTTAAACACTCAGATGATGTGACTTCACTATAAAATTATACTTTTTAGAAGGTTTATTTCTTGATCGTTACCATATCCTTGTGTGGGATTATTGTTGTATTCATTTTCTTTTGCTGAACAATAAATTAACACAAACTTAGAGAATTAAAAAACACATTTATTCAAAATAGCCAAGAGGTGGAAGCAACCCAAGTGTCCATAGACAGATGAATGGGTAAACCAAATGTGGTATATACACACAATGGAATATTATTCAGCTTTCAAAAAGAAGGAAACTCTGATACATGCTACAACTTGATTGAAACTTGAAGACATTATGCTAAGTGAAATAATCCAGTCACAAAAAGATAAATATTGTATGATTCCATTTTTATAAGGGACTTAGAGTAGACAAATTCATAGAAACAGAAGTAGGATGGTAGTTGTCAGGGGCTGGGGTGAGGGAGAAATGGGGAGTTGTTTAATGAACATAGAGTTTCGGTTTGGGAAGATGAAAATGTTTTGGAGATTGGTTCCCCAATAACGTGAAATACTTTACTAAACACTTAAAAATGGTTAAGATGGTAAATTTTATATTATGTGTTTTATCATAATTAAAATTTTTAATTTAATTGCAAAAACCCTCACACATTTATTATCTCACCATTTCCATGGGTCAGGATTCCAGGCCTGGCTTAGCAGGGTCTTCTGTTCAGAGTCTCAGAAGATTGAAGTTGAGGTGTCAGTTAGGCTGCCTTTTCATCTGGAGGCTCAACTGGGGAAGAATCCAGTTCCACATTCATTCAGGATGTTAGCAGACTTCGTTTTCTTGGGGCTCTATAACTGAGGTCCCTGTTTTCTTAATTAATAGCTGTCAGCTGGAAGTTGCTTTCAGTCCCTCTAGGCTGCCTAGTTCCTTGCTATGTAGCCCTCTCCACAGGACTCTTTTTTAAAATTTTTTATTGATATATGATAATTGTACATATTCATGAAATACATGTTATATTTTGATACATGCATATAACATATAATGATCAAATAAGGGTAATTGGGACATATTCACCTGAAACATTTATCGTTGCTTTATGTTGGAAACATTTGAAAACTTCTAGCTATTCTGAAACATAATAAATTATTGTTAACTATAGTTGCCCTATTGCACTATTGAACACTAGAACTTTTTCCTTCTATTTAACAGAATTACCCCTTCACCAACACCTCTTCATTACCCCTTCCCACCACCCTTACCAATCTCTGGTGGCCACCATTCTATTCACTACCTCCTTGAAATCAATTTTTTAGGTCCCACATATGAGTGTTAAAATGCAATATTTGTGTTTCTGTGCCTGGTTTATTTCATTTAAAATAATGTCCTCCCGATCCATCCATGTTTCTGCAAATGACAAAATTTCCTTCTTTTTCATGGTTAAGTAATATTCCATTGTGTACACACACCATCCATAGGACTCTTACAACACAGAGGTTCACTTCCTCAAAGCCAGTAAGGCTAGCATCGCTACAGGCTGCTGAGAAAGAGACTTACAGACTGTAACCTCATCAAGGGAATGCCATCACATCACCTTTCTATTCAATTGGTTAGAAGCAAGTCAGGCTCTACGGCAAGGTTGTCACTCCTTGGGCGTCCCCTTAAGGTGTGTCAGCCACAGTTGTCGACCCCATGCTACAGATGAGACAACTGGTGCTTAGCAAGATTCTGTGGCATCTCCAGGACACAGCGTCAGCGCAGGCTGAACGGAGGACTCTCGCTGAGGACTTCTGTGTGCAATTTCCAGGCACCATTTGTTCCACATGCTTAGGAGTATTATAAACTTAAGCACATGATCAATAGTCAAGTGACAGAAAAAGGAAATCTATTTCACACACTTGCCATGCTAGGAATTTCACTATTTAGTTATTTTTCATGTCTATTCTCACATAATGATGCTGACAGGGAGGGTATTGAAAGTCATGAATACCTCAGCTAACGTCAAAGAGATTAGTGTTCTTACGAATATTTGTTGTCTGTTAGAACATCTGAAAAAACGGGAAGGAAGAGAAGAGTGAACTGATGCCCCCTTCCTCGGTAAAAAGAAAAGATCAAATAACACCCCACAGAGAAAAATGTCACCAGAGAAAACCAAGTGCCTTTGTTTGTAAATTAAGTAGAAGGTCTCGCCTCTCGGGTGCATTTCCTATTCAGACCTAATGAAACAGGCTGTGGTGAATGAAAGGAAGTCCATTTTATCGACTTCAAGATCAAGACGCGGGGCGCGGGGGTGCATGCCTGTCATCCCGGCGGCTTGAGAGACTGAGGCGGAAGGATCCCCAGAGCCCAGCAGTTCGAGATCAGAGACCCCATCTCAAAAAAAAAAAAAAAAAACCAAGAAGCAGCAGACAGCACCAAGATACACACAGTATAAACCTTACAGGTTCTTCAGCTGTTACTACAAAGGCCACCGTTGAGGGGAGGTCCTGGGCAGGTGTCTTACTGAAAAGCAGGCTATTTTCCCCAGGGCTTCTATTTGGAAGCGGCCTCAGCAAGCCTCCGTCTCCCGTTGGCCTCCCCACCAGAGTGAGAGAGAACTCTGGCTGTCTCATTCCTCAGCACCCAGACAGGGTGACAGGGACACAGCTGTGATAAGTGCAGGCGCTATCACTTACCCAGGAAAGGAGCCGCAGAGTGGTGTCAAGTGAGCTGACTGTAGAGACAGATGTGCATGTTTCAGTCCCACTTAGCAGCTGTAGGATTTGGGGCAACTTCCTAACACTGTGACTCAGCTCTCCTTTCTGAAAGATGGGATGACAGTAATACTCGCCTGATGGGTTATCGTGAATATATTAAATGGCTCGATTTATCTAAAGCACTTGGAACAGTGTTTGGCTCTATGTGAGCATGTACTACCATGATTCTTTATTTTTCTCCTCTGTGTAAGAGGCTAAATGCTTGCTGACTGACAAGATACATGCCTGAGTAAATTATTGAACTAAAAAACTAACGTCTCCATGATCTAGTCCCTTCTTACATTTCCAACTTGCTTCCCCTTCTCAAATTGCTCACCTCACTGCCTCCAGGAAGCCTTCCCTGACCCAACTCTCAAACAGGAAGCCTTGCACGTGTGCCCACGCGCCCCAGAATCACTGTATCCCATCGCTGCACGTTCTATGTAGCAATGGCTTGTTTGCCTCTCCCATTGTGGAGTGACATCCTTGAAAGGACAGCCTGTGCCAGGTACCCTGGCTTCCCTCTACCTGGAACATAGTAGGTGTTCAATAAGCACATTCATTTGTTGAATGAACGAACAAATGAGTAAATGAAAAAATGAAAGGCCTGTTGAAACCTGCTATTTGCAAGGGTCACTATTATGGGCTAGATTGGAAAACATAATAAAGAACTATCTTACAAATCCATTAGGAAGAAAAATCCTAAGTGGATGAAAAGTCAAATAATTATAAAAGATTCAAACACATAGATAGTTGCCAAAAATTAAACCTTTCACGTCACCAACTATAATGTCAGGGTGGCAAGCTAACTAATAAATAGCACTGGAAATACTACTGAAAACAAAATCTTTACATGCGTCCAGAAATTATAAATCCATACTTTACTGATAAGATGTACATTTTTTCAAATTTTAACATCTCAATCTTATGATGCATAATATAAATAAATGACATGTCACAGTTTAAGCTGAAGCATTTTTCTTTCTTAGTGGTACATAAAACCATGTTGTATCTTATAATCCATGGTGTTCTAAGTTTGATGAAATAAGGTAAAAGGGTCAAAGAAAATTAATTATTAGATATGCATTTCTTCCTTAGAGGATATGTCAGAGAATTTAAGAGCTAGATGTCTGAGGACTTCCCTAATCTTTTCTGTAGCATGTAATTAAAAATAAAGGGCTGCAAGGATCCTAGAATGTAACTCCTGCCTCTCAATGCCCAAGGTGAATATCTGATGAAGTCTGAGTGTAGGGAGCCTTATCTTGGCAGCCTAGAGGATATAATTTAAGAGATTAAGGGTGCAGGCTGCAATAGTGACATCGAAACATTCAGTACAATTCTTCACTATCATTTTTACATTCTTCTAAAAGCAGATAATCTTGCACCTCTTCCACCTTGCTTTATGAATTTTATAAAAGACAAAAAAATAATTTGGCTATCTTACAAAGCCCTTTCTAACTAACTCCTTCCTCTGCCCAAAGACCATTTGCGTGTGGTTGTATTTTGAAAGGTGATAAATAGTTTATCAGTTCCATTAAAGACAACTTCTTACTAAATGAGACTGTTCCTTAAAGTGACATGGTGCCAGCTAGAACACACCTTTTGTGATGAGTGACATAGAAGTTGAAGAGTGATAATACTCATCAGTACAGTACAATGCCCCACTTGGCTATTGTAATGTTTAATTTATTTGATTTTTTAACTGATTTCCTACTCACTAGGAATCTCAAATTATAGTCACACTAATTTTTTAAATTATCTCCTTGTAATACCATGACAGATAGGAGAAAATAGATTTTTGCCAGAGACTGCCTTTTAAAAAACTGCAAAATAGAGATTTTTCTGGTAATTTATCACACTACTTTTGCCGATTTCCCTCCCTTTCTGTTTCTCTCTCTCTCTCTCTCTCTCTCTCACTTATTCACACACACACTCACACATACACACAGGAAAGCAATACTTTCATATCGAGCTAAAATCATCTTATTTTGATATATAAACACATATCACATAATTTGTATCTTTAATCAACACATCTAATCCGGCTAATGCACACGGGGTGATTGGGTGTCTATGTGCTAATAACAGTGTCTGAATGCTAATGGCTAGGAAAAGCTAAATGCCCCAGAACAGACCTGGATTAACTATGAGCGTTTGCCTCTTGGCTTTCCTAGAACTACTTGGTTTCCCCTTCATTTAACCTTAACACATATAAACCAAATCTAAAGGTTTCACAAATAGGGACCCAACTTAAACATAAATCGAAACACCAAAAATCCTACACACCTTGTCCTAAGTGGGAAAAATTTGAAGCTGCCTGACAGCATCTTTTCTTTAACAACTTTCCCTTTGACCTCATTGAGTAAAGATGACCTAAGAATCAAGTAGTCAATTATTAAAAAGAATTCTTGGTGGGTAAAGGAAAAAATATATATATATAAGGAGTATTTAATTGCCCATGAAAATATTCAAGGACCTCTGGCCTTGAAGAAATGATAGTGTCACATTTACATAATTCTGGGTGAATATAGAATTTTATTTTCAAATACGTTGGAAATTATTGAATATATTAATAGTATACCCCCATCCACCTTACAGTTTCCCATTATAGATCTCTTACCTTAAAGGTTCAAAGAACTCTTGCAGCATAGAAACCTATTTAAATTTGGTTAACTCATTGTTGCCTAAATTTATTTGACCAGGGAACTCTTTTTTGAGCAACAACATTTTGAGAATGTTGTTAAATGAAAAAACAACCAGAAGACAAATCAGGAGACCTAAAACCCAAGGTTAGCTCTGTTTTAATTAACTCAGCGTAAGTCATTTCTCTTTAGTTTTTGCTTTTAGAAAATGAAAGGCTTGAGCTAGGTGAGTTCTGAGGTCTCTTCCAGCTCATAAACTAAATGATCCTGAGAAAAATCTAATGAAAATGAAGGTAGGAGGCTGAAGAAAATATTGGACACCACCTGAAGGACTTGGATAAAGGAGGTAAGAGTAATGGCCACTAGGTAAAAGTGTATGAAAATCTGGGCAATTCATTCGCGAGAAAGACATTCCCAAGTGGCCTGAGTCAGTGGGCCCAGCAGCAGGTCCACATCCTTGTCAAGAGAAATCCAGTTTGGACCCAGGAAGACAAGACCTTGCAAAAGCAAGTAGACAAGAATAAAACAGAAACAAAAACTGAACCAGGAGGGCAAAAGGAGAGCCAGTCATATGTGGGATGAAATGAGGTCCAAGGAATAGCTCGAGGTGAGTGGTTCAAGAATGCAACCAAGGCTGGGCATGGTGGCTCACGCCTGTAATCCTAGCACTCTGGGAGGCCAAGGCAGGCGGATTGTTTGAGCTCAGGAGTTCGAGACCAGCCTGAGCAAGAGCCAGACCCCGTCTCTACTAAAAATAGAAAGAAACTATATGGACAGCTAAAAAAATATATAGAGAAAAATTAGCCAGGCATGGTGGCACATGCCTGTAGTCCCAGCTACTCGGGAGGCTGAGGCAGGAGGATCACTTAAGCCCAGGAGTTTGAGGTTGCTGCTGTGAGCTAGGCTGATGCCACAGCACTCACTCTAGCCCAGGCAACAGAGTGAGACTCTGTCTCAAAAAAAAAAAAAATAATAATGCAACCAAGAACAGAGACTTAGCAAAAATGACACCCTGTGTACATGGTACACAACATTCTGAGAGCAAGAGTAACCTAGACATAGAAAAGCCATGATAGATTGGACAAAAATTAAAATTATGGGTCACTTTTTCTGCAATATTCAGTTGGTTTTTTGGAGCTTTTAATAGATTTTGAATGAAATTTGTCTTACAATGCAATAAATAAAAATTAAAAATGAAGTGGTTGAATAAGAACGAAGTTTTCCAGCCTAGAATCCCTGGGCTGTTGAGGCTTGCACAAGTCATACAGAGTGTCCAATCACCCCCTGTTACAAGAGGTGGGACTGTTGCAGCTGCTTTCTCAGGATGGTGATCAAGAGGCTATTGCCTAGGGTTGCAGTCCACAGTGCTACAGGTGGGGCACGGAGTTAGCATTGCTTAGGGAAAGGCAAAAATGCAAATTCTAAGACCAGAAGAGCAAAGGCAGAATAGAAACTAAGGTTCCAAGCACCAAGACAAAGCTACATACAGACAACAGGTTCCCACTGTTGTTTGTGCACCCCATCACTGAAATTTTTTGAGTACAGCATATACGTGCACTTTATGCAAATTTTACATTCATAGAACTGTACTGATAAATGATATACATTATAAATTCCACACAAAAAAACAGAAAATTTTAACCAATGAGAAAAATAAATAAATATAAAGCTGCTAATACTGCATAAGTCCTAGAGTGAAAAGCAGTCCACCTTGGACCACTGACACAGAGATCAGATCAGAGCAAGAAAAGATGAGACACCGCGAGAAGGGAGCCAGCCAAGGAGATGTGTGCAAGCAACAGTAAGAGCTCAGTTTTTGGTTGTGACTACATGATCAGGCTGGTTTAAAGAATTAGAAAGAGGCAAGGCAGTGAGAATCAGAAAGCTGTTTTAAAAATTCAAGACTTATAATGGAAAATATACCTTTACGTGTGATAAGGCCATCAAAACAAAAAGTAATAATGATTTTTAAAAATTTTGCTTAGAATTATATCAATGTCATCATATCTACCCCCTAATAGATGGCATTACGTTTGTTTATCCCTTGAATGAACAAATGGAAGAAGACACTATTATTTAATATGAACCTTGTAAGACAGAACTTTTTTTAATGGGAAAAATACAAACAGAAGTTCTCAGAAGTGAAAATATTAGAAACTACTAAATAAGAGTATCTCTGATTCTATGATCTGAGATCACCAATGTTGCTTCTCCTCCTCCAAAACTACTCTTCAAACTGGAAAAACTTCTAGACCAACATGGCCCAGTAGAACTTCCTGCAGTGATGGAAATATTCCATACCTGTGCTATCCAATGTGGTAGCCCCTAACCATGTGTGACTATTAAGCACTTGAAATGTGGCTACTATGAATGAGGAGCTGAATTTTAAATTTTATTTAATTTTAACTAATTTAATTTTAAATGATTGCACCTGGCTAGTGGATACCATATTGGATAGTGCAGTTCTAGCACAAAATGTCAAACAAATATATGACAATAAGTTACTAGTAGTAATCAATATAGTATATGAAGATTTGGGCAGACTTGCTAAAAATCCACAATATCATTTGTCAAGTTGACTTTGAATTCAACAAACCACAAAAATCAAAGGTTGCTATTTAATAGGCTTTAAATAGAAAATATTAGGCTGTAACCCAAACAAACAGAACCCACAGATATATGAAGGTTGATGACCTGCTAAGAATTAGAAAGAGAATAAAAGTCCATGGGGACCACAACAGACAAAAAATAGAACGAGTCAAGAGTTCCTCTAGAATTAAGACAAGACGGGCTGAGCTGAGAGATAAGGGTATAAAAATGGCCATTGAGGAATCGTTTCTCCAGACTTGGCTTGTGTCTGGGCCCCACATCTAAAGAGGGATGAGAAGGAACTGGGGAAGGTCCAAGAAAGAACAAAACAATTCCAATTGTGGAATCACAGAATCACAACAGAGAAATATTGAAATGTGTTGTGGCTTTTTAATCCAGAAAAATAAAATTTGAGGGTAACAATATCTGCCTTCAGGTACAGAAGAGACACAATGAGTGACATATGCCGCAGAGTCCCCAAACACACAGAGAAGAAAATTACACTCAATATACAGTAAGGAAAATATTTCATTTAGCCAGAAGGAAGACTCTTCTATTCAGAGGTAATGATTTAAGAGGGAAGGAGGTTCATTTAATCAAGCAGAAATGTTGACTATCAGGACTGAATCTAAAGAGATAGACAAGGCACAAACCCTGGGCTTCCGAAGCTTCGCCTAGGGAGGTGGGAAAAGGACAACTCCACTGCCTCCCAGCCAGCCACCAAACGTAGGATATGCTTGTTAGGAAGAGGGGTTTTGGCAATTCTGTACTCACTCCTCTCTCCCCTGCCTACAGAGGAAGCTGTCCACACAGCCACAAAGAGGAAGTGAAGCACCAGGTTATCAAGAGAAGGAAAAGCACCCAGAAACACCCAATACCACATGCTCAGGAAAATGCCAAGTTGAATGTATGGAAAAGCTCAGGGTCTAAAGCAGCCAGTTGATCCCTTGCCCTGAATCTAGGGTGGCAGGGTCTATGGGACAGAATATCCCTAACTTACCCTCTCAGGTGCAACAATGAAGGCAGAACCAAAAGAGGAGGCAGGCCCTGTCTAGGTAAGCTTGCCACCTGGAGACCGGATGCACCAAGAGACCAGACCAGCAAGGGACCCTGCTGCTAATGAGTCCTGACCAAGGGTGACCACGTGATGTTAATGTAATCAACCAGGGCTGTCCCACGAAAAGTGGACATAGGTTACCTCTTCTTTTAAGGCACTATACACATACTAGTTAAACATTCGCTTTGCCCAATCGACGGCTCAGGCTCCACTCAATCAGAACAGCCACTCCTTTCTTAGAAAAAATGAATGAAGGTTTCTGCTACAACCATAGCAATTATTGTCACAAATATAATCAAGCACTAATGAGAAATCAGAGAAGGTAGTATAATGAAGGGCAATTACATATTATGCAACATTGAATTAATTTGAAAGCATATTCAGTGTAAAATATTAATAAAGTTCCTATTTATGCACAAAATTCAAAATCATGCAGTTTCCAAAACTTCACTTAATTCATCAGGAACTGCTTATTTTCAGTGCTGTTATGCAAAGTGAATTGTAGGCAGTGTTTACACTGCTACCACTTGAGTTGGTAAACAGAAATACCCACCATCAGAAATACTTTTGCCAGATCTGTGAGAAAATTAATCTTCAATCATGTTAGTCTTGAATTATGTAAATTCTTCAAAAATCTATCCTTCACATAAATTGTAATTTCTATCCATAAGAGCAGGGAAAAGCATTTCAGGAAGAGTTAAACACTATTTGCAAATACATAGAGGCAAGAAAGAATTAAAGGGAGGGCAGGAGAAGGAAAAGGAAAGTAGAAAGGAAGGAAGAGGCTTTAACATGTTCAAGAACAGTGGGATGCAGGGGAGGGAAAATGAGGCTGAAAATACTGGGTGTAAGACACTGAAAAGCCAGTCCTCAACTCAGAATCAGGCCATGATGGAGTTTTCATAGATCTATAGTGAAATGAGAAAAGCGAAGACAGCATTTTCCACGAAGTACATAAAGTATTTATATAATTTTTTCAAATTATCATTTATTATAAGACCACATCCTCCATAATTTGTTGGTATTAAAACATCCTATTTGTTGTGAAATGATGGCAAACATAGATGACAGGTGACAGGAAAATTTTTTTGTGTCCTTTAGTCACAAAATAAAATTTGACACTCTTACATAGGTCCATGATTTATTGCTCAGGAATATTACTGCTTCATAACGTAAGAGAGACTGGGAACCACAGCCTTATGAGAAGAAGTTTACATAATTGAACAAGGCACCAGAATAAGCCCACAGTGAGCATAATTATAGATGTTGATCTTTAAATATGTTTAAATGTATACCAATAATTATAAGGAAAACACTAGAAGAATATAAATAGTATGTATGTTTTCCAAACAACTGGAGGGGGGAAAAAAACATAACAAGAAGCATTATAAACTCAAAAAGAGGCAAAAAAGAAAAAAAAAAACATTAAATAAGATAGCGAGAATATGTCCAAATGTATCATTAATCACAACAAATATATCTGGGTTATATTTACCACGCAGAAACTCCCAGATTGGTCATGAAAACCAAACCAAACCAAATGAATAAAAACTGTCTATATGATGTTTGTAGGAATCACGTTCAAATCAAGACCTGGAGAATTTAAACATAAGGTGACAGAGGAAGATAAGTCAAGCAAATGCTATCTACCATTACCCGATCTGTCCTCCTCAAAAGAAACAGTGTCTCAATACTAATTTTAGATGAAATGAAATTCAAAAGGGTAAAACATTAAATGAGACACAAGAAATTTTTATGTTAATAAATGTAAAATCCACCAAAAACCTACACCAGCACTTAACAACATAGTTTCAAAATACATAAAGTGAAATTGTTAGAAAGCATGCAGAAACTGACTAATCCATAGAAGTTAATGGAATGGATTAATAGACATCTCTTAAGAAAATGACTATATTTCTATATGGAAGCAGGGACTTGAATTTCACTATTAACAAACTGAATCAGATAGCTATGTAAAGAAGTTGTACACAACTGAGAATATACACTTTTAAAAACTCATCAAAGCTTTAAAAATAGAGGTTACTCAGAAAATCTCAGGAATTTCCAAAAGTAGAAATTATTACACAATCCAATGGCATTAGAAATTTAAAACAAAAGATAACCAGAAACATTCCACCTCAAAATAACTACTTGGAAATTTTAAAGAGCTCTTTTAAATAACTTCTGAGTGAAAGTGGAAATTAAAACCAAAATTTAGATTCTTTCAAAATTAACACCAATGACAGTATTGTATAATAAAATCTTTAAGATGCAGCTTCAATGGTATTCAGAGGTCTTTGATGTGTTTATTAGGTTAAATTATCTACGTTTTCACTTCAAAAAATTAAAAAAAAAACAAATATAAAGAAAGAGTAAAGAAAAGCAATAATATTTAAAAATATAAACTAATGGAATGCAGAATAAACTGCAAATGCAAAATAAATGTTTCAAATAGTTTTTTTTTTATTATAGCTTATTATGGGGGTACAACAGTTTTGGTTAAGTATATTGATCAACAAAATGAAAACTGGTCTTTTGGATGGAGAAATAACAGCAGCTATACTAAAGCTGAAAATTCTTTAGCAAGTTTGATCATGAGGAAAAGAAAGAAGAAAGAAATAGATTCCTAAGAAAAGGAAGACAGGCATAACTACCTTTTCTAAGAAAAGGAAGACAGGAAGATAGAGAGGGATTAAAATTATTTTAGTAGCATCTATAGCCGATTACATGGGCTTGAATCCCAGCCCCACCACTTGCTGGGAAAGTGACTAATCCACTCTCTGTGCCTCAGTTTCCATCTCTGTAAAATGGGTGTAATAATAGTACCCATCTCAGGGAGGACTAACTGCCTTATAAATGAGAAGTACTTAACCCTATGCCTGGGCTGGGCGCAGTGGCTCACACCTGTAATCCTAGCACTATGGGAGGCCGAGGCGGGTGAATTGTTTCAGATCAGGAGTTCGAGACCAGCCTGAGCAAGAGTGAGATCCCCTCTCTACTAAAAATAGAAAGAAATTATATGGACAGCTAAAAAATATATATAGAAAAAATTAGCCGGGCACGGTGGCACATGCCTGTAGTCCCAGCTACTCAGGAGGCTGAGGCAGAAGATCGCTTAAGCCCAGGAGTTTGAGGTTGCTGTGAGCTAGGCTTACGCCACAGTACTCACTCTAGCCAGGGCAACAGAGTGAGACTCTGTCTCAAAAAAAAAAACCACTATGTCTGGCACCATAGTAAGCAATGTATTACATGTTGGCTATTATTATAAGAGTACAATCTCAAGTTGCATCTAGATGAAATGTACAATTTCCTAAAAATATTAACATATAAATGAAAGAATCAACTCAAAGAGAACTTAAAAAATGAATAGGTTAGTATTTAAGGAAGAAATTGTAAAGATAGTCAAAGATCTAGCTTTTGTCTCTAAATCTAAACAGAGAGATCTCTAAATCTCTCTCTATAAGAGATTTTATCTCTAATCTCTAAAACAGTCATCAAGCCTATTTTATAAAGTTTTTTGATAAGAAGAATACTAAACCTTATATCAGCTATGTATTTCAGAACATAGAAAAACATGAGAAAATTTTCAATTTGTTCTATTGTGCTAGCATAAACCTGGTACTAAAAGCAGATGAAACAATACAGCATACATATGCACACAAACATACCCCTTTTGGCCAAACATTCTTCTGAACATAAGCAGAAAAATACTAAGTAAAATGTTAGCAAATCAAATCTGGCAATGTTTTAAGTATTAGGAAAGATCTCAAAAGTAGGTTAACATTAGAAAAAAAATGCATTAATGAAATTCACTACCATAACAAGTTAAGAAAAAAGAAATATAAATATATATTTATCATATTGATGCTGAAAAGTATTTTTTAAAATTCAACACTCAGCTTAATTAAAAAACAAACAAAATCTTAAGCTAATAGAGGATATCTACCAACAGAAAATATCACACTTAATGGCTAATAATCCCCATTCATCAGGAACAAAACAGGAAAGTCTGCTATCTTCCTGTTACTCAATATTACGCTAAAGGTCCTGGTAATCTCAATAATAAGAGCCAAAAACAGAAATAAATTATTTTTGGAAAGTAAGGGACAAAACATTCCACATTTATAAATAATGCTATAACCTAATTAGAAACTCCAGGAAAGTCAATTTTCCAAACTACTGGAACTAACAAGAGAATTTGGTAACATGGCCAGACACAAGATCAACCTGTAAAACACAATAGCTTTCTAAACACCCACAATAACCAACAAATGGTTAAAAAGTATTCTGTTGAGTTTAAGGCTTGGTTGCAGACAACAGAAATCTCTTTAGAGGATTTTCATAGCAAGGAATCTCTTTCCATGTATTACAAAATTATTGGAATGGCTGGAGAAATAGGCCTCACCTAGGCTGCACTCCCAGGAACGAATATTCTCCAGAGTCATAATTTCTCTAACAGGATCGAGAACGCTGCCACCACTCTAGGCAACCACCCCATTGGGAAACTGCTGACCACAGGACCATGTGGCCTCTGCCACAATCAGAAAGGGAATTTTCAGAAGCAGGAAATCACTAACCCCAGAAACAGAGCGACTTCAGCCACAATCCACACCAGCAAAACGAGAGCCTCAGGCTTTGCCTTCCTCCTGCCTACCTCATTCCAAATTCACTTCTAACACCAGCATATCTAATTGACAGAAGCTACATCACTGCTGTAACACAACAGCAAAGGAGTCAGGGGAAGGTAATCTTTAGTGTTCTGATCCAGCACAAATAATATAATATCATGCATAATAGCAACAGAAACTATTAAATACGGAAGAAACCTAACAAGAAATGTGCAAGATCTATGTGAAGAGAATAGGGCATAAAAAAGCCTGCAATTGAGAAGAAAAAGTCTTATGTTCCTTGTTGGGAAGTTTCAACATTAAAAGAATGTCAGTTCTCCCTAATTACCTATAAATTCAATATATTAAATTCCAGTCAAAATTATAAAAGGATTTCTTATAGACTAGATAAAATAATCCTAAATGTTATCTGAAGAGAAAAGAAATATACAAGAAAGTTTTCCTTTTTATTTTATTTTATTTTTTTTATTTTTATTTATTTATTTTTTTTTTTTGAGAAAGAGTCTCACTTTTTCACCTTGGGTAGAGTGCAGTGGCATTGTCATAGCTCACAGCAACCTCAAATTCCTGGGCTCAAGCAATCCTCCTACCTCAGCCTCCCAGAGTACTAGGATTACAGGCATGAGCCACCGCACCTGGCCAGAAAATTTTAATAGACTTTATTTTTTAGAGCAGTTTTAGGTTCACAACAAAATTGAGCAAAAGATACAGAGATTTCCATAGATCCCCTTCCCCCCAACATGTACAGCCTTCCCCACTGTCAACCACCACAGTGGTGCATTTGTTACAATTGATTGTAACCTACATTGACAAATCATTATCACCCAAAGTCTGTAGTTTACATTAGGGTTCAATCCTAGTGTAGTACATTCTATGGGCTTGGACAAATTTATAATGACATGTATCCACCATTATGGTACCATGCAGAGTAGTTTCAGTTAGACAAGAAATTTTCAAAACAGAAAAAATAAGTAAGGGAGACTTATCCTACATATAAAGTTGTAGAAATTATAAGATTGGAGTACTGGTGTAACAATAAATACATAGGTTAATGGAAAGTATATTGAGCACAGGAAATACTGCATTTGGGACACTGGGACATTTGGAATGTAATAGAAATGGCAATTTAAATCAACGCAGAGAAGATGAACACAGTAAATATTACTTGGGACAATTGGATATCCATATGGAGGGTAAGTTCCCACTTCACATTGTAAACAAAAATCTGTTCCAAATGGGTGACAGATGTTAATATTTAGAAAAATAATTAAAATATTAGAAGAGTAGATGGGCACAGTGGCATGCACCTGTAGTCCCAGCTACTCAGGTGGCTGAGGCAGGAGGATCACTTGAGCCCAGGAGTTTAAGGTTATAGTGTGCTGTGATTGCACCCGTGAGGAGCCACGGCACTACAGCCTTGGTAACAAAGCAAGACCCCATCTCTAAAAAAAAAAAAAAAAAAGTATTAGAAGAAAATATGAAATATTTTGTAAAAACTTATATTGAGGTAGGGAAGGCTTTCCTAAGTAAAAACAAAATCCAGAAGCCATAATAGAAAGAGTGACACATTTTATCACATAAAATTGGTAATCTTTTATATCACCAAGACATCACCTGGAAAGTTCAAAGACAATGCATAAAGTGAAAGAAAATATTTGCAACGTAAGAACTAAGAGACAATAATCAAATAAATAAATTGTTAAATGATATTAATATGTATTAGGATGTGAGCTAGTGCACATAGGTTTTGAGAAAGATTTCTCCAGACAAAGATTAGGATACAGAGAAGTTAATTTACTTTTTCGTGAGTGGAAAAATGACCAGCACAGAGGTGGAAAAGGAAGAACATGCTGGCCTTGAAAACCAGCCATTCAGACCTTTTCAAAGGGAGTTGCGAATTAACATGGTGCAGTTGAGAAATTGCTGCATCCGTTCCTTTCTTTCTTCATGGCGGCAGGCTGATAACAGAAGCCAGAAGTGGCAGCAGGATGTCAAAGTCTAAGAGTTGGCTCCCCGGCCTTTCCTTGGAGATAGGATTATCGCTGGAGACTGACTCTGCCCTCAAGATACAATTTTGGGCAGGGACCCCTGCTGTTCACTCAGGATCTCTTGTAAAAGCAGATTCTCAAAAGCAATTTTAAAAGAGAAAATTTATATCTCTTTTCCGTCTGTTCAGCTCTTTTCAGAAGTTGTGCAAAACAGAACTCCTGTGGAATGCCTGTTAGCAAGAAAACTCATAGGATTGATCCTGAACTGTTACTAGGAAATTGTAGGATTAGATATTTTCCTGTTGCTTTTGCAAGGCTGCCCTTTCAATACGTAGCAATAGGAAAAAAGGCAATGTCTACAAATAGGCAATTCACAGGAAAAATAAATAAGTATATTGAATATATTTTACTTTATAAACCATTAGGAAAATAAAAAACAAAAAACAGCTGATTTTATAACCATTAGAATGGAAAATTTTTTAAGTTTATAGAATCCAGTATTTGTAACAATGTGACAAAGTGGATACACATGTACTGTCAGTAAAAGTATAAACTGCTACAACCTTTTTGATGGAATTTTGGCAGTATCTGCTACAGTCTGGATGTGGTTTGTTCCCACAAAAACTCATGTTGAAATCTGATCCCCAGTGTGGCAGTGTTGGAGGTGGGGCCTAGTGAGAGGTGTTTGGGTCCTGAGGGTGGGTCTCTCATGAATAGATTAGTGCCCTCCTGCATGGGTGGGTTCCTGCTCTTGTAGGAATGAATTAGTTCCCAAGAAAGCAGATTGTTAAAAAGAGTCTGGCTTCCTCAGTTTCTCTCTCCTGCTTCCTCTCTCGCCACTCGAACTCTTTGCACAAGCCAGCTCCCCTTCTACTTTCTGCCATGAGTGGAAGCTCTCCCCAGATGCAACTGCCCAATCTCGAACCTTCCCGCCACTAGAATCATGAGTCAAATAAACTTCTTTTCTTTGTAAATTACCCATCCTCAGGTATTCTGCTATAGCAACATTAAACAGACTAAGACAGTATCCAAATATAATTTTTAAGGTTTATAGCCTAGGGCCAAAAATTTTGCCACAGAATCCATCCTACAGAAATGCTTACTCAAGGATACACAATTTCAGTTAGGTAGGAGGAATAAGTTCAAGAGCTCTAGTGCATAACAGGTGACTGTAGTTAATGACAATGTATTGTTGAAGATTTCTAAGAAAGATTTTAAGTGTTATAACCACAAAAAATGGTAAGTATTTGAGATAATGCATATGTTAATTAGCTTTATTTACCCATTCCACAATGTATACATATTCCAAACAACATATTATATGTGATAAGTATATACAATTTTTGTCAATTAAAAAATAACATAGGCTGGGTGTGGTGGCTCATGCCTGTAATCCTAGCTCTCTGAAAGGCCGAGGCAGGAAGATCATTTGAGCTCAGGAGTTTGAGACCAGCCTGAGCAAGAGCGAGACCCTGTCTCTACTAAAAAAAATAGAAAGAAATTAGCTGGACAACTAAAAACATATTTATAAAAAAATTAGCCAGGCATGGTGGCGCATGCCTGTAGTCCCAGCTACTCAGGAGGCTGAGGCAGGAGGATCGCTTGAGCCCAGGAGTTTGAGGTTGCTGTGAGCTAGGCTGACGCCATGGCACTCTAGCCAGGGCAACAGAGTGAGACTCTGTCTCAAAAAAAAAATAAAATAAAATAACATAAAGAAATGCTCACATATTTGCACAAAGACAAAGGGACAATTATGACCCCTAAAGTGTAATTTTAATGGAAAAAATTTGGAAACTACCTGTACCTGTTAGCTTTCACTGCATGCCTAACAAGCCCAAAACTTAATGACTGGAAACAGTAGCTATTTTAGTTCATCATGCTAGAGATTGGCAATTTTGTCTGTGCTCAACTGGATAGTCCTTCTTGGTCTTGGCTGTGCTTGCTCCTATCTCTGTGATCAGCTGCTATGCTAGCTGGCCTCGAGGCTTGCTCCTGCCCACATGGTCATTCTTCCTCTAGCAGGACATCTGGGGTTTGTTCATACAGTTGACAGCCTTCCAAGAAGGATAGTGAAAGACAGGCCTCAAGAGGCCAAGGGTTAATCTAGAAGACATGGCTTCTGCCAGTCTATTGGCCCAAGCAAGTCACAAAGCTACCCATGAATCAAGGTTTAAAGAAACAGACTTCAACTCTTTGTGCAAGGAGCTGTAATATCACATTGCAAAGGGACATGCATATAGGGAAGGGTAAAGAATTGTGGCCATTTTTTCAATCTACCACACTGCTTACATATCCATCAATAGGGAAATAATAAATTTAGGAGAATAGTTAAATTTTGGCACCTATACCATAGACTATTATGCAGTTCTTAAATAGGATGAGGTCAATTTACATATTGACATATAAAGTTTTCCCAAATTGTTAAAGTAAAAAAATAATAATAAGTTGTAGAATAATATTTGTAGTATAATTCCATTTATCTTTTAAAGGATTGAATATCATAACTGAAGTACCTGGAACATAAAGTAGAATGCAATAGTGGCTAGCTATTTTGAACTTGAAAAAAAATGTCTGCAATGATATTCTATAGGTTCTAGGAGCCCCTGAAGGTTTTTAAACAGGAAAGTAATTTGATTGGATTTATGTTTTAGAAAGATTGATCCAATGTCCAAAAGGAAGATGAGTAATAATAATAGCTAACATTATGAGTGTTTACTGTATCCTAGACATTGTTCTAAGGGCATTACACATTATAAACTCATTTAATGTTCTCAACAATTCAATAAGGTTTTTACTGTTATTTTCCCCTATTAGGGGAAAGTAGTTTACTCAGGGAGTCTGAGTCAGTTACTGGTGAAAACATGATTTGAATCCAAGCAGTCTGACTTAGATGCCACAGTTTGACATTACATCCTTTAAATTAAAGGATAATAGAAACCAGGGACACCTAACTCTATATAGGGTAGGGACAACTGAATTAATGTCAGCCTATATGATACATGATGATGATCTGGACATAGGAACATTGAGGTTTGGTAAATATTTTGGTACAAGAAAAAATGAAGTTTTAGACAGAAGGAGGCAGAAGCAAGGACATAAATAGAATGGTGAAAGATTCTAGAACATCTGGGGTTTCCAGCTCAGATGATTGAGCGGAAATTGGTATCATTCATTCAGAAGAGAGATGCAGAAGGAACATCAGATTTGGTTTTGGACATGCTGATGAGTTCTAGATGAAGACGCCTTTGTCAAGTCATGACAATGGCTTGCATGAGTTTTGTGGAGGGGAACTCATGAAGAACGTTCAGCTGACTACGCCACTGCCTGGCAGTGAGGAGGTGGGAGACAGATGCATGTTTTTGCGGGTGGGCTCTTCTATCTCTGGCTGTGTAACCTGGGGCACTTTAAGCCTTTTGAGGCCCAGTTTCATTATCTATAAAACAGGGATACTAAAACCTAGCTGCCAGTTTTGTGTGACTCTCAAGTAAAACAATGAACAGAAAAATACATTGTTGGCTATTAAATACAAATATAAGACAGAATTTGAGGGAAAAACTCAGAACTTTGGTAAAAGAATTCAGCCTCATGCAGATAAAATATTTCAATAATATCAACCTTCCTGTACTTTGTTAACATTTGGTCTTCCTGTTGATGAGAGTGAGCAGTTAGAGCACAATCATGAGAAATCAAAATGACTTTATAGATTTGAGTTTTTAACAAAATCTATAATTTCATGGTTTTAAAAAATTGGCTTAGATTGTCTTTCTGGAATCAATGTGCTGCATTTACAGAGACACTTTATTAAAAAAGAACAGTGGCTTTTTCAGGATCAATAGTAAATGTCTTGAATCTTACCCAGGCAATGAGCACATCCGCATTAATTCTTGAGAGCTGAGAGAAGTCATCGTCAAAATCCAGGCTTGCCCAAGACTTGGTCATTCCTCAAGCCCCAGCTTACTTGCCACCTCAAAGTAAGGTAGGGTAGTATTTAAGAGAACGTTATTTAGAGTCAGTTAGAGATGAGTTTATATCCCAGTTTCGTTGTTTTTTGGCTCTGTGATCTGGAGCAAGTTACTCAACCTCATGTGTCTTAGGTCAGTGCTATGGTTTGACTGTGTCCCCCAAAAAGCACAAATTAGAAACTTAATCTCAAATGCAACATTGTTGGGAGATGAGGCCTAAAGAGAGGTGATTAGGCTATGAAGCCTCCATCTTCATGAATGAACTGATGTTATTATTATGGGAGTGGGTTCATTGTCACTGGAGTGGGTTTCTTATAAAAGGACAAGTTCAGCTCCTTTTCCCTCTCTCTCCTGCCCTCTCACCTTCTGTCATGGGATGATACAGCAGGAAAGACCTTGCCAGATGTTGGTCCCTTGATCTTGGACTTCTCAGCCTCCAGAACCATGAGCCAATAAATTTGTATTCATCATACATTACCCAGTCTTTGGTATTCTGTTCTAGCTGCACAAAACAGACTAAGACAGGCAGGTTTCCAAGGAAATAGACTCTGAGATGAAGAGTATACGTGAGAAGTTCCCTGGAGATTGCTACCCAAAATACCACCTTTGGAGTAGTAAGGCGTGCAGGATTGGGCAGGAGGGCACGCTGCATCACAATGCAGTCACAGATCCCACAGGAGGCTCCTGAGCCAGGATGACCCTTCATAATTGTCTGGAACTGAGGTAAAGGGTTAGTCCTTTGTAGCCCCATCTACTAGTCATCGAATGCAGGCTGCCCCTGGGAGGTAGAAGAACCTTAGGTGAGGCAGAGCTCTTCAGCCAACAGCGACTCATGTGAGCCACCAGTTGCCAACACTGGCCAACAACAGCTGGACAAATCAGTGCCTTAGTCCTAAAGGGGGTCTGGATTGTGCAAGGCAGTGTCCACTATGATATGCAGTAGAAGTTAGTTTGTTAGATTGTAAAAAACACAAAAGTGACCATCCTCCCTGCTATTTGGTGCCTATTCCCAATGTCTAGAATGGTTTCCAGCATAAAGTATGTGCTTAATAAATATTGGTTAAATGAAGAGAAGATGCTTAGTAAACATTAACTACTGTTATGATGAATAAGCCTTTCCTGATACTTCCAAATGGAAGGTGTCTGGGAACCCTCATTGCTTTGGTCCTGTCATTCCTATTGCCTTATCTTATTCTACCTTGCTATCTCACCACTTTTTTTGTTTAATTACTAAAGCCCCATGCCATTCTACACAACAGAAGAGAAGCCCATAATGTTAACTTCTCAGGTAATATCTGTCATTCTTCAGCTGAAAGATAGAAAAGATATTATGGGCTGAATTTTGTCTCTCCCAAAATTCGTATGCTGAAGCCCTAAGCCTTGATAGCTCAGAATGTGACTGTATTTGGAGATAGGGCCTTCAAAGAGGTGATTAAGTTAAAATAAGTTCATCAGTGTGGGCCCTAATCTAACTTTACTGTTTTTCTTATAAGAAAAGGAGATTAGGGGACAGGGAGAGACACCAGGGATGTGCACACGCAGAGGAAGCCTTGTGAGAATGCTACAAGTAGACAGCCATCTGGAAGCCCAGGAGAGAGGCTCAGACGAAATCAAACCTGGCAACACCTTGATCTTGGACTTCCAGCCTCCAGAACTGTGTGAAATAAATTTCTGTTGTTGAAGACTCCCAGTCCATGGTATTTTGTTATGGCAGCCCTAGCAAACTAATGCAAGAATTAAGAGTCTTTAGGGCACTACAGAAAGGAAAAACACAGAGTTACAAATCCCATCCCTCCAGGGATGGGGGTAGATAATATCTGTGTCAATGCAAGAGGCCTTGGAGATGAAAACTTTGGCCAAGAGTAGAAGCAATTTCTTGGGGAATGGTTCCCTACCCTGCCCCTCACAAATACTCACTAGGTTAAGTTTCCTATTATACTTCCACAGCAACCTGAGTCAATCCTTCCAATACCCATCATGCTTAGAATTACTCAGACATTGTTAGTTCTCCCACTGAACTACAAATTCCATGAGGCCTGGGACCATGTAATACTGTGTCTGACGCCAAGACTAAGTCAGTACGTGCACATACATGTATGCCTTATTTACAACAGACATCCTTTCTATTTCGTCCAGGTCAGTCCTGAATGGTCACTATCCACGCCATACTAGTTGTCAAAAATTTCAAAAATCACCCCTGCTTAGACTCTCAGGGATTAGCATAGGTCCCAACATATGATGGGTGTTTAATAAATATTTGTTGATTGATGGATTGATTACTTAGGTCTCTGGATGGTAAAAATAAGAGTTGATTATTCATACACAATTTAACAAATATTTACCAACTGCCGCCCTATACCAGGCCCTGGGCTAGGTGCTAGGTGACAAACATGAGTAAAATGCAGCCCCATGACCTCAATGAACTTTCAGCAATTGTCCAAATGGAGCAAATAGGAAATGTGAAACTTCTGGGGCCCAGGGCAAGAGGGAGACACCAGCTGAGGGAAGATTTGGTCATACAGGGAACCTCAGGAGCCCGTGCTGCCGGGGCAGAGGCATGATGCTCGATACAGGCACGCATGATCCCAAGCTGTATTTTCCCCGCACCACAGGGGCAAATAGAACTAGCTCTAATCTGTTGTTTTCAGACTTCTTTGTCCTTGGGCTCCCAGTGACTAATCATGTTCTGGATGATTTAAAACTTAAAAAGCGTCATGCAGCATAGAAACACCCCCCCACAAAGGATCGAGCAAACTGAGCAGAGGGTCCAGTGGACACTGAAAAAAACACAAGCCACAAGTCCAGTTGCCTTGGTAACAAAGCCGCCTCCCCAGTGTATGATACTATCATTATAAAAAAAAAAAAAAAATGAAGGAAACTGGACATAAAGGCAACAATTGGCTTACTTAGCTTCACCTAAGGAAAGGATCTTGGAAAAGGTTTGGGAGGGGATGTGTAGGGCAAAAGATGGGAGCATGAAAAGATCATCTTGAATCACAAAGAATAGGAATTGTATCTAAACCCATAAGCTTGAGAACGTCTTAAGTTCTGCAGTGCCTCATTCACTGACTATGTTGCAGCAGTCAGTGTAAATAATGCAATGTCTGCCAACCCTGCGTGCCTCATCCATTCCACCCCACTGCTGCCACCACAAGAAAGAAATCTCAGGAGCCAGGGACAGGAGAGTTCCTGCCCCCTTGGAGTGTTCAAACATTGGCTTGAGCTACTAGTTTTCTGCGCTGATTAAATTCCTACCCCCTTGCACCCACCCAGAACAGTTGAGACCACCAAGGGGACTTCAGGTATATGTAAGGAGAACCTAAGCGTTCTCTTAACTTAGAAAACATATTTCCCAGACCTTGTTAGAACCAAGAGACACTCACTAGCTAACGTTTCAGTTACAATTTTAAATAATTTTCTCTTCTCTGTTAAAATGATTCTCATCTTTAAGACTCAACCCTTTAAGGGCATAATATTCTCTTTTATTCTTTTCTTTTTTTTTTTTTTTTTTGAGACAATCACACTCTGTTGCCCAGGCTAGGGTGCCATAGTGTCAGCCTAGCTCACAGCAACCTCAAACTCCAGGGCTCAAACAATCCTCCTGCCTCAGCCTCCCAAGTAGCTGAGACTACAAGCACATGCCACCAAGTCTGGCTAATTTTTTCTATTTTTAGTAGAGATGGGGTCTTGCTCTTGCTCAGGCTGGTCTCAAACTCCTGTCCTCAAGCGATCCTCCAACCTTGGCCTCCCAGAGTGCTAGGGGGTGTAGTATTCCCATACCATGTTTTGTCTTTTTGTATGTTTTGTTTTGAGACAGGGTTTCACTCTATTGCCCAGGCTAGAGTGCAGTGGCATCATCATTGACCACTGCAACCTCAAACTCCTGGGCTCAAGCAACCCTCCTGCCTCAGCCTCTCAACTACTGGCACACACCACCATGCCCAGCTAATTTTTCTATTTTTTGTAGAGACTGGGTCTTGCTCTTGCCCAGGCTGGTCAGGAACTCCTGGCCTCAAACAATCCTCCCACCTCAGCCTCCCAAAGTGCTGAGATTACAGGCGTGAGCCACTGCACCCAGCAGCAATGTTTTGTTTTGTTTTTTTTAAATAAGAACTAAAACCAGAGCAAACAGCAATTCATATGTTTCCTCCAAACATTTTTCTAATCAAATCTCACCTTCTCTTTTCAGCCTATCACCCGAAGGACTTTTTTCCTTATTCCTTAATCCAATGTTTCTGTTATAAAGCAAGTGAATGGGAACGGACCAAGCTCCTGAACA
>CM052437.1:78817356-78833711 GCA_028533085.1 Varecia variegata
GCAATGTTTTGTTTTGTTTTTTTTAAATAAGAACTAAAACCAGAGCAAACAGCAATTCATATGTTTCCTCCAAACATTTTTCTAATCAAATCTCACCTTCTCTTTTCAGCCTATCACCCGAAGGACTTTTTTCCTTATTCCTTAATCCAATGTTTCTGTTATAAAGCAAGTGAATGGGAACGGACCAAGCTCCTGAACATGTCAAGATGCAACTGATAGAGTTCAGTGGAAAATAGCTCACAGAAAAATTTTATGAGCCACAAATGTTATATTTTATCCCACAATGTGGTCTGCCTTCCCCCTAAGCCCCCAGGGTTCCAGCCCACCCCCAGGTGCTTCTATTTCCCACAGACCCTCCAATGTGTGTTCTCCCAGAAGAGTTGAAATCCAGAAACCGTGAGCATTGGCCTTTTTCGAGGTTTTTCTGTGTTTTATTTTGTGTTGTTTTGCTTTGTTTTGTTTTACTTTCCTGGTCATTGATTCTGATGAAGTCTTACGAGCTAAAAATCTCCCCAATTCCTCCCCTCTTCGAAGTCCAGAAAATTAATATTAATAAAACAGTCACGTGTGGGAATACTCCATTATGAAGAAGGAAAACTCAGTGCAAACACATCATTTGAAGGGGCTTGCAGGTCGATCTGCAAGGGGTCAAAGCAACACAAAACCAAACAATAAAGTCAGGTTCTAAAATATTTGTATTCTACTGACTGCAATGAAGGCTAAAGTGTGCCCTAATTAAATTGCCAAACACTTAATACCTGTAATGAGCTTAGGGAAAGGAGCCCATTGTTTCATTTTAGCATTCAGCTTTAAGAAAGTTTTTTATCTGATCCAGCTTTACCAATCCCACTGATTTGGGGCACGACAAAATCTCCGTTTAGAGCAATGGTTAGCTAAATCTTTAAGAGAGACCACATGGTATGGTATTGAGGATATAGACTTTGAAATCAAACAGCTCTGTATTGAAGTCTAGTGGCCTTGCAATCTGGTGTGAGATTCTCAGTCACTCTGAGCCACAGTTGCTTTGCTCCCCAAAGGGAATAATAATATCTAATCTGCAGTGTTGTAAGAGTTAAATACGATCATCCTCGTGGAGTGCCTGGCACAGCACTGGACAGAGGAGACTCTTGATCAACGTTAGGAATAGCGGTCATCATGCTAATGACAACAAAGACACTGACAATAATGATGAGGATGAAGATGAGGATGGTGACGCTGATGGAAGGGGACCAAGGCCAACATTGTATATCCATAAGCTGCTACTTTCCATCTTTGAGAGTTGAGCACTGACCAGCTATTACTCATCTGTAGACTCCCACTCTACCGACCACCCTCAACTCGTAGAGTTAGAAAAGAATACCTGAGTGTCTGACAGTCACCAATTCTGGCCCAGAGACAGACTAGGACAGAGGGCCAAAGGCAGGGATTCGATGCACACACACACACACACACACACACACACACACACAGATGAGAACTTCACCTCCAGTAAATACATCTTCTTGGGGCAATGCCTCCCAGCACGATGCATCCATCAGTCCAAGCATCTGTCCTGGGGCCACTCCACAGACCTGCCCGCACCACAGAGGTCAGCACTGCGTACTCAGCCTCCCACCTTGTTTTAGCCCAGATGCTTATTGGAATCTGAAACCATCAGCAATTTCTCACCACTTAATACCTGAAACATGGAAATCTACCTCAATACAATATTGTAAAAATGAATCTTTGTCACCTGATTCATTTTTGTGTTACCAATTGGAAACAGGGCTGGAAGCTCTTCTTAAATGTGAGATATAGTGGGGGGCGGGGGGATTGGAGACTTAGGGTGAGCTTTGCTATGAGGGGGTGGTGGTAATAAATGTCACCAGGTGGGAAATATTCTAGCCCTATTCCCAGAAACCAGAGGCAGTAGCTCAAGGCAGAAAAATGACAATAATTACATTGCTCAGAAGCTGACAGCATGCATAAATCTGGTGCATTAAGCCCTGCCCGTGGATTTGCTTTCCAAATCTTATTTTGGCAGCATCCTTCCTGGGAACTGAAATCCCCTCTTTCTGCCTAGAGACCTCAGGTAAATTCTGCCTCTGCGAAGAGTAATTATTATTAGACTTTCTCTTTCTTTACTTATTTTTTGCTTGGGCAGTACAAAGTCCCATAATCTTTTCATTTCTACCTCGTGAATTACTTGTCACAGGAAGGAGGAGGGCAGATGAGTGTTTGGGTCAGAGTCTCTCTGCTTCAAGTGGCCACTGTGTGGGGGACTTCTCCCAGCCCCGTCCCAGACCAGTTGGACTTGAACCTGGGCTTATGTAATAAACCTCTGAAAACCACTGCTCAAGCAGTTTCCAAGTTCCTAAGCTGCTGTCCTCGGTCAAGCTGGCTTTAAGGCTTCACTGGGAGATCATGCTGGTATATACGTGTGTCTATAAAAATGCATTCAGAATTTGTCACACTGAAGGAGGGGATTGGATGTGTCAGAAAAAAGCTCAGTTTTATGGTGCAAATGCTGGAGAGGCAGGAAAGAATTTTAAAGTCACACGCAGCATTTGAAATACAAAGGCAAATTATAAACATCCCTTTTAGTGGTAAATTTTACACTTTGGAGTGCATTTTAAACTTCTGGAGCTGGTATCAGTCAAAGAATTAGAATCTAGGATTCTGTATTTGAAGAGTCTTAGTGTTCCCAAGTCTTAACAGAGAAAGAAAAAAAAGTGTTAAGGGAGACCTTCTCTGCTCAAAGGAACACTCTGAACATTACCGACATCTGACCTTCCAAATTGAGAGCCAGTAAGCAGACAGGGGCTGCAGGTACAGGGAAAGGATGAGGGGACAGATGGAAAAGAGGCCTGGGGGGACAGGCCCATCTCTCCCCATCTTAGTGTCTTCCCCTCTCGAAGACCCCGTGCAACTCACCAACATCCCACAGGAGTAGGAAAACACTCAGAAACTTGAGAGAACATGGACTAGAATGAGTGAATCAAGTTAAGTAAATTCTATTACATGTCACAATTCCATTTATTCTGAGGTGGTGTCAATATCACAATTTGTTCAAGATTAAGACCAGAAAGAAACACGAAGCAAGAGCACCATCCCATAGAGAGCTCCACCTCCCTCAGAGGGGCTCTTACTCCGGGGGCCCCTAGGCATTTATTTTGAAAGACATCTTTGCCAAGCACAACCCCAAGCTTAAGATACTGGGGGTGTAGGCACATTTATTCTCCACTCCTATGTTTCTGTAGAGGGGAGAGAATTTCCACTGTCCCCACCCAATATGGAATTGCAGGAGGGGTATTTTGATCTTCCTCCCGCTCCATCACTGTCTGCTGCCAGAGAAGAGGAGAAGCACCTGCCTGATTGGAGAGTGTGGAGACGGAGGGAGGACTCAGCACGTCCATCCAGGCCTCTGTGAAGGGCCGTGCCTGAGACCCAGCCTTGGGACTCGAACCTTCTCTGCTCGTCCCTGAGGCTGAGCTTCCGAGACCCGCTCTTCTCCTACAAGCAGGAGGCCATAGAAGGGTCATTCAGTTCAAGAAAGAGTGCTGGTCCTCTGTGGCCACACATCTAAGTCTGATCATCTAATCCAACTCTTACTAGAAGTAAAGCAGAAAGGTTTGCCATCTTTCTTTTTTATTCTTTATTCTATTTAATTGTGATAAAATACACATAAAACAAAATTTGCCATTTTAACCATTTCTAACTGTAGAGTTCAGTGGCACTAAGTACCTTTGCACGTTGTACAACCATCCCCACCATCCATCTCCAGAACTCTTTGCATCGTCCCAAACTGAAACTCTGTGCCCATTATCAATAATTCCACATCCTTCCTCTCCCCACCCTCTGGCAACCACCACCCTACTTTCTGTCTCTATGGTTCTGACTACTCTGGGTACCTCATATAAGTGGAATCACACAGTATTTGTTTTCTTCTGACTGGCTTATTTCGTTTAGCATAATGTCTTCAAGGTTCATCCATGTTGCAGCATGTGTCAGAATTTCCTTCCTTTCCTCTGTAAGACTGAATAATATTCTATTGTGTGTTTATCCATTCATCTGCCAGTGGATACTTGGGTAGCTTCCACATTTTGGCTGCTATGAATAATGCTGCTATGTACAAATATCTATTGGACTCCCTATTTTCAAGTTTTTGGGCTATATACCCTGAAGTGGAATTGCTAGCTCCATCTTGCTGAGTCCCACATCCATCTTTCAAATGGTCCTAATCTCAGGACTGGGGAAGAGTGTTACTTATGTCCCTACAAACCCCCAACAGACAAGGCTGCCATGTCTAATGCTGCAAGGTGGGCCCTGCCCAAAGGCCTCCTGCAGCGAAAGGTGGATAGACTGAAACTACGCATGCTTCCTCCTCTAAAACATGCACCTGGCCCAGAGGTGCCCTGGCTGCAGCCCTGCCTGTAGAACTCACGTCCTCCCATGTCTCTAATGCACATCTGGGCCCCATCGTGTCTGTTCCCATCGACCTTTGCCCCTCACTCCAGGGACCCTTTGGAAGAATTCTATTTCTTCCTGCCAGTCTCGATCCTAGTTCCTTCAGAGGGTTCCTGTGGTCAATTGTGCACAGACAAATGAAAACATACCTTCTCAGACAAGTTCCTCCCCTCCTATGTGAAATTATCCATCTAGACCAGGCAATTTTTCTTTAAGGAAAATGCTGAACTACTCCAACTATATGAAAATATGTTGCTAAAATCCAACAGCAGGAATACAAGCATTCCACAGTAATTACTATCACTTAATACTTTTTTTTTTTTAATATCAAAAGGGCCATTCTCTTGTGCAGCTGAAAGTCCCTTACAAATGCCAGCACACAGGCCTGCCGTGGGAGGCAGAAAGCATTCTGCCTCTGAATTTTCCAGTAGGGCAGCCAGGGAGATTCTATAACTCTTTTGGGCTTATTGACTGTCAGGATTACTAAAAACCTCAAAAGAATTACATACAAAACATGAAGATTAAAAAGAAGCAAAAATAGTCTTATCCTGCAGGAATAAGTCAGTGTATTAGTTTTTATTGCTGCTATAACAAATTACCACAAATGTAACGACTTCACAAATTTATTATTAAATATGTTATAGCTCTGTAGGTTAGAAGTCCAACACAGGACCCCCTGGGCTAAAATTAAGGTGTCGGCAGGGCTGCATTCCTCCCTAGAGGCTCTAGGGGTGAATCTATTTTTTCCTTGCCTTTCCTAGATTCTAGAGACCACATACACTCCTTGGCTCACAGCCTCGTCCTCCATCTCTGAGGCCAGCAACGCTGCATCTCTCCCGCCGTTCTTCCCCAACCAGTTTCCCCCGGACTCTACTCTTCAGCCTCCCACTTCCAATCATAAAGACCTTTGTGATTATATTGGGCTCATCCAGAAAATCTAGGATAATCTCTCTATTTCAAGGTCAGATAAAGAGCAACCTTACTTTAATCTATAGACTTAATTTCCCTCTGCCATATAACCCAACATATTCCCAGCTTCCAGGAATTAGGACATGGGACATCTTCAGGGGACCATTATTCTGCCTACCACAGGCAGGTAACATAAAAGAATAAAACAGGCTAGACACAAGCCCAGAATGAGATGCTAATTTTTATGTGAAATCTCCTGGCTCTTAAATGTTAGCAGCTAAATCAAGTTGAAAACAAAACAAACACTGTCCAGGTCAAATAAAACTCCTCTGGAGGCTATGTTCAAAGCCTGCAGTCTCCACATTATGGTCCGGGATAGTCATTCCTTTTTTTCAGCACCAAAAGCCCCATTATGACTTCTCCTACTTAGACCCTAGGTTTCGATGGATTCAAACTGATAAATAAATGCTTTTTATTAAGTAATTATTCCTTTCCCAAAGTTTTATTAAACAAAGACATAGATTAACATCTGTCCTCTCCATGAATAGCATAAGATAGAGCTTATTAATAATAAAAGCCAAAATATGTACAACTAATATATATCAATTAAAATAATAACAAAAGTCAGTGTGAATTGAGCACTTATTAAAGTGCTTTCTATGCATTAACTCATTCAATCCTCACAATAATTCTATGAGATTGGGACCATTATTTTCCCCAATTTATAGATGAGAAAATCCAGGCTCAAAGAGCTGTGTCCCCAAAGTCACACAGATGGTGAGTGGCCAAACCAAGATTCAAACCTTTTGATTTCAGAAGCCAAATTTTTAACCATTATTTTATTCTGCCAACGTATTCCTAACAAAGGAAAATAAATTTCTTGGTTTCATGTGTTTGTGCACCTAATGGTGGGTGAGCATGGCTATGAATTCCCTCAAGGTGTTTACAGTAACGTGGCTTCATGTCTCCATGGCTTCCCTTGATGACCCCAAGGACCATGCAGGAGTGGGGTTTGAAACAATTCAGGCAACAGCTGGGTGATGCACAGATCCTCTTCCATCAGATGAAGAAGTCACCAAGGTGAGCTGGGAAATTAGCACTTCAAAGCAACAAAAAAATGCATAATTGATTAAGATTCATATGCAGGAGATGCCAACCATGCAGAAAAGCCTTAAAAAGGAATTCTATTTCCTGGGAAACTTTGCACACAGTTTGAATTCCAGAATTGTACAACTGAAATATTATGCCATGCAATAATTCCTGGGTACCTCCTTTGTTGGGCTTCATGCAGTGTGGGATCCTGCTATTGGTGTTTCTCAGGATCAGTCTGCTCGCCCACCCTGAGCCAATCTTCCCTCTATAGACCATTATTCCAGCTTAGCTTTGTCCCCAGGCAAGTGGTCTCGGGCCTCTGGCCACCAGGACTTTTTTTACAGCCCTTGTTGTGCCTCTATTATTCAATAAGATAACATATTTCCTTTGAACACTGGGTGGCATCCCAGGGTATCAAAAACCTGTCTGCAGAAGAAAAGCAGCCATATGACTTCTCCTGACCTCACATAACTTGTTTAAGGAAGTAAGTATATCCCATTTATCTTTAAGATCCCAGCACCTAGCACAATGTCTATAATTTAGTTCTTAAAAAAGACAAGAAAGAGGAAGCAAGGGAGAGAAGAAAGAGAGAAAGGGCACGGAAAAGCACTATATTAACAGATGTAGAGTAAGCTTAGAGTGACAGAACAAATGCACACAGACACTACTTGGGTAAAACCAACAAAAGTTCTTATCTAAAAGATACAGAAGAAAGGCAGCTCCATCAGGACTCACTGAAGGAGGATCACCAGCACTTCTGCTGAAGATGCTCACTTCCTGGAAACCAGGCCTTTCCAGCCAGCTCACTGTTGCTAAGTGATCTGTTGCTAAGGAAGTCTGACTTCTGGTCGTGCAAGCTGCCCCTACCCCAGCCTGGAGCAGTTCTGGATGTCTCCTGGAGATCACTGCACTGGGAGTGGCATGTCATCAATCTTAAAGTTATGCAATGCACAATATGACTGAAAATATAGTACAATAGTTCGTGTGTAGCTAAACACAAGCATCATCATTAATCACCCTCAGTCTCCCCAGGCTAATGCAGCCTGGCCCAGTTGTTACACTTTCTGAATTTAAAGCTATGGAACTAAAACAAAGGTCAGCTACCCAGAGGTCTCTGGAAGTCATGTTCAAGGCTTAGAGCCTAACTCTAGAGGCAATCCTGAAGACAAATGACAGTGAGAGAAAGAAGGAAGGGAGGGAGGGGAGGAGGAAGGAAATAACCAAGTATCTCAAATATCTTGCTCCAGAAATAAGGAGATGTGTACTGTGCACTGACATCCAGGCATGCACAAGGATTCCACTTCCTTACCTTCTTTGTTGTTAGGTGGGGTCATGTGACAATTTTGATTTGAGACCTCCATGTTCTCTTCCCCTGCTGAGGTGATCAGTGGCCTTGCGTTGAGATGGAGATGCCACAATTTTGATGTTTTGTCCTGGAAAGGTGCCCAAAAGCTCAATTCCTGGACTTCAGTGAACAAAAAATAAACTTTGCTTTCTTAAAGCCACCGAGATTTTGGAGGAAAGGAATGTTTTACTAATGCAGCGTCACTTATCTTAACCTGACTAACGTAAGAAATTAAAGGCAAAGCTTGCCAGAGCCAAATTACAAGAAAATTTTTAAAATTTTATAAAGCAAAGTTGCACACTGGCTGGAATCTAATCAGGGCTCAATAAATACTTGTTGAATATTGCATGAGTGGTTTTTCCCCACTACTAATTAGTGATATGCCTCATCTCTTATACAAGATATGTTTCCCTCTGCTCTCCGACTCCCACCTTCCCTCCTCCTTTGCTCTAATAATGACTGTCTCAGAGTTGTGAGGATTCTGTGGGATGATGCATGTAAAGTGCAGTATTGATACATAGTCAGTACTCAGTAAATGTTAGTTGCTGAGTTTTTGTTCTTGTTTTTGTTAGTGTTTTATTATTCCTCCAAACACTATTCTTTACTTATGCTTTTAATTTGATCTATTTCTCTTCCCTCACCCTGTTTCTTCTCCTCTCTGCATCCAAATTCCACACCATTCAGCAGTCAGCTCAACTTATCTTCTCAAAATTTGACTACTCCATCCAACCTGATCTTGCCAACTTAAATAACTAATGTACTAAGAGTCAATACCACCAATCTGATCAGTTAGATTTTTAAAATTTTTTTTCATGTAAAGTGAGCAGCAGTTTTCTCTGTCAACATTCCTCTATCATCTGGGAAATCTTCTACTTTTAGTGAACAGTTCTCTCCCCCAATTGCAACCCCTTGGATCAGTGGGTTATCAAAGCCTGCTCCCCTGGCCACAGACGTGGGTGTTGGATCTATCCTGAGCAGATCTTGGTACCTTAACCTGGTTGAGCATAGTGATTGGTCCAAGAACTAGTCGCTTGACTCCGGCCTAGCCAATCAGAATTATTACACAGATTTTCTCAAATTGGAGTTGGGATAAGAGTCCTTTCTTCTTAAGCTACACCGGGACGATGTGAGTCTGGAAGCTACTAATCATCACCCTCTCTCCTGAGAAGGCTGGATGTTGTAGTGACACTGAAGCTGACATCCGGAACAAAGTCAAGCCCAAAGAAAGTCCCTGGCTTCCGTTTTCCCAAGTTATACGCCTCCCTTCCCATCCACTCAAGAAAATAAATTCCCTCTTTCACCTAACTAGTTCCAGCAGAATTTCATCACTTGCAATCAAGAAGCCTGACTAAGCACCTTGAGGACAACTCAATTCACAAATCTGGCAAATTTGTCTGAGCACTCACTATGTGCAGTTACATCTTTGTTATCAATAGCATAATTTCAAAAGTAGAATAGATGAAGGGGAAAATGTGATGAATGCAAAATTTGGTCATAGTATTTATCACCTAGGGCAGTGGTCCCCAACCTTTTGGGCACCAGAGACCAGTTTCATGCAAGACAATTTTTCCACAGACCAGGGTTGGGAGGATGGGATGGTTTTGGCACAATTCAAATGCATTACATTTATTGTGTACTTTATTTCTATTATTATTACATTCTCACCTGCCACTCACTGGGTTTTGATATGAATCTGCAAGCAATTGATTTATTATGGTCTCTGTGAAGTCAAACCTCTCTGCTAATGATAATCTGTATTTTCAGCCACTCCCCAGTGCTAGCGTCACCACCTCAGCTCCACCTCAGATCATCAGGCATTAGATTGTCATAAGGAGCGCACAACCTAACTTCGATAGGAATTGCATTGAATCTATAGATTGCTTTGCGCAGTATGGTCATTTTAACAATATTGATTCTTTCAAACAGAGACAACTTGACTTCCCCTTTTCCAGTTTGGATGCCCTTTGTTTCTTTTTCTTGCTGATTGCTCTGGCTAGGACTTTCCATACTATGGTGAACAGAAGTGGTGAAAGCGGGCATGTGGATGAACCTTGAAAACATTATGTTAAATGAAATAAGCCAGACACAAAAGGATAAATATTGTATGATTCCACTTACATGAGATACCTAGGGTAACTCAATTCATAGGGACAGAAAGCAGAATGATAATCACCAGGGGCTGGGCGAGAGGAGAAGGAGGAGGTATTATAGAATGAGTACGGAGTTTCAGTTTGTGATGATAAAAAAGTTCTGGAGATGGATGGTGGTGATGGTTGCACAACAACGTGAAATGTTAATGCCATTGAATTATATACTTAAATGGTTAAAATGATAAATTTCATTTTATGAGTATTTTACCACAATAACAAAATTACAGAAATAGAAAATAATAATTACACAGGAGAGAGAGTGTTCATCGGTGGGCTCAGCACCGCACGAGGTGTCTGAGCCTAGGCTGAGTGAGGAGAGCGTCCATGCAGGGCTGGGGCAGGTGGCAGCTGCAGCCTGATGCAGGTGTCTGGGCTCCTGCAGGGCAAGGGAGTCGCCTGCACAGGGCAAGGAGCAGCTGCAGCAGCGGAGCTCAGTTACATGCTGGGTGATTGATCCACCAAGTAAACATATCAAGGATAACGGGCAGCAGGTTTCTCACTGTCACAGAAGGAACTTATAAATATAAAAATGGAGAAAACAAGAATGAACTCTGTTTTGTTAGACTGGAACGGAGGGCGTCAATGCAAACTCATGGTTTGTGATAGGTAAGAAGGTAGACGAGAGATGACAATGATGATGATGATGAAGACAGGTACATAAATAGAGATAGAGACGTAAATGTGAATATAAGAGAGAGAAAAAATATGTATATATATATATATATATATGTGTATATGTGTTAATATAATCACCTTGCCCTGTCCACTGAGAGTGCCTGGGAACAACAATATCCCCAAAGCAATGAGAACACCTAGTGTCCAATCTAGTTTCTATACATATCGTCTTCCAGTAAAAGGAATCAGGGCTCCTTGAGGAAGTGTCTGATTCCAGGACTGAAACAAGAGAAGTACAAGATGAGCCTGGAATACCTTGTTGTTCTAAGAAGTAAGGAAATGGGCCCTTTTGTTACAACAGAGGGGTCTGTTCATCATCTTTGGCAAATGTTATCTTGCTCTTGCTCTGTGAACCTATCTTGTCCTTCCTCAGTGAACTTTGTTTCATGCTTGCCTTGCTTTTGGTGTGTCTGTTCATTCTTCGGCCAAGAGCACACCAAGAACCAAGAACAGACAACTGCGACCCAACAGGTTTCTCATAAAAGGATGAGTTCGGCCCCCCTCTTGCTCTCTCTCTTGCCTTCTCTTTGCCCTTCTGCCTTCTGCCAGGGAGGACACAGCATGAAGGTCCTTGCCCAGTTCCAGCCTCTCAATCTTGGACTTCCCAATCTCCAGAACTGTGAGCAATAAATTCCTATTCATTATAATTTTTTTAAATGTTTAAAAATTTAAAAAAAATAAAAAGTAAGGAAATGTCAAACAATGGTGGGGACATATGGAAGGACAAAGGAGCCAGCTTGAAAGGTGCCACTGGCCAAATATGGGAAAATTTGGGCATCAAAACAATGCTAGTAACAGATTATACCCATTAAATAAAATAGGAAAACATGAGTCCATCTAATATAAATAGACAGAACTGGAGAGAAAAAGAAGAGTTTGGTGATGAATGGGATATTTATACAGTTTCAAAGTACCTCTCCCTCAAGTGCTTATTAATTACACAGGAAAATGAGTAATGTTACTGTGGAGAAGCCTTGCAGACACCACATTAATCAAGTGGTCAAAGTGGGCACCCTCAGCTGTGAGACAAACTGAAATTTTGGGCCACTTGCTCGGGTGCAATGACAACACAGCCATCACTTTTGTGATAGTCCTGCCAAAAAAATTACAACCTGACTCTAACCAGGAGGAAATATCAGGAAAACCCAAACTGAGGGACATCATGCCTCTAATCTTTAAAAGTGTAAATGTCCTGAAAGTTAAGAAAAGATTGAGAGCTGTCACAGACTGGAAGAGACTAAGGAGAAATGACAGCTAAATGCAATGCATGATTCTGAACTAGATGCATTTGCTATAAAGGACATTATTGAGATGATTGGCTAAACTTGAGTGAGGTCTAAAAATTAAATGTAATAAATTAATATTGGCTTCCTATCTTCCATTGTTATGTGAAAATAAGTTTTTTATTTCTGTTTAAGAGACAGGATCTCGCTGCTCTGTCACCCAGGCCAGAGTGCAGTGGTGCAATCAGCTTACTGCACCCTTGAACTCCTGGGCTCAAGTGATCCTCCTGCCTCAGCCTCCACAGAAGCTGGGACTGAGGCATGCACCACCATGCCCAACTAATTTGTTCTTATTTTTTGTAGAGAAGAGTTCTTGCTATGTTGCCCAGACTGGTCTTGAACTCCAGGCCTCAAGTGATCCTCTCATCTCAGCCTCCCAAAGTGCTGGAATTACAGGTGTGAGGCACTACCCCCCGTCTAAAAAATGTTCGTGCTTTTAGGAAATAAATGCTAAAGTATTTGGAGGTGATGGAGCATCATTGATGACTCTCTCAAATATCTCAGGGTGGGATATTTTTACTGTATTTGCAATATTTCTATAAGCTTGAGACTTTTCAATATTGGTGGTGAATTTTGCCTGCTTGCCTGAAATTTTGCTTAGCAACGTGGAAGAACTAGAGCCAGATGTGAGCCCCCCTACTCTGCCCAGGCCCCTGCAGCAACTCCTACCCCTTCTTGCATCAGGCAGGGGGCTCATGGCTGCAGCTGCCTGGCCACAGTGTCCATCTAAGCAGTGCTCTCCACCCCATGCCCTGGGCCCCAGGCCACTGCCATTTTTCTCTCTTGACTCAAACTCACTTGAAGTTGAAAACTTAGTGTCACTGATACCAGGCTAATTAAGCACTTTACATACTTTACCTCAGTCAACGTTCACAGTTCTAGAGGGTAGATAATGTTATACCCATTTTACGGATAAGGAAAATAAGACTTAGAGAGGTGAAGTCACTCCAAGAGGTCACATAGCCCAAAAGCGTGAAAGCCAAAACTTCCACCCAGGCCAATGATGCTGAGTCCTTCATTTCTGTCCCTGCCCACGTGGGCTTTTCCTTCAGAACATAAGCCAGGCACATCCCCCTCTAGGAACTAGGAAGTATATCTCTGGTTTTCTTTTAAGCTACTCTCCTGAGGCTTCAGGAATTGACTTCTCAAATTTCTATCAGCCACTGGGAATATGCCATCTTTATTAAATTAGCAAATGGCCAACCGAATAAAAACTGCATTACAGTGCATTATAATGGGCCTTCAACTTTTCCTAATGCAGATTCATGTGTCCTTTCCTGAAGATGCTTGTGTCAGGGTAAGAGGTGGCCAGACTCACTTGCATTTTTCCCAGGAAGAGGCACTTAATGCAATAAAATCTCAGACCTATCAAAGAGAGTTTGTCTGAGCACTGCTTCCTGGAAGGATTATTTTTTAAGTTCTATTTACATTAAAACAGCCTCCACTCCAACTCTCAAGGCCACTTCCTATTGCAGTTGACCAGGGAGATAGAGAGATAGAGATACATTCCAACAGAAAGAAATCAGAATTAATTTGGCTGATGCTAAATCTTCCACCTTTACCCTCTCCCACCGGGAGAAAAAAACATAAAGCTGTTTTTTCAATTCTGCCACTGCCAAGTTTAAATATGTGCACTGTCATCTCAGCCTCATGCATATTAACTAAGAATCTTGGAAGACACATCTCAGATCCTCTGTGCCCACCACCTTCCTGGAGTAAAGATAAACCCCCTTAAACTGAGTGTTATTCACTGGAGACTAGAACCGTCTCGCACATTAAAAAAAATAAAATCTCACAAACACTTGTCACTCCTCCTCCTCATCCAATTTCCTAATTTCACTGCAGTTATTCCCCCTAGACTTGAACAAAGGCAAATACTACTTTTTCAAGTAATATTTCTACTTTTTCTACCTCTTCTACCTCACTTTGACCCGTGAGTGAGTTCAGGACGGGCCCACATGTGACCAGAAGTCCCCCATCAATGGTGCCACTCACTGGAGCCAGGCTAAGTCACCCACAGGTCCTCACATGTGCTGGGTGCTCTCTTGCCTTCTGTCCTCACCACTGCTACTCCTCTGCCTATAGTAGAACTTCTTGCCTTCCTCCCTCCAACTTTCATAAGCTCATCAGGTAATGCCTACTCACCCTACAGATTCCTACTCAAGGTCCCCCTGCTCCAGGAAGCCTTTCCAGAGCCTCCCCTCCACTCCAGACTAAGTGAACTGTGTCCCCACAGCACCTGTGCTTTCCTCCCTGGTGGCACCATGAGGTCACACAGCAGATAAGTCCAGTCTCTAGAATGGGTGCTCTGAGTTCAACAAATATCAATTCACTTCTGTCAGATTCTCTGGTTAGAAAGATGGCCTTGGGTAACTGAACCCATGTTCTGCAGGACAGTTATAAATGGGGCTTACAAAGGATAGGAGGGAGGTGAGTCCTTCATCCAGGTCTAAAACTACATTATGGAGCATGTACCCATGCTTAAGACAGTACCTTATCAAGCAGCTACAGGAGGTAGGTGTGGTTATGCTCTTTGTACATGGGAGAGCTGAGGGTCAGAGAGGTTGGGAACTTGCCCCCAGTAGTCAGCAGTGGAGCTGGGCTCAGACCCAGGACTGACTCCAAACTCTCACACACTCCTTGCGTGCCGACTGCCTGTGAGTATCCATTCGTCCAAAAGGCTCCCATCACCTCTCTGGTCACCCCAAAGACACTTGCACAGACTCTCCCACACAGTTCCCCTTTTGGAATGTGTTTATTATATTATTCAAGATATTCAATTCTGCTAGAGAAAATCAGAAACACAAACAAGAAGAATAAATGAAAGTAAGTATAGAAGCAAATAGCTTATGAGACAGAATTAAGCCTAAGAGGCAGAATTCATTAGCTGTGTTAAGTATATATAAATAAAGTAGTAACTTATGCAGACATGTTAGCTTAGATAAAGTAAATAGAGCATGTGTGTGCTGAACATAGAAAGAGATGGAAAGACCAAGAGGTATCAAATATTTGTGGCTGCACCAAATACACATGAGGCACTCGAGTTTCCAAATAGTCATAATATATTCGATATACATGAGGCACTCAATATTTATGAGGACTTAAATCGGCCATCCATTGCTGACTCCCATTCTGGCCCCACAAGCCCTCTGCCAAATGAAATCTAGAGCTGCTAGGCAGGGCAATCAGTGATTACAACTGTGGGCCAGGCATGACTGTCCCTGTATCTTCCCCACAGAGCCAGTTCACTGTGTTGGCCCCAGGCACCTTCCATCTGCCAAACTCCTTGGTCAGCCTTAACTGTGATCTCGTTACTGCACCATCAGCGGGGAAGGCTGATGTAGCAGAGAGTGAAGAGGCACAGAACCGCTGCTTAAATCAGGGTTCAGCTAATGTGGTCCTTCTCCCCTGTCTTCACCCTCTCCTAAGGACATTACCCACGCTATTCTCCTTGCTTCACACCGTGTGTTTTAAGTTTATATACTAAACCATGTGACTCAAGCATCTTAACTTGGTCCTTGAGCCTTTCTGTTACATGAACTTTGCAACAGCTGGCCTTGGAGTTAGCACTGTAGCAAGATAATGTCCCATGGGACACCTGTGGCCAATTCTTTTCCCCTCAAAGGATGCCCCTGACACAGCGGTTTAGGAAAGCAAGAAATGGATTTGGAGCTAGGCCTCCTGGATCTCAAAATGACCTCAGGGACTAACCTCTTAAAGCTTTCGTTTTCTCTAGGTCTGTCAAACAAGAATGGTAATCCTTCCCTTGCAGGACTGTTGTTAAGATTAAAGGATGATGTATGTAAAAATATTTTGCAAAACCATTACAACCCATGTGGCTTTTTCTGTGACACTCAGATAAAACACTTTTCTTAATTTATATCTCAGCATTGATGGGAATCCTAACTCCAGCCTTTCGGTGCTGGGCTTACCCTGCTTTGGACATGTGAGAGTCCCAGGGCTTTAGCAGGACCTGGGGAAGTGCCTGAGGTCCTCGGTCCCCCAAGGAAGCCCCTGAGACATTGCTCACAGCACTGGCACCGTCAGCAGGAGACCGGGTCAGGGCCGTGTTCTGGGTGTTCAGTACAAGCCATGCCTGCAATCACCCTGCAGGAGATCCTGACGCCTGCGAGCTGTTTTAGGTACAAGGGGCACCTAACCCCTGCTATCCACCCCCCATCCACCTCTCCCTGGGGTGGAGCTCTCATCTCCCTTCCAACACCCCAAACATCACCTCCGCACCCCAGCCCGGCTCCACTCTCCGGCGCTGGAAGTCATGGCACTGCCTACCCTCCCTTGGGACAGAAGAAGTCAACAATGCGCAAAGCCTGGGTTAGGATCATCACAGCACGGCTACAGCAGAGGGTTCCTGTCCTGACTCTGTCACTGTGCAACCTCAGGCAAGTTAGCTTCTCTGTGCCTTGATGTCACTAAAATGGGTTTAATAATAGCACC
>CM052437.1:78834211-78889275 GCA_028533085.1 Varecia variegata
CTTGGGTAGCAGGACATGTGAAAAGGCAGTAAACAAACAGAAAATTCCTGATTGGGAAAATATACACAGGTTATGCATATTAGAGGATCTGTTTTTAATACAAATACATAATATAATGATCAAATTTGAAATAATAATTAACACCTACAATTTATTAAGCTCATACTATCATATTTCATGAGTCTAATTTGGCATTATTATAGAACCCACCACTTTATGTACCTTTTAATAAATGCAACACTAAAAAAGAAAAAAAAACTACCAATTAAACAATACATGTCTTGTTTATCAGTCATCATTTTATTTTAAAGGGCTTTCTAGACTCCCCTAAACACTTTTATCATGGATCATTCTTGTGCACAAAATGGAATATACATGTATGCGAAATAAATTGCTTAGTGTATTACTTAAAATGTTTACAATCATTATTCAACTCTTCTAAATCCTTTTCTGACTCAGAGTGGTTAGTGTCCATTTTTTCCTTTTCCATATAATATCATCCTCTGTGCCATCAAGTGCACTGATGCTATAACATTTCTTGAAAGTATGCTGCACCATTCTCTAGAGATATTCTTCCAAAGCCCTGCAAGTTTTGGACTGAAATTTCCTTTACCAAAAGGTATCAGTGGAAAGTTTTCAAACAGAAACCAGAACTTATATTCATTCCTAGAATAAAATCCAAGTCCACAGCTATATAAGCAATGACAACTACGTCTCAACAGCCATTGGCTGATATCTGTTGTAATATTCCATTTATTGTGGGACATATCTCAATTTGGGAGAAGTTCAAATACAAAAAAAATGGTCTCAGAGCCGGTGAAGTACGGAATGTGCCAGATACTTTCATTCACATTCAGTTGGTATCTATTATGCGCCTGTGATGTGACAGACACTAAGTTAGGCACCAAATTACAGCAAGAAAATAAATTGTATAATGTCCCTGAAGTTGAGAAACTACAATTCCTATGAGCCCCACAACAAACCTGCAAAGTTGGTATTTAAGATCCCCATTTCACTGGTGATTTTTACTACATTTAACTACAATCTCCATTGAACAACAGATTCCAAGTACAATTTTACTTCATAGGTTTCATAATTTAGTTGTGGAACTTGGATAGCCAACTAGGTCTTCCTTACTTTTGTTTCTTTGGTTTTTTTGTTTGTTTGTTTGTTTGTTTGTTTATTCTTACTCCTCTGGGTTGGATTTTTTTGTTTCTTTGTTTTTTTTTTGTTTTTTTTTTTTTATTCTTACTCCTCTGGGTTGGACTTACTTTTAAATATATATTTATTCTGCTAAAAAAATAAAACAACATAATCCAGAACTGACCTGAACAAAGATCTAGCTATTTTTATATAAAGGTTTGTATCAGTTCTTTCAAAAGGAATTGAAAATAAATATCAAAGCCTCGTTGTATCATAATTATTGTATAGGAGTATGCTTGCACTAACTCTATTCAGTTCTTGTTCCAGAGTATGGATATAGACATTCTCAACTAAACCATTTTATGGTCACCAAAGGACGTCTTAAATGTTACTATAGACAGAAAATTTATTTTAATAGCTGCAGCATAGGATAGCAGTTAAGAACACAAAACTCTAAGCTAGGTTACCTGGGTCCAAATTTTGTGCCATTTACCAAATGAGTGATCTTGGACAAGTTTTCTACCTTCATGCCTCAGTTTCCTCTTCTATGAAGTGGAGGTAATGATGATTGTATCTCTCTAATAATCTGTTGACAGTATTATTAATAAATGAGTTAACGTGTATAAAACATGCAGAACAATATATTGTATATATTTAGCACTTTATTAACATTAACCAAAATTATTCTTATACCCATATAATTGTACCTACATTGGTGCCATACCAGTATTACAGTCAAGATCCTGGTGCCCAGAGTGATTACATAAATCAGTAAGTGAATGAATGGATGCTGCTTTCACAAGGGGCATTTCCTGGTAAGGGAGCAGCATGTTACCCTTGCACCCATTGCACCAATACTCTGACCACCCGATATGCACATCAGTAGGTGAGTTCTTGAACCATGAGATCTAAAAAGAACTCAAAAATCATTTTGTCACTCACAGAAAATCCAGTTCCGATTTTAAAATATCTTGTTCATAAAAGCTCAACTCTGAGTTCACTTAACCCTGAAGGTAGTGCCTCTGAAGATTTAAGTGTCATCAGAAGAATAACTTTCAATTAATATTGAACAAGTAGAATGGAACTACTTAAGATCAATACCCATTTTTTTCCTTACTTTATAATTAATGGAGTGACTGCTTTGCTTTGGCAAATACAACTTACTATGGGGGAAAAAAAACGGTTTGGAGGCTGGGAGAAGCTGGGGAACTGCACAGTTCTACTTACATATTAAGTATTCTACAGTCTCTTCTCATTTTTCCTGAGGCTTTGTTTGAAAGCTTCTGCCTCTACTCCATTTTCACTCTGCTGAGGACAATGATATAAGTTGTATGTATTAGTTTCACAGTGAATGGAGACAGGAGCTTGTTTCGGCTTTTAGAAATGTTTAAAGAAACCTCCCTTGCAGCTGTCAGGGAATTAAGGGAAGCTGCCCTCTTCGGAGCTGCATGGAGGAGTTGGTGAATATAGGGGCAAGGGGAAGGAATGTTGTAACTTAAAAAGAGTGGGGGAGAATGGAAAATGAAATTCAGTACTGGAGCATCAGAAGCAGTGTCAGAAAACCCAGTCCCGATCTGGTATTTGGGTAGTAGATACAGTTGAATTTGCCTACCCAGCATCTGTGTCATCTTTTTTATTTCCGTTTAGAGAGTCTCTCATCCCTCACTCTCAGCTTGTGGATTTCCAGCAAGACTAATCATACTCATCCCTAGAATGACCATATAATTTATCTTTAAAACTGGGGCATTTTGAGAATAAAAATTTTTTCAGATTATAATTAATTTTTGAAATATGTACTTACTGATCAACAAATTGGTTTTATTAAATTGGTGGACCTATAAAGTACTTATATTCAAAAACTGCTTTCAAAAATAATTTTTTTCTGAAGAAAAATAATAATAGAACATATGCAAGACCATTAGAGCAAAATGTGCGGGATGGGAGAGGCAGAGGATTTTCTTTATATTGATTTTCTGAATGTTAAAAATAACAAGCAGAATAATTATTCTTCATACATCATTAGGTACTTCAATCAATTTCTTAACCATATCTATCTCTAGTACAATGTCAAGAGTGTTTTCTAAAGAATTAATGGCTTGATCATTTTTAATGTTTTCATAAAATTGCCTGCATTTTATAAAATACGTGTATGTATTCCAAATTACATTTTAAGTTTAATAATTTTGAAATTGTTGAAAGCTTCAATTGACTCTTGTCTGGAGATTCAAACATTTCTAATACCTGATTGTTGATAGGCAGTAAGGAAAAAGGCATATACTGCCAGGCTGAAAAGGTAATTTAAATCCAACATTAGCTTAATCACAAAAATTTTGTAGTTTAGAACTCAGACTACCTATGTATAAAAAAATTATATGAAAGTTGACAGGAAAATCTCTATTTTGGTTAGTAGAATATCATGGATTATTTGGATGCAACTGTGAATTGTGTATACAATACAACCAATTCCAACTACAATATTGCTTCACAGGTTTCATAATTTAGGAAAAAGATTATTTTACCTTGACATCATGTTGCACTAAAAATTGTATATGTGTTATTACCTTAAATAATTTTATCTTCAATGTTGAACTTTTTAACTTAATCTACGAGAGTATTCATAGTAACGTCAGATATTTCACCCTCAATGGAATGAAATTCCAAATCTACTTTGTTTCCAATAATTGGGTGAAAATTCAAACACTTATAGATATTAATTGATTATAGCAATTAACTTTTCTATTTGAGCATCTTGGGACATGCATATAAAGCTGCCACTCATTTAACTGTTTGCAAAGCTCTTCTTAATGGAGTTAACACATTAACAGCATCGTATTACTTTTTGTATTGCATAAGAACACTTGATGTATAAAATGAGCAAAGTTAATTTAGAAGAGCAGTCACTTGATCTAAACAAAGAGTCATGCTTCACAGAGTGATATGCAAAAGCACCTACTGCTGCACACGTTAATTCATCATTATTAGCCACAGTCTTCGAAAAATAACTACTAACACAAAGTAGATTCTCACGCTCCGGTAGACTTGCACTTTCTGGTTTTTACTGGGTCAGTGGTTTTTATGCCCCTCCTCCATATGGATGGTAAGTGTCAACAAATACCTTGCCCAAGTTAATCTTCATCATCAACTTTCTTGAGAAATGGACATTCGTTTTCTAATTTTTCATTAAACATGCACTTTTTTAGCTCATTGCCGTTAAAACAATGTAAAAATCATAACCTACCTAAGAAAGAGGCCTATGTGGAGAAAGGCAGAGCCAACATTCCTGATGACATCACCTGAGCCGTAGGATCCAGCTGTGCCCAAAGTGGGTAAGACTTGGCCCCTGTTTATCAGGATGAGCGATCCCCACGGGCTGCAGTGGTGGGCTAAAGCTGTGTGGAGGAGGTGGAACTTGAATCAGACTTTGGAGAATGAGAAACAAGAGAAAATCAGAGAGCATCCTAAGCAAGGAACAGTGGGAACAAGGTCTGAGGCAGGAATGAAAATGGCATTTGTTAAGCCATCTTACTGTGCACACAGTGCCTTTCATAGTGTAGCAATCACTCAAGACCCTTTTAAAGGCTTGAACAGTCAAAAGGTCCAGAGAAATGATCAGCTGGTCAACAAATATCAAATATTTATCTAGCATCTAATGAGTCCAACCAACTCTCCTGGATGCCAGGAAGGAAGGAAGGAAGGAAGGAGAGAGAGGGAAGGAGGGAGGGAGGGATGGAAGGAAAGAAGAGAAAAAGAAGACAAGATTCTTAGTTTTTAGAGAACTTAAACGTGGAAGCAAGTGCACCAGACAGAGAGACATTGGGGGTGCCAGACTTACTTTATAACAACCCACTTGCCCAATAACAAACCCACTCTGCAATAAGAATATTAATCACTTCTTATTAGGCCACACCTCCCAACACTGTTGCATTGGGGATTAAGTTTCCAGCACATGAATTTTTGAGGGACACATTCAAACCATAGCAGTGTGATTCTAGCTTTAACTGCAGTTCTCCTCATTAGAGAACTACTGAATCTTTAGGGAAAGAAATGTCCCAGTCTTGATCCAACTATTTGTTTTCCTTTCAAGTCCCATATTTACTGATATGTCAGGCTACCCTGCACCATGTTTCACTGGCTAATTGAGGGGAGCTCTCTGTTTCTCTGCCTGCCAATGCTCAAAGACTTCATCATCTACATTTCTAAGCCACAGCTATTATTAACCCTAAGTTGATATCTCATAGATCTGTGCAATGGTGGAACTAAAAGAGACTCATATTTCTCCAATTATGCTCTGCAAAATTTCCTGCTGTAGCAGCCTCTTTCTCCCCACTGTGAGGTCAAGGACTGGATTAATAATGGGTTTTAGCAAAAAGAGAAGAATTTCCAAACTGTTCTCAAAAGTTTCCCACCATGTGGGAGGGGAAAAACACCAAATTTGTTGTTACTTACTGGGTTATGCCATCAAATATTCCCCCACCACCTGCAAGTGCCAAAGTTTTGTTTTCTAACAATTTATTGCCCACTTATTAAGATGATAGTCAACAATAATAAGTGCTACTTAAATGCTATAGACAGTAAATGCCATGGAAATTCCCAGAAGAGAACTCTCACTTCCTGGGTAGGCTTCCATTCATTTGCTCATTTATTTATTCAATGAATATGTACTGATAACCTACCACACACCAGGCACTGAGCTAGGCACAGTGATGAGCAAAATAGATATGGCTTCTGCCATCCAGGGGCTTTTAGTCTAGATGCAGAGAAATACAGGAAATAGTCACAGAGATACAGAGATAATTACAAAGTGTCATAAGTGCTGTGCAAAAAAAAAAAAAGTGCAGAGAGCCATGAGAAAGAATGACCAGCACAGGGGTAAGAATTCATTTAGATTTAGAGGGAAAGTAAGATTTAACTGGGTTATAGGCAACAATCAAGATTTATCACTATCAACAACAAAAAAATAGGTTAATTGCATGTTGGGGCCTCTAAAGAGAGTCTCAAATAATTGAAGACAATTGTGATGACTTCTAAGTACCAGCAGGTGGTGACTGCTAACAGATCAAGGGACTACAGTGGGCTGGGACTGAGCCCTCTCAGAACCTAATGACTCATCCCACTCTTCTGACACGGGTTTGCTTCTCAGCTCCTGCTCAGATTCTCTGCCATCAGTGAAGTGCCCCAGACTGTGATGCTGGCAAACCTTGTTAGTTGTTTTGATAACAGTCTTTGGGTACACGAGTGGCCCCATCCAGGGTCCTCGCAGACTAGCATAGGAGTGGATAATAATAAGGGAAGTCTTGGCATGAGCCTCGTTTGACCAGTCACTTAGCCCAGTTGGATAGTCCCTGAGTAATGATCCCAGTGTTCTTTAGCCTGTTGTTGAGTACGTGGGAGAGAACTGATCAGGGCTGGTATTTTCTCAGCCCAGGACCAGCAAAGGGTGAAATGGGAGGGGCCAGTGAGCATAGGCCATAATTCTAAAACTTCCTCTCGGTAGTCCCACCCTCAGTTAGACCACATGCACAGTGTTTCTTTACTGCAGGATTTCTCCACGTCTTTATTATGCCTTTGTCTATTGTGAATTTCCAGGAAAGGAGTGTTTTATACAGTGTTTTCTAATCTTTCATGACTACAGTGATAGGTTGTCAAGCTGTTTGCCACGCTCCCAGTTTCCCTGATGAAGGAAGAAGATACACTCCTACGCTGATGGACTCCAGTGAAATGGGCAGAAGTGACATGTATCACTTCGTGTAGTCACGTCTAAGTGGAGCCTTACAAACCAGCTCATGGCTCCTCTTGCCTCTCCCCTCTGCCATGGCAGTCATCAGTATTCCAGAAGCAGCTGCTCCACAGCCTGGGTCCTGGAGTGAAGACCACAGAACAAACCTACAGTCATTCCATAATGGATAGGTGGTACGAGTAAGAAGTAAGTCTTTGTAGTTTAAGCTGCTGAAGTTCTGTAGTCATTTGTCATCACAGGATTCTCAGACTGCCCCCACCCCAGGTCCCCTGACCCTTTCAGAGGATCTATGAAGTCAAAAGTATTTTCATAATAACACTGAGATATTGTTTGCCTTTTCCACCGGGTTGATGTTTACATTAGTAGTGGAAAAGTAATGGTGAGTAAAACTGCTGGTCCTTCTCACAAGTCACAGTATTAACACCAACCCATACTTAGCAGCTATTATATTCTTCACCTCCACGCAGCCATATTTTTTTTAAAAAAATGCAAGTTTTGCTTTATACTTAATGGAACAAAAAAAAAAAGCACTGATTTTTTTTTTAATCTCACTCTTGAGTGCACAACTTCTTAATATTCTCTGTGATGAAATATAAAGTAGGCATAAAGCTCCTTTGCTACATACCAAAGTACTATGGTTTGTCATGAGGAGAAACACTTGTAATTGAGCTGCAAGCTGAATTGGCCACTTTTCCATTAAAAAAAAAAATTCTTATTTGAAAGGATGACGCATGGACCAATTATGGTTATTCAGACTTAATTATTTGACAAACATTTTCTTGCCGATGACAAACTTCGGGTTTTCAAGTGAATATTAGAATTTTGGAAAACTTGTATCTGCCACTGTAAGCTTGACAGCTTCTAATACTTCAAGATGTTTTTCCAATTAGACCAGTGGTGATATGAATGAATTTGATTTTTTTTTTGATATTGACACATGAGAAAATGTGTCAACATTTGGAAGATCTGCATAACTCAATAAACCAGTATCTTCCAAATGACCAATGCAGGACATTACAAAGTCATGCATGGGCAAAAGACACACTCAACATACAAGAGAGATCAAAAGATTTTAATTTTAGATTCCACATTGCAACGAAACTTGTAAAAACTACCACTTGTTGAGTTTTGGTTCAGCATCAAAGAAGAATTTTCACAATTATCTAAAAGGTCTGTTTAAATACTCCTCCCTTTGAAACTACGTATCTGTGAGAGGTTAGATTTTCTTCACAAATTTCAAGCTAAACAACCAACTTATCACAACAGATTGCAGAAGCAGATATGAGAATCCAGTCATTGTTTATTTAGCCAGACATAAAAGATACTTGCAGAAATGTAAAACAATACTACTCTTCTCACTAACACTTTTTGTGTTGAAAAATACAGATTTTTTGATATTATTTAACACATAATTTATTTATCATTTTTAAGAAATTAATTTTAAAAAGTGTTTAAAATTTCTCACTTTTACTCTCTAATACAGTGAATAGCAATAGATATAACCTACACAAATAGAAGTTCTTTGGAGTCTTTAATAATTTTAAGAGAATAAAGTGGTCCTGAGAATAAATATCCAAGAATGATTGCTGTAGCCTATATTGACTATATCAGTCAAGGTCCAGTGAGGAGACAGTAGCTATACAATAACTTAAATAGGGAAAGTTTACTATGAACACATATTAAATATAACAGGGGAGTAACTATAAAGGTGTAAATAGAACGCTAAAGAATACCCTAGGAGCTGGGTTTGCGCCTATAGTCCCAGCTGCTCAGGAGGTTGAGGCCAGAGGATCCTTTGAGGCCAGGAGTTTGAGACCAACATGGGCAAAATAGCAAGACCACAGTCTCTAATAAAAAGAAATAATAATTTTAAAAAAAAATTTTAAATACCTTAGGGCCAAGGAAGAGTACCCCAAGGAAGGACAAACTTAGAAGTGGGGTCCCCTCCCCAAGGCTGGGATTCAGACCTCATTGGAAAAGGTGTGGCTGCACCAGCTGGAACCAGGAAGAGAATCTCCTTCCTCCTGCAATGTTTCTCCAGCACCCTCTACTGATAAAGCTTAATTTCGTGTTTGCTACGAAAGAGAAATGCTTAACGCTTCATCGTGGAGCTGGTACTAAAGGGTGAATTTGGAGATGAAAGGTAATAAATTGATAGTTGGCACACTGACAAAAACACAACACATAATCCTTTTTTATATTACATTTATTAATATTTCCAAAAACAGTGTTCTAGGGACCACTGTTTAAGAAACACTGATCTTTGTATGTCAGTAGAAGATTTGTTCTCAGTCTCTTGTCCCTCGTACATGTGTCCATTGTTGTTGAATTTCAAAATCTGCATGTCAACCTCCCATCTGGAAAACACACTCCACTTAGGAAGGCTGCCGAGGGCCAAGAACTGGGTGAGTATAGGTGTGGGTTAAATTCTGTAGCATGAGTTTTCTAGTGCAGGAAGCAAAAGAGATTGATGAATCATTAATAAGGGCAATTTAGCAAAATATATCAACAAGTTTTTACAATTAGTGACAATGTTATGACTATTTTCCCATTAGGCCAGATCTCTTGTTATATGGGCTTTGAAAATGCTTAAATCACACATCTCCTGAGCTAGTGTTTTCACAGCATAGAAATAAAAATCCTAAAGCTAGAGATACAACACTGGCTGTTTTTCATATCTCACAGAAAACCATCGAGGTCTTTGCTGTCCTTCAGCTAGGAGCTCAAACACACAGTGTTCCCAGACCCCTCCCCCACAACCAGAATGGATTTCTCTCTCTTCTGGACCCGGACGTTTTCTGCTTACACCTCTACTGAAGCACTTCCCCAGGCTAACTTGTTTTGTAGCTAGTTCTGCCTGCATTGTTCTCTCCCACCAGACTGTGAGCTCCTCGAGGGTAGGAGCACGCCTCATTCATCTTTGTATCCCCCAGCCAAGCACAGTGATTTGAAGTGGTAAACCCCCATCTTTCTGTGTTGACCCAGATTTGTTAACGTCAAGTGAAGGAAGAACGGTAGTTTGAAGTCCTGTGATTATCATTCTGGCTTGCAAAGAGACTTGGCTGCAAACAGGCACTTAGCTGGTTTCTGCTGTGAGCGATCTTTAAGGCATTTCCAAAACATGGGTCTTCAGGGTGATTCCTGTGAGATAGGGAAAGAGTACAGAATATATTTGAGAATCCTGGAATGCAGGAAAGTTATGGGATAATTCAAAACCCAGAAAAGGTAATCGAGCATTACTTTAGTCAATAATTCTGCTGCAGCCTCTCTAGATTCATTGCTTCTCTCCTCCTCACTTCAACCTCAAGTCTTGATCCTCCATCATTTAAGACAAGACTATTAGGCATAATCTTAAGGTGTTTCATTGGTAGCATGGGATACTTCCGATCCCATTTCAAACCTTCCCTAAGAGGCTCTATGGGTCAGAATGAACTAGATTACGGGGCAGTAAGAAACAGCTCCCCATCAGTGCCTTGATGCCACTGCAGTTTATTTCTCAGGTTTGGCAAGTCCACTGTGGGTCTGGGCAGCTCTCCACGGCAACTGGAGTCAGTGCAGTAACTCAGCAAACTAGGTGACTGCCGCCTAGTGGTTCTAACATCTCAAGACAAGCTTGGAGAGAGCATGGCTTTGACCTCATTTCTCCTCAAGAAGAAAAAAAAGAAAAAAGGAGAGAGTATGGAGATTTCATGTCTGCACGTTCTATGCTTGGGCTCTGAAGTGGCACATATTACACTAGCCACAGGCTTTGGGCCAAAACAGACACATCTCTCCACTTACTGGCACAGGAGTTGGGAAGTGTAGTCATCTGTCGACCCACAAAGGAGAGAAAAACCAGATATTGGTGAGCTCTGGTAATGTCCACTTCTAAGGGTTTCACAGGACTTTGTAGGTTAAAAATGTACAAGTGTTCCTCCCGTCAAACCCATTCCCCTTGCAAAGCAGCGCTGTGAACCACTCTGTGCACCTGACAGAGAGGAGGCAGGTTAGAAGAGGCAGCTAGCTGCCCGCAGCTAAGACTACGCTAAGAAGAATAAGCCAGAACAGGTCTCCGCAGCATCTGCTGAAGCAGAAACCTCCCTGCACAGAGTAGAAGTGCAGGTTCTCACCTGCAGTCTCATTCTGGGGGCCTGTGTGTGTAACAGTGGTGTTCTAACTTAGCTGGTGAGGAAAGAAACAAACAAAGCAATTAGTCAAATAACTGGCCATTCCAGGGCATCCACCCTTGAAGAGTTCCCTGACCATGAAAGGAAGATTCAAGAGTAAAGTTTGAAAGGTTTCAGCCCTCTTTCTAACTTCAATAACTAGTTTTATTTTATTATACCTCTTTTTTGATTATGAATACCATAATTCAACACTTCCAGCAAATATTCATTGAATACTCACAATATACGGGTGACTGCAGGAGATGAGGACTCAAATACTTTTTGAACTATGATGTTTCAGGTTTCAAAATTTATGTTCTTTACAAATATTGAATTACTTTTTTTTTCACATGTTTTGAGGTTGTTATGTTGCTCCCATTTTACAGCCAAACAAACTGAGACTCAAAGAGTCTAGTAGTTTATCCAAGATCAAGGCCAGTATGAGTGGGAAAGTGAGGACCTCGACCTACACCTCTCTGGCTCGTGACAATGGAGTCCTACATATTGGCTCCAAATCAATTAGACCTTTGAAGTTATTGGCTTAACAGCCTTTTTCTAAACTTTGTATTACTTGAAAGTATAATCAAGGGATCATTCATTCATTGGAATTATCCAGTTCTATTTGAATAAGCTGAAATTTAAAAAATGCTAATCATCTCTTTTGTGTACTATTCATTATGCCATGATGATCTTTTCAACAACATCAACTTCCCTTTCTCTCTAATAACTCATTGAACAGAATGCAATTGTATAATATGGTCCAGGGATGCACTCCCAGCCCAGGATTAAATTTTAAAATGCTAATAAAGCACTTAACAATGTGCTCATAACTAAGTAAGCAATGTACAAATATAAGCTATTACTTTGTTCAGTAAAGTTGTAGAACATTGGGTCTTTATCTCATATAATCAGTGAAAACCTTAAAATAAAAATATGAATACTCTGGTAATTTAACAGAGTAGTCACCCCTCCTCCCATAGATATGGAAGGGAAATATTGACAGTGGAGAATATGTAACAGAGAGAATGGTCTGAAAAAATGGCAAAAATATTTTCTATCTGTTTAAAACATCCTCCACTCCTTTTTGAGAACTAAAACCTGCATCCCTGCCCCAGGTCAGCAGTGGGGAGGGGCAGGGGAATGTCTTCTGTTCTTTATGCTATAGGAGATGCCTCAGCCCTGATCTGGTGAGGGAGGTCCTGGGTGGAGGTCACGGGATTGTCTTCAGAGGAGATGGGACAATTAGAATCATCAACTGCAGTAGAACAGCAATTGCCTGAGCTAAGAACCCAGCCCTTAAAAGCTCTGTATTTCTGCTTATGATGCAGACGATGACATTATATAATAGACAGTAGTCTCTATCCTCCTCATTTGCCAGCAAATTAATAAACTCCTTTTCCCTTCTCCTCAAACCACTTGTCCTCATTCTTCTAATGTGGCCTCGGGGACAAGTGCTGAGCTTTCAGTACCAGTGAGAAGTGTAAATATCACAAACCTAATAGAACTGAGATGGAGATAGAGATCGCTATACGTGTCTAAAGTGACAAATCTTCAGCTTCAAGCAGGTACTCATGGGCTTAACACGGTCAATTGTGTGTTCGATTATAGAAAAGCAACAATAAAAACAAATTCAGAAGTATCCTGAAAAGTTGGAAATATATTGTCAAAGCATCCATTAAAAGGCAAAATGTAAATCGAAGTTTTATAATATTTTTTGGCTTTTCGAAAATAAACCTTCCCTTAAACTAGATAAGCCTAATGTTTAGACTTTCTTATGTTTGATTTTATGTACATTTTCAGGAGCCATTATATACAAAATTAGGATACTGCTGGTGTGTGTTTTATTTTATTTTATTTTTTTTTAGAGACAGAGTCTTACTCTGTCCCCCAGGCTGAAGTGCAGTAGTGGGATCATAGTTCACTGCAGCCTTGAATTTCTGGGCTCAAGGGCTCCTCCTGCCTCAGCCTCCTGAGTAGCTGGGACTACAGGTGCATGCCAACATACCCAGCAGATTTTCTTACACAATGAGTCTATTTTGTTTACAGTATCACCAGCATCCAAAGCAGTGCCTGGCACACAGTAGGCTCTCAGGAAGTACTTGTTGAATAGAATAAATGACCAGATCTACCTAGGATAATATATTTGGCAAAGAGGAAAAAAAATTAAAAAGCTGGAGCCGAATTCCTCTTAGGCAGATAACTGTCTCTTTCTAGATAATACATTGTTATGGTTAATTTTATGTGTCAATTTGACAGGGCCATGAGGTGCCCAGATATTTGGTCAAACATTATCTGGGTGTGTCTGGGAGTGCTTTGGAGGAGATTAACATTTAAGTCAGTAGACTGAGTAAAGCAGAACATGCTCTCTAATGTGGGTGGGCCTCATCCAATCAGCTGACAACTTGAATAGAACAAAAGGCTGAGTAAGAGAGAACTCTTCCTGCTTAACTGGGACATTGGTCTTTTCTGGCCTTAAGACTTGGACTGAAACATCAGCTCTTCCTGTGCCTTGATCCTGGCGGCTCTCAGACTGAAACTACACCACCGGCTTTCCTGGGTCTCCAGCCTGCTGACTACAGATCTCAGGGCTTTTTAGCCTCCATAATCACATGAGCCAATTCCTTATAATAAATCTCTTTCTATAAACATATATTATATAAAATAAATTATATATAATTATATATAATTATATAAATTATATCTTTATATGATATAAATTATATAAATAAATACAATAAATATATCTTAAATATAAATATGTATTTTACACATTGTTCTGTTTCACTAACACACACATTGATGGGACTTTTATTTCCAGCAGGATGGCAGACCAGGTACTTTGAACTACCTGTCCAGTGGAAAATCGCTAAGATACTAAATGGAATTTTTTTTAAAAGTATCTTTGAAATGTATCACTAAGTAAGCTGGCACAAATGTTAAGGAAGGTGCAGAGGCAAAAGCAAACAAAGACAAAAGCAGCAGATCACTGAGCTCTAAACCTGACTTTGAATTTTCTGCTGCACCCTAGAGACCCTGAACATTTGTAGGTGGTGGATTGGGTGAGAAGGAAGGAGTAAGAAACAAAACCAGAGGTCAATTCTTCTTATTTTACCCCTTTATGAGGCTGAATTCCAATTCTTACTAAAGGCATATCTCATTTATTGAGTTTTTTACAAATTTAAGGTTTGTAGCAACCTTGTGTCCAGCAAGTCTATCTGCACTATTTTTCTAATAACACATGCTCACTTCATGCCTCTGTATTTTGGTAATTCCTACAATACCTCAAACTTTTTTATTATTATACCTGCTATGTTGGTCTGTGATCAGTAATCTTTGCTTTTGTCTTTTGTTTTTTGTTTTTATAGAGACAGAGTCTTGCTCTGTTGCCCAGGCTGGAGTGCAGTGGCGCAATCATAGCTCACCCTAACCTCAAATTCCGGGGGTCAAGTGATCCTCCTGCCTCAGCCTACCAAGTAGCTTGGACTACAGGCATGTGCCACCATGCCTGGCTAATTTTGTGTGTGTGTGTGTGTGTGTGTGTGTGTGTGTGTTTTAGAGATGGGGTCTTGCTATGTTGCCCAGGCTGATCTCGAGCTTCTGGCCTCAAGTGATCCTCCTGCATCAGCTTCCCAAAGTGCTGGGATTAGAGGTATGAGCCACTGCATCCAGACTTGATCTTTGATATTACTATTTTAATTGTTTTGGGGTGCCATAAATCACACTCATATATAAGGGGGCACATTTAATAAATGTGTGTTCGGAAGCTCCACCAACCACCTATTTCCCCATTTCTCTCCTTCTCCTCAGACCTTCCTATCCCCTAAGACACAACAATATTGAAATTAGGCCATTAGTAGCCCTAAAATAGCCTGTAATATTCAAGTAAAAGGAAGAGTCGCATATCTCTCACTTTAAATGAAAAGCTAGAAATGGTTAAGCTTAGTGAGGGAGGCATATCAAAAGTCCAGATGAGCCAAAAGCTAGGCCTCTAGTACCAAACAGCCAAGTTATGAATGCAAAGGAAAAATTCTTGAAGGAACTTAAAAGTGCTACTACAGTGAACACATTAATGATAAAAAAGCAAAACAGCCCTATTGTTGATGTGGAGAAAGTTAGAGTAGCCTGGATAGAAGATCAAACCAGCCACAACATTCCCTTAAGCCAAAGCCTAATGCAGAGCAAGGTCCTAATTTTTCAAGTCTATGAAAGCTGAGAGAGGTGAGGAAGCTGCAGAAGAAAAATTGGAGGCTAGTAGAGGTTGGTTCATGAAGTTTAAAGAAAGGAGCCGTCTCCATAACATAAAAGTGCAAGGTGAAACAACAAGTGCTGATGGAGAAGCTGCAGCAAGTTATCCACATCTATCTAAGATCATTGAGGACAGTGGCTACACTAAACAATAGATTTCCAGTGTAGATGAAACAACCTTTTACTGGACGAAGATGCCATCTAGGACTTTCATAGCTAGAGAGGAGAACTCAATGCCTAGCTTCAAAACTTCAAAGGACAGGCTGACTCTCTTGTTAGGGGCTAATGCGGCTGGTGACTTTAAGTTAAAGCCAATGTTCATTTACCATTCCTAAAACCCTGGGGCCCTCAAGAATAATGCTAAATCTATTCTGCCTGTGTTCTATAAGTAGAACAACACAGCCTGGATGACAGCACATCTGTATACAGCATAGTTTACTGAATATGTTAAGCCCACTGTTGAGAACTACTACTCAGAAGGAAAAATTCCTTTCGAAATATTACTGCTCATTGACAATGCACCTGGTCACCCAAGAGTTCTGATGTAGATGTACAAGGAGATGAATGTTCTTTTCATGCCTGCTAACACAACCACCATTCTGCAGCCCATGGTACAAAGACTAATTTTGACTTTCAAGTCTTACTATTTTAAAAAAATACATTTTGTAAGGCTATAGCCACCATAGACAGGGATTCCTCCAATGGAACTGGGCAAAGTAAATTGAAAACCTTCTGGAAAGGATTCACCATTCTAGATGCCATTGAGAACATTCATGATTCATGAGAGGAGGTAAAAATATCTATAATAACAGGAGTTTGGAAGAAGTTGATTTCAGTCCTCATGGATGACTTTGAGCTTTAAGGGTTCAAGACTTCAGTGGAAGAAGTAACTGCATGTATGGTCTAAACAGCAAGAGAATAGAATGAAAGTGGAGCCTGAAGGTGTGACTGAATTGCTGCAATTTCATGATAAAACTTGAACAAATAAAGAGGTGCTTTATTTTTTTTTTTGAGACAGGGTCTTGCTCTGTAACCTAGGCTGGAGTGCAGTGGCATCATCATAGCTTACCTCAATCTCAAACTCCTCAGCTAGAGAGATCCTCCTGCCTCGGCCTCCCGAGTAACTGGGACTTTAAGCATGAACCACGACACCCAGCTAACTTTTCTATTTTTTGTAGAGATGGGGTCTCGCTCTTGCTCAGGCTGGTCTTGAGCTCCTGACCTCAAGCGATCCTCCCGCCTTGGCTTCCCAAAGTGCTAAGATTACAGGTGTGAGCCACCACACCCAGACGAAAAGTTACTTCTTACGGATAAGCAAAGAAAGTAGCTTCTTGAGATGGAAACTACTCCTGATGTAGATGCTGTGAACATTGTTGAAAAGACAACAAAGAATTTAGAAAATTACACAAATTTAGCTGATAAAGCAGAGGCAGGGTTTGAGAGGATTAACTCCAATTTTGAAAGAAGTTCTACTGTGAGTAAAATGCTATCAAACAGCATTGCATGCTACAGAGAAATCTTTCATGAAAGAAAGAGTCAATTGACGTGGCAAACTTAATTGTTGTCTCATTTTAAGAAATTGCCACGGCCACCCAACCTTCAGCAACCACCACCCTGATCAGTCAGCAGCCATCAACATCAAGGCAAGGCCCCTCTACCAGCAAAAAGATTATGACTTGCTGAAGGCTCAGATGATCGCTAGCATTTTTTAGCAATAAAGCATTTTTTAATGTATGTACATTTTTTAGATGTAATGCTATCACACACTTAATAGACTACAGTGTAGTGTAAACATAACATTTATATGCAATGGGAAACCAAGAAATTCCTATGACTCATTTTATTGCAATATTTGCTTTATTGTAGTGGTCTGGAATATAACTCACAATATCTCCGAGGTATGCCTGTGTCGGTTTTACCTAGACATAAAGCTGTCGCCCCCAAAGAACTATAACTCACTTGGAGAGGAAAACTAGGCACCAATTTGTTGTTTAGAAGAGGAGTGTCTGAAAGAGGGGAGGAAAAGATGAGTGGATAGACTTGGAGTCCAAGTCCAGCTCTCTGACCACTGGGCAATGAAGCCTCCCCACTTTCAGGTGGTTTATCAAGAGCACCTCCAAATTCCAAGTTCACGTAAGGCTGTTCCCAATTCACTGCTTTAGTTCAAGGATAACAAAGTAGAGCAGTGCCTTCCTTTTAAGGAAACAACTAAACTTTCTTTATTAAAATTTTCTTTTCCTCACTTAATCATAAACATATGAAAAATTGCTACCTGCTTGAGATTCTCTATACAGAAAACTGCTGCCCTAGATGTCAGTGTCAGAAGCACGTTGCTTGGTGAAGCCACTAAAGTGACAGTGAGTGATCATTAGGACATCAGCCATGGATCTGCCATCGTGTTCAATGTGTGTTTGAAAACTCAGCCCCAAGTCTGGCAGACAGTTTAATCACAATATTGGTGAAATTACATCTCATTGAAATCAAACTTATTATTCTATTGATGTCTCCCAGGGACAAGGGGTGTAATTAAGGTTTCTGTCAAAATAATCAACTTGATATAAACAATCGAGGAAGAAATTGTTGTGCCAATGGGTCTCTGAGGGGGAATAAATGGAGAAGAAATGTATTTTTAAGAGGTATCATGAAAAAGCAGAATTTTCAATTCAATTAGATTCTACAGATATCTGCTGAGTATCTCCTATGTGTAGAGAACAGGACTAGGCATTTAAAAGAAACCAAAGGCCAGATAAACATCTAGATGCACATATTCCATTCTGGTGCCATAATTGGTGTCTCTAACATCCAATCCAATTTTTTGGTAAATTTGCTTATTGAAGTACAACCTACATACAGAAAAGTTCATGAGCATACAGCTCAATCAATCTGTATAAGGTAAACACATCTACCTAACCACTACTTGGTTCAAGAAATAAGATATTACCAAAATTCATTGCTGCCTTGGTTGTTCTCTGATGCCTTCAAAAAGTTGGTTTTCAGAATTTTTCCAGCTTGTGTATTTTCATCATTGGAAGGGCTAGTCTATTACCAGAGATTCCCTCACCCTTAAGCAGAAGGTTATTATACACTACTGAATTCTCACAAAACCCCGTGAAGTGGTATTATCACCCTAATTTTCAAGTTTAGGGACTTGAGTTGCAGAGATACATACTTTGCTCAAGAACACCAGCTGGTAAGTAGTAGAGCTACTTAACCATGATACCATATTGCTTTCCAACTAAGACACAGCCTTGTGCATAAGAGGTTTAAAGTCTTTATGATATTGCTATGATTGGAATGTCTGTATCCCCTCCAAAATTTATGTTGAAAATTATGAAACAGTATTAAAAGGTGGGGCATTTAGGAAGTGATAAGGCCATGAGGGCTCCACCCTCATGACTGGGATTAGCACACTAGAAGGGCTGGAAGGAACTAGCCAGGCCCTTTCTGCACATCTGCCTTCTGCCATGTGTAGACACAGCACCAAGACGTCATCTCGGAAGCTGAGAACAGCCCTCACCAGACACGGAATCTGCTGGTGTCTTCATCTTGGGCTTTCCAGCCTCTAGAACTGTAAGGAATAAATTTCTTTGGTTTATAAATCACCCAGTCTCGGTTATTCTGTAATAGCATGAATGGACAGATATAATATTATATATCGATTTGGGTACCAATCCTTTTATATATTATATATGCATATGTATTATATATAGATGAATTATATTTTAATATATTATCTCTTTTAATTAACCATTACAATAATATGTTCTCTCATTTAATCATTATGACACTCCTATGAGGTAGGAATTAATCTCCATATATTACAGATGTGGAAACTTAGGCTAAGAAAGGTTAGACAACTCTCTGAAGCATGTAGCCATGTAATCCCACTCCTGAGACCTGGATCTTCCCACTGCTCTGTCAGGACCACCTATCCCTCGCCCAGACTGCCCATGCAGCCAATGGATGTCTGTGGAATAAAAGAATATATGATGTCAACATTCGTTTGTGAGTTAAAATTGATAGTAAAAGAGGAAAATACCACTTTCCTGAGAAGATCATTCCCAAACATGGAATGGTGTCTAACCAGATGTGCTTAAAGTCAGCCCCAGGGAGAAGAAACAAAAATCCCTTGATTTGTTGTCCAAGATCACAAAGATTGGAGATTCAGACTCTGCAGTCCACTCTCCCATCCCATTGCAATTGTAGGTCTTCCCCACAGTTCTGGAATCTAAAAGCCTCTAAGGCAGTAATTGTCTTGTACTACCAGGGTCAGGCATACAGGAGAACTCAATCAATAATCGGTCAATAAGTCTCTCTGGTTTCCAATGCCCACCATCATGCCGCCTTCCTACCAGCTGTACATATGTGGCACTCTGCCTCATGTTTATGTTCTATCCTAATGAGCTTCTTGGTAAGTTCATCCTCAGTATGTGTTCTCTTAAAACTCAAAGTTTTCTTTCATATTTTACCTTCTGCCTCGTGGGAAAGGCTACCCATTTTCCTGCTCAGACAGTTTAAGAAAGTTGCACACAGGAAAAGGGAACCACTTGCCTGGTAAACTATCATCCAGGAACATGAGTTACATTTGGAAAACACAGCCCAGGAAAATACCAGGCTGCTTACAAAGCATTGGTTGAGGCACAAAGAAAAACAGATACAACATAATCCTTTCCTTTTGCTAAATGACATTCTCATTTACATCCTCACCATATTAATTCTCTTTGTTTCAACTTAACTGAAGTCAAAGAAGGCTTATCAGGAAGTATTATTCACATGTATTAGCCTAAAATGACAAAATGTTCTAATTCCACTCGCGGATAAAAGTCAATTTGACACCAACACTAAGCTGTTATTTTACAAATAACAAAGGTAATGTTTAATTAGAATTTAACCTGGCTGCTTGCTTTCACTTACAAAGTACGGTACACTGGCAGTTCGCTGAAAAAAGGAAAGATTGACATCCAGTGTAAATGCTGCATTTTAAAAAGAGCTGCACACGAGTGGTGTCTAATTATGCATAACATTCGGCCATTAATTACTGGGATTTCAAGTGGCTTGAGGAGTCAGTTGGTCTTTGGTCCTTCCTATTGTGATCGTGGGGTTAGGTTCAGTCTTTGGCCGACTATCACAATCGCTTTGTAATGTTGACTTCTATAGACCAAGCCTACAAAAGCCCTCCCAAATGGCTAACTATATTTCTTAATCTTGTTTTAACTAAAAAGGTAATAGAAGAAAGCATCTAGCATCCTGCCCAGCACATAGTAGGTACTTCACAAATGGTAGCTAGTAGCATAGTAAATGTTTATACTTTTCGATGTGATTATTACCGTAACCTTGAGCTGCTGCTCATTGGTGGGGGAAGTTCTCTTTCCCCTCTCAGACTCCTGCAGTTCATCATCTGCAACATTCATTCATCTGTTCATTCATTCATGCCACAAACGGTCACACAGTACGTGCTCTGTGCCAGGCACACATCCTGTCTGGGCGGTGATCCCCAAGGAAATCTCCCTTAGAGATTCCCAATGCACATATTAGAGGATCTGAGAAGTTTTGTAAGGACTAGATAGATGACAGATGATAGAGAGCTACAGACAGATGATAGGTGGACGATAGATAGATAACAAATTGATGATTGATTGATTTTCAATATTTTTCCTTACTTAGGGAACACTTTTTTTCATGGACACCCATTATGGTCTTAAGGTAATGGTGTCTAAGGAATGTGTCCCCTTGGATAAGGGAGGACCACTATATTACTGATTAAAATCTGTCCTTGCCATTAACTAGTATGCAGCTTTGTTTATCTTTGGCACTCCATCTGCGAGCATAGTTCTCCATCCATCATAAGCCCTCAGGAAATACTCATCAAATTTGATACTGAAGAATCTAACTGATGCGACAATGAGGTCCATGTGAGATTTGAGGCTACCGCGTCCCCAGAAAGCAGTAACCAGGCATGTTTGTCCACAACAAAAATTTTCATAACTGGCCTAGACTCACACAGACGTGACTAAAATCCCAGCTGGTCCACTTAAGTTCGTTGCATAACCTCTCTGAATTTCAGAGGTCCTAGTGAGGATTAACTGAGATAACAAAGAAGGCCAAAGCTTCCCCTGAGATATTTGCAACTGCTTTACTCTCACAGTTGCCTGTGCCTGTGCCTAGCTATTCAACCCCTGTGTCACACTCTGTCCCTCAAGACACAGATGTGGAAATCACCCTTTCCCTTAATTGCGAGGAGCAAGGAGGCAGGGATAAAAATTTTGGCCAGTAGGAGCCAGTCTTTTTTTTTTTTTTTTTTTTTTTTGAGACAGAGTCTCACTCTGTTGCCTGGGCTAGAGTGCTGTGGCGTCAGCCTAGCTCACAGCAACCTCAAACTCTTGGGTTCAAGCAATCCTCCTGCCTCAGCCTCCCGAGTAGCTGGGATTACAGGCATGCGCCACCATTTTTTCTGTATATTTTTAGTTGTCCGGCTAATTTCTTTCTATTTTTAGTAGAGACAGGGGTCTCGCTCTTGCTCATGTTGGTCTCAAACTCCTGACCTCGAACGATCCTCCCACCTCGGCCTCCCAGAGTGCTAGGATTACAGGCCTGAGCCACCACGCCTAGCCGAGTAACTTTTTAAGCACCCCCCCCACACACACAGCATTTTTATAGATTTTTCCAAGCATGAGATGAAACAAAGACGTTACATGGCAAGCATGAAAACAACTGTTGTCCTTTAAGAGACTCTGTCTTCCCAGTTTGCAAACTGACATCATCAATAAAACTCTCCTCTCTACTCTTCAGCCATCCTGGTACTGTTTTGGATGACAGTTGCTGGCACATACCAAAGGTGCTCTCTCTTCAAAGAGAAGGTTGGTTTTTATGCCGCATAGGGTCTGTATTACACAATAGAGTCCTACACATCAGCAGGTTTGGGGGAAAACTCTATATATTTATGAGAGAATTCAAGCACATGCACAATGGGTAAACATACATGTAACATACATTCCATGTTCATTTTGGGGCAGGGTTTTAGCACTAAAATGAGGTGGAATTTGGCTCTTTGAATCAAAAGGTGAACGATAGGCCACAAAGACAGCTGTGTGCAGTCTCTGTGAGCTGGTTGAAGTCGGCTAGAGGTGTGCAGTTGCTTATCAGGAAGGAATGTCTGTAAGGCTGGTCCTCCGTCCAATCAGAGTGGTAGTGGTCTGGGCTGTAAATCACAGTTAGGAAGGGTCTGACAATTTGCCTGATAGCTCCTATTATTAGAGAGTTTAGCAAGAGTGTGGTTTTTCTTGTAGGTGTAGGAATTTAGGTTGCCATGCCAGCCGAGCCCTGAATCCTTGACCCAGAGGTAATTTTTGTTTCCTTAACCGAAGGGTCCATCTAGTTGATAAAGGAGCATCTATTTTGGTCTCTCTGTTCACACAACTTCAGATTAAATATCAGGCGCCCTGTTCTTTAAGTGTGCCTCAGTCTCACACCACCTCAGCAAAGCTCTAATTCTTGGCCTTTGCTCTAATTCTCCTCTTACTTTTGTGTGGAGTAAGTTGCAGCCCCAACTCCCGAATTAAACTCCAGGTCTACCTGCTCTCGGAAGGGCTTTCTCATGACACCATCTGCCCTCATGAACAGGCAAGTAGGCTCTCAAATAGCCAAGTTTTCCTCTGCCTAATCCTACAACTACAGAGACCCTAAGAGAACTGGTGTCAAGTCCAAAACTAGGCTGGAGTGGAAGGCAGGATTTCCCAATCTCCACTCGTTCAAAGAAGACCTGCATGGTTTTTCCCAGATATTCACACCATCTCCACATTATGACAGATTAATGTCCCCCAAAAAGATGTTTATGTGCCAATCCCCAGAATCCATGAATATGATGCCTTAGGTGGCAAAAGGGACTTTACAGATGTGATGAAATTAGGATCCTGAAGTGGAGAAATTATCCTGGACTATGTAGCTGGGCCCAGTGGAACTACAAGGCTCCTTATAAGACGTAGGCAGGAGGGTCCAAGTCAGAAAAAACCAGGTGATATGAGTAAGGGGCCATGAGCCAAGAATGGTGGCAGCTTCTAAAAGCCAGAAAAGGCAAGGATTCAAATTCTCCCCTAGGGCCTCCAGAAGGAATGCAGCCCTGTCACATCTTGGTTTTAGGACTTCTGGCCTCCATAACTGTAAGATAAATCGATATTGTTTTAAGCCACTAAGTTTGTGGTCATTTGTTACGGTAGCAATAGGAAACTAATACTTTATGCATGTTATATTATGTAATGTGTTCTTTATGTATTGTTTAAATCTATCCACCTTTTATTTACTGTCTACTTTAGCCTCCTCCTGACAATAAAATCCATGGAACTGGCAGGGTGCAATGGCTCATGCCTGTAATCCTAGCACTCTGGGAGGCCAAGGTGGGAGGATCGCTTAAGGTCAGGAGTTGAGGACCAGCCTGAGCAAGAGCAAGACCCCGTCTCTACTAAAAATAGAAAAAATTAACTGGGTATGGTGGCGTGCACCTATAGTCACAGCTACTCGGGAAGCTAAGGCAGAAGGATCGCTCAAGTCCAGGAGTTTGAACTTGCTGTGAGCTAGGCTGGAAGCTAAGGCAGGAGGATCACTTCAGCACAGGAGTTTGAGTTGCTGTGAGCAAGGCTGATGCCATAGCACTCTAGCTTGGGGAACAGAGCAAGACTCTGTCTCAATAAAAAAGAAAAGAAAAGAAAAAAAATCCATGGAGTCATGGTTTTGAAGTGGTTGTATGTATTTTTCTAATACTCATCAAAATAAACACATGAGTATTAAACAAAAAGTGTGCACCTATGTCCCACCCATACCCTCTGTATGCCCACGCCAATGGCACGGCCTGGATACCACTTTGGAAAACTATGATGCAAAGGGATACTGGAAAGCCTTCCACACTTGGCTCTTCCACGCATTGGCCTTGGACTGGTCACTTTGACAGTCCTGGTCCCTAGTATTCTCTGTATGAGGGGTTCAATAGAATAAATATTTATTGGACTCTAGCCCTCTTCTGGCCAGTAGGAGTATCCAGGACAGTCCATTGCAGTGGGTCAGCCCAGGGTTTCCACTCCCTGGTCCATTAAGTCTGTTCCTCTGACCTAAGGTCTCCAGCCTCTATGTGGATTCAGAAAGCTAAAGTTTGGAGCAATGACAACTCCCTCTCTCCACTCCTCTTCTTTCCCTCTGGACATCTATGCACTGAGCCTAGTTGATATTAAAGAAAAAAGCTGCTTAACATCTCCCCCCCTCCTCATTGGTCACACGGAGAGATGATGATAAATCAACCCATCTAGTGTGGCTTAACAGCAGGAAGACTCGAGTAGGGGTCCAAAAATCTGATTTAAATATGGCCCCAGGACCTGCCAATGGTATGCTCTTACCCTGTCTGAGACTCAGTTGCCTCCTTTGTAAATAGGGAAAATCCTACTTAGCTCAAACTATTAGTGGGAAGATTCGGTGAAATAACATGGGCTCGATCTCACAGGATCAAGCCTGATGCACAGTAGATATTCAGTAAATGTTAGTTGAGCCTCCGTTGGAATCAAAAACCATTTCCTAAGTATGCAGATGAAACCTTTATAGGGTTTCCTGATACAGGACCACACGGAACAACACCTTTTCCTAACGGCTGCTGGACACTGTGGTCTAAACTGTTGCTGTGGTTGCTGCTGTTGTCTGTGGTGTTGTTGCTTCTATGTGAATTGGGCTTTTAAGATGTTGCAAGCTTGGTGATGCGTAGGAAGACCTATATACTATGGTTTTGAACCTGTTTCCACTTGAGTAAAGAAAGTAAAACAGAGGAACAAGGAGGAGAAAGTGAGGGGGAGGGAGACAGGAAGGCAGAGTGGGAGGAAAAGGCAGAATGAACAACAGCAGGTCTCCAATGCTTGAGGTGACTTATTGATCTCAGCTCCACTCAGAGAGCTGAGCAGAGGCCCCGCTAGGAAAAGAAAATTGAACCAAGTTTCCCACGCCGGTTTTCCAATGCCAGTTTTCTCATCTGCTGCCAATGCTTGCCCCCTTGTGGAAGTTCTTCAAACTGCTTACATTTTTTTTTTTTTTAATGCAAGAAAACTTCAAAAGGCTTATGATGAGAAAATGTTTTAAGCTTCCGAAGACGCCCCATTGCCTGCAAGATAAAAATCACTGGAAAATATCCCTCATGATGTAGCCCTGCCTACCAAGACACCTTCTCCCCCACCAGCACTTTGTACCCCAACAATAAGCCTCCAAAGTCCCCCAATAATCAAGTTGATAGGAGGCCAACTTGGGAGTCAGACCAGAGTTCAAAATTCTGATGCTTTTCCCCCTACCTGTGTGACTCCGGGTAAGTTATCTAATTTCTCGCAGCTTGTTACTCATCTAAAAAATGGAGATAATAATAGCGCCTACCTCCTAGGGTCCTTGTAGAGTTAAATGACATAAAGCAGGAAAAGTACCTTACAAAGGTAATACACCCCAGTGCACTTTAGCTGCTATGTGTAAATACATGGAGCTCTCTTCACCTCTGAGCCATTCATTTAACAAGCACTTATTAATAACTACCTGGATAACGAATAAGGCACCATCTCTGCTTTAAAGACCTTGCAGCTGGGTGAAGAGACAGAAATATAGACAAATAATGATTATATTTTTAACTTGATAAAGGCAGTGGTCCAGTTAAAGATAGCTTGAATTCCTCCTCCTAAAAAAGCAAAATCTAACATAAGAAATTGTAGATACTAATCTACTTGGGGAAGTGGTCCTAGGAAGTAGTTGGGGGCCTGGGAGCCTGAGAAGAGTGACCCTGGGCGGGAGGGAAAGCCAGTACCCAGAGCTTTATCACAATGTATCACGCCCTGGGCAACTGGAGACTGATGCCCCTGGGGGCTCTCTGAGGACGCAGGAGGAACATGCCTTATATTGATGGACAGAAGGACAGAAGAGGGCAACATGCATCCACCAGCCCCCAGTGCTCAGGAGCTGCTTCTTAGGGCGTTAACTCTTTGCTCTCCCAGGTTTGTGCGTGTGCTGGCCCTGGCACATTTCAAGGTCAGGCAAGCCCTGGGGCAGAAAGTGGGGAAGCATAGTCAGGTCTCATCTACTTAAAGCTGCAGCAATGAATGGAATAAATGTGGACAGAGAAGAGGCAAAGTGACGCACAAGAGGTGTCCCTGATGGCACAAGAGACTGTGGGAGCAGAGGAGGGGCACCTAGCCCAGCCCAGCCCAGCCCAGCCTGTGGGCAAAAGGATGGGATTTCATCAGATAAGGGCTCCTGGCCTGGAGGGCTACACCAAGTCTAGGAGGAGTTAGCCAAATCAGGGTGGGGAACAGCCGAGAAAGGGCGGGGCTGGGGCAATGCGGGAAGACTAGAGTGGGGATGGGCATGTTCAAGGGATGATTGGGGCTAAAATTGGCAGGGCTTGGGGAGTTCCTGGATTGGAGAAAGGGACTAAGAGCGATCAAGGGTAGCACGTGGTTTCTGATCCAAGTGCCTCCACCCAAGACAGAAAAGGAGAGAGGGAATTTGTCTCCTGGGATGGACACTGAGCTCTGATGCACCACGTTCAACTCACCCCAAAACTACTGAATCAGGAATGAGGAGGGTCTCAGAAATCCATTTTTAATAAGCTCCCTGAGTGAGTCCTTTGAGGACTGACTGAAGTTAGAGGAAGACCGAGCAGCATCTCTGGGAATCCTGGCATTCAGTGCTTCCGTAAAGATTACAGTCCTGTGGGTGGAACAGACAAGAGTCACACCAATGCTGTTTAGTTGTAATTATGATCTGGGTTTGAAGAAGTTAGAGGAAGTGGTCTGGGTATCAATTTTAACAGTTACTGAAGCTGAAAAAAGAATTACAAAAAAAGTTACTGAAACCTCTCTGAAACAACTTGTAGCTAAGTAAACCAATCATACTTCCACCTAAACTGACAGCTCCACCCAGTGGACATTTTAAAAACTCCTCTCATCTGAGTTTTTTCCTTATGCACTTGGGGTCACCCGCAGCTAAAAGTCCACCATCAGCTGAACTGCTGATTCAGATGTTTGCCTCTTTGCTGCTTACCAGCTGTTGACTACCTAAATTGCAAGCCCTTTCACGTGCTTCCCAAGAAGTCTGGTTTAGATGATCAGATAGCAAAACTAAATACAGGACAAACACGAAAAAAAAAGTGATGGTACAAAAGTATTTTCAAAATGTTAGGTCTGCTTCTATCTATGGAAATAAATCAGTTTAAAAAAAAAAAGGAAAGCATTCTCCATGAAATTTTTATTAACCAAAAATTGATTTCTCCACAATGGATATTTTAAATATTTGTTCTAAGAAGCACCAAATTCTTAGCCCTCCTGGGTGGCCCACATACCCCAGCAAAGCTTGTTGGAGCCTCTTGGAGGCAGAACAGAGCTGCTGGACCATGGAAAGAGTGAGGTGACAACGTGCTGGCTGGAGCCTGAGTGGGGGATGGTAGAGTAAGACATCAACATCAAGCTTACTGATCCTGATGTCCCTGCTGTTTCCCTAAAAGCAAACAAAGGCACCAGGCCCACCCCTGACTGTTGCTTCACATGAAATGGTCAAGGCCACTACAGAAGGATGAACTGCAATCCACTCCATCAACAGCAAGTTCCAAGCACCTGTGTTTCTGTGCCACACCGGATCCAGTCCCTTGCGTCACCCTGGCACAATACTGAGGAAGAGAGATGGCAAGAGGAACCAGGCACGGCACTGAAGCCTCCAGGCAAGCCATTACAGCTCATGAGGTTCAAGGTCAGACAGACCCCCCATTCACAGCAGCCCACAACCCCCAGGGAGGACCATGACCTCCTTCCCTCTCCAGGGCACTCCTCCCATTCAACAGTTCTTCTATGGCCCCTACCATGTGCCAGGCACTGTGCCATGTGCTGGAGATGCAACGGTGAGTTTAAAAAACAGACAAGCAAGCAACACTGTTCCTGTCTGATGGAACAGACACTGATGGGGGGACAGACGTTAATTGCAACCACAGAAACGGGTATGAAATTGCAATTCTGGGAAGTACTATGAAAGCTTGTTTATCAGCTTTCTGACTTAGGATCTGACTTAGAGGCCAGGAGAGGCTTTCCCCAGGCAGTGATGCTTGAGCTGTGACACAAGGAGATGGTAATAGGGCAATGGGGCAGAGGGAAGCGGGCATGCAAAGACCCTTCTGGAGGGAGGATGGTAGGAACCAGAACGAGCAGCCTCCTAAGCCACGTTTCCAAATTCAGCAAAGCACTTAAGAGGAGGTTGACCTTTCAAATATGGGATTTAATTCTATAGCTTTCTAACAGGCAATTAATGCTCTAACGATCTTACCATTTTTCAGGAAGTGAGGACCATCAAGATGGGAAAATGGGGAGAAGAAAAGGAGGGGAGGGGAGAGAAAGCTGATCAAACACCAAGGGCAGAAGGGAGCATGTCATGCCCCATCCACCTAAGCTTTGGACGAGCTTCCTCACCCACCTGGATCAGCAAACAGTAGTGTGTTTTAGGCTGGTTATTTAACTTCCTAGATTGAGTTAAACTAGATGAATATCTCCAGTCCAAATCACACCTCCGAGGGCAAACTCCTGAAAGACTGGGGGAGAGCTCAGAGCCTGGGGTCATCCTCCCAAGAGGAAATCCTGGGTCTGCTGCCCATACCTGTGTGCTGGGCATGCAGCAGTCTCTCTCTGGGCCTGTTTTCTTATCTGTAAAGTGGAGAACCAATTGTGCCTGTCCCATAAGATCGTTGTGAGGAGGAAATAAATGATGTGAGGAAATAAAATGGTGCCTGGCACATAGTAGACACCATATATTATCACTGTCCCCACAGATCCAGGAGTAAGTCAGTCAGTGAACCATCATTTATGCCCCTGGTGTGTGTCAACCACTTGGCTAGATCCACAGCTAAATTAACAGCAGGACATGGTGTTTTACAAGATAAACAGGGTCTGCCTACTAGTTAACAACCAACAAGCAAGATGGACAATAAACATATTAGGACAAATAATCAACTAAACGAAGGCAAGAGGAAATGAACCAAACTTCTCTGATGGAAGGCAGGGGCCAGTGTTGAAGATGAACCTCATTTGTATAAGATTAATTCCCCCCACACAGCCCAGAGACCCCTCAGTGTTGATATTTTGGTGTAACTTCCTTCTAGTTTGTCCCACCTCTGCATATACAGTATTTCATTGAATCCATGACATAGTTGGGTTTTAAGATACATCACTACTTTGTGTTCCACTAAGAACACTGTCAATTGAACTATGATACACTATCAATTATAAGGCAGCTCAGGTTTTAGTGAAATATGCAAAGGTGTGTCTTTGCATTGACAAAATACAGTATAATGTGTTTTAATATAATTGGGGTCACATGATATATCATAACATATATCATGTAAGCTGCCTTTCACTAGACATTATACCATGAGGATTTTCTCATATCACTAAAAATTATTTGTAAATGTGATTTTTAATAACCGGATTATATTTATTATGAGCACAACTAGGTTGTGGTAATTAATCATATGGCTTATGCAGTGGCTAAGAGGGCAGACTCTGTAGTCTGAATGCCTGTTCAAATCCTGGCTTTGGCTACTTCCTGTGTGACCTTGGGCAAGTAACTTCTCTCTATGCCTCACTCTTCTCATCTGCAAAATGGACATAATAATAGAAGTTCCCTCATTCGAGTTGTAAGGATTGGTTAACGCTTGTAAAACAAGGCCTACTGCATAGTTAAGTGTTCAATAAATGTTAACTATAGTGATTATTTAACAAAACTCTGTTATCGATCTTTCGGGGTGTTTCCAAGATTTCAGTAATTATATTAGGAATTGCATTTGTTATAAATTTTTGTCCTTGTTTCTGATTATGACATAGCATTTAAGATATGGAATTACTAGATAAAATGCCATAAAGTCTTAAGAGCATTAATAGAGCCCATCAAATTACTTTCTAAAAAAGTTCTGCTACTTGGCCCGCTCACCTGCAGGGTTTGAAAAGACACATTACTTCCATGCACACAAAACCATTACTAGTTTGGTAACTAGTACTACTGCTATCTCACTGTTTCAGTTTGCAGTTCTTAGGTAACCAATGAGATGGGACATTTTAATTTTTCTCTTATTCAGATTTTTCAGTCCACATTACTTTTTATCCAGAAGTAAAAAATAATTTTCAAAACTTTTAGTAGGAAATTCTTCCTGAAAATAGAGCGATACATCCAAGAAACAGAAAACTGAGGCAGAAGCCAGAAAGGGACTTGTTTAACCCAGGAGTATCCCCAGGAAATACAGGGGTTCTCTTGATGCTAAGGACATTCCAGAAAAACATGAAGTTTCTACCGCAATCCTCTGTACACAGGCTGGTCCAGAGTCCCAGGACAGCAGAAGCCCCCGGCAGAGGAGGATACTCTAACGGGCCTCCTTTAGTCTCCAAGAGCTTTGTTTCTCCCTTTTTCTCTAAAATGGCCCAAATCATATTTATTTTACATCTAAGTGACAGAGTGTTACAGCGGAAACAGGCCTGTGGGGGGAGAAAAAATTGGACTCGGCGCCAATTTTCTTCCACGGACAGAGACCCGGAACCGGATTCTCCCAATTCTTTCTCCCAGCCTCGAGGAGAGGGTGTCGGCTGCACTTCGAATGGCAGTGTGTGGCCTCAGTTTCCCCATTCCCTTCACTTGAACCCTGTCTGTTTGCTGGTATTTTGCACAGCTGTGACTTGAGAAGGCTCGCAGGTGGCAGTACCACACTGCCCAAGTCCTCGGGGCGCAGCGCCTCTCCAGGCCCCAGGCTATTCGGGAAGGGTGAGTAGCATATTTGCAACCGCTCTCCCAGAGCAAGGAGTAGAAACTGTGAAATTAAGGACCAGTGGCTTTGGGGCAAATTGAAAACGCAGAAGGCAATGTGTACTGTTTCCCAGGAGAGGCCCACCATTCCCCCTGAAGTACAGTGACATCGATAAGTAATAATCAGGTATTATCCCACTAAATATCCATAGCTACCCCATAAGGTAGATATTAACAATCCCACTTTACTGATGAGGAAACTGCATTTGTCAGGGACCAGCCAGAAAGAAAAAACTACTCTAACTGGGGGAAATTAATAAATTGGAGACGGGAAAATCCAGAATCCAGAGGATGAGGAGGTTCCGCACAGATCAACAACAATGGGAAGCCCAATCGCTGAGTCAAAGGGCCGCGCCCCAGTGCGCAGGCGCGAGAGGAGCAGGTTCCACAGAGGGAGGGGCTGGCCGGTGGGGGGGCTATGGAAGAGACACAGCCACCGCCAAAGATGGCACTGCCCCCTGAGGTGCCACAGAGGCGGGACAGGTGACAGGGACACTGTGCTCCTCCCCTTTCCCACCAGGGCCAGCAGCGCCTAAACATACAGGAAGACAATAGGCAGGGGAGCCTGGGAGATGCAGTTCCTGAAACACAGACCAGGACCTAGAAGGGGAAGGAATGGATCTGAGAAAAGAGGCCAGTGACGTGCCCATTGCTCACGGTCCCACAGCCATTATGTGGCAGGGCCAGGTACTGAAACACAGGGCACCTGAATCCGCCAACCTGCAGCATGGAAGAAGCAACCAAGGAGATTACAGGTGGACAAAGTGGCAGATGGCAGAAATAAGACAGTGTAAGAGCTGTGGCTGCAGGAGGGGCTATTACAGTTGTGCCTCCCTAACCAGAGTTTCCTATAAACCACCAGGGGTGGGGAGGTGTGGACCCCTGGCTCTGTCGCTTACTTGCACCACTTGGTAGGAACGTGCAGGAGAGGTAATTTCTCTAGGCTGTCTCTTCATTCACTCATATCTTCCTGAATTGAGCATGTGAAGATGCAAAATGAAAAATAATACTTCCGGGGCTAAGAGAATCTAATCTTCATCCCTCCTCTCCTCTAAGTTCCTAACCTGTCCGGAACAGGCAAAAAGGCAGGGGGCGATAAATCAGTTCTTTGAGGGCAAGAAAAGGGAAGGAGAGTGAGACTCACACAGCCCAAAGTCCATGCAGTGGACCTGTCCCTGGTCCATATGGTCCAGTCCGTCTATTCCCCCGACTCTCCAACCACCTGGAGGTTGAAGATGTGAATTCCTTAAGGGTATATGAGGAAGAGGAGCCAAGAAGAATGCATGTAAAGCCCCATGCATGAAGCAGATGGTCCATGCATGCGACGATGACATTAGCACCCTCAGGGACCGAGTGCCAATGTGCAATCTCAACCCACATTTAGTGTGTTCCCACGCTGTCCATAAAGGTTAAGAGCAGAGCCAAGGGATCTCATAGGCTTCAGTGCAAATTCTAACTTCCTTCTACACTAGCTAGGGGGTTTGGAGAAATTGCTTAATTTCCCATGACCCTTAGTTTCCTCACCAGTAGAATGGAACTAATATCCACCTTATTAAGGGTCCTAGTCCAGGTTCCCTAGAAAATAGTCAGAAACAAAAGTTTATGTGCTAACTAGAAGTCATCAAAGATAAAAACTTTGTGCTTAAAGGGCACCATCAGTAAAGTGCAAAGATAACCCACAGAATGGGAGAAAAATTTTGCATATCACATTATCTGATAAGGGACTTGTGCCTAGAGCATATAAAGAATATTAGAATTCAATAAGAAAAAGACAACACCATTAAAAAGAGACATTTCACCAAAGGAGACACGCAAACAGCCAATAAGCAAATGAAAAGGTGTTACCATAGGCAGCTCTGAGGGAAATGCAAATCAAATCCACAGTGAGATACCACTTCACACCCACTGGGACGGCTATAATCAGAAAGACAGACAATAACACATGTAGGTCTGGGACACAGAAAAACTGAAACCATCGTAAAATATGGGTGGAAATGTAAAATGGTGCAGCTGCTTTGGAAACAGTCTGGCAATTGCTAAAAAAGAGTTACCATCTGATATTCAGCAATTCTACCCAGAGGCATACAACCAAGAGGAATGAAAGCATATGTCCACACAAAAGTTTACACATGAAATGTTCACAGCAGCATAATTCATAATGGCCCAAAAGTGGAAACAACTCAAGTGTCTATGAAGGGATAAATAAAATGTAATATATCCAGACAATGAAATATCATTTGGCAATAAAAACATGAAGTATTGATACGTGCTACAACATAGATGAATCTTATTATTTTCCCATCATATTTTGATATAAAATTAGAGATGAGTAATAAGAATAACAACCAATACTTTCTGAGCACTTCTATCTGCATGCATTCATTTGTTTAATCCTTAGAGATCATTGCCATTATTGTGCCCATTTCTCATGTGACTGAGGCATGGAGAGATTAAGGAATATGCTCAAAATTCTACAGTGAGTGAAGAATCACCTTCAAATGCAGGCAGTCTGACTCAGGGTCCCTTTATTACTCTAGAAAGCTTCTGGGTGTAGGTTGGATTTAAGCTGAAAGTTTCAAAGAAAAAATCCCAACTGTTTAATGGAATAGACCAAATGGGCTCTTCCCAGCACTCCACAGCCCCTGACCCGCCCCCTGACCTGCCCCCTGACTATTCCTAGAAGCTGTATACGCTCCCGGCTTCTAAGAATGTGAAGGCTGACCTCCAAGCTGGCGAGAGCCCATTTGGAGAATGGACAGAAGCCACAATCTGGAACATAGCAGGAAATGAGCACCTAGGGGCAGGCACTCTTCAGGCGAGCTTAGGTTGAGGGAACCTAAAATTCAATAAGCTAGGGACAGGGTCTCACTCTTGCTCAGACTGGTCTCGAACTCCTGAGCTCAAGTGATCCTCCCACCTTGGCCTCCTAGAGTGCTAGAATTACAGATGTGAGCCACTGTGCCCAACCCACAGCCTTTTCTAACACATTTGCTAACTCAGTCCTTTTGCTCATTTCAAAACTTTGGGAGTCATCATTGACTCCTGTCTCCCTCATCCTTACATTATACCCACCAAGAAATCCTCCTAACTCTACCTTTAAAACATACACCATTATTTAACTTCCCTCTCACCACGTCCACCAATTCCACTCTAAGCACCATCATTTCTTGGTTGAATTATTGCAATAGCCTCAGTACTATCCTCAACACAACAGCTAGAGCAATCTTTTAAAATACATCAAATTACTTTTTTGTTCAAAATCCTCACAATGGCTCCCAAAATTGAAAACCAAGTCCTCAAAATGGCCAACACCACCTTACATTTACCATCCCCAAAGTGTGTGCTAAGGCACCCCAGGGCAGCACAATGAATTTATAGGATACTAGAGGGCATATTTCATTTTCTAGGTTAGCATAGCAATATAAGTCAGATCACTGCTATCAAATTGTTAGGACCTAACTTATAAAGCCAAACCGTTAGGTATTTTCTTTGACATAGGAGCATCATAAAAATTACTGACACAAAGGGCACCATGCCTGGAAAGTTTGGGAACACCTATGCCCTACACAATTGTTTCTCTGATCTCATCTCCTAAAATTGCTCCTTTCATTTGCTCCACTACAGCCACAACGGCCTCCTCGTGCTCCTCAACCATACCTGCACTCTCCTGCCTTGGGGCCTTTGCAAGCCTGGCTCGTTTAAAACACATCAGATATTCAAGCAGTTAATATCTGCACTTTCTTTAAGATTTTCTCAAATAGCAGCTCCTCACATTAGGTCTTCTCTCACTGTCTGTATTAGTATAGTTGGAGCTGTCATACAAAATGCCAGACTTGAGTGGCTTAACAACATAAATTTATTTTCTTAACAGTCCTGGAGGCTGAAGTCCAAGATTGAGGTGACATCTAATTCAGTTTCTAGTGAGGGCTCTCTTCCTGGCTTGCAGACAGCGGCCTTCTGACTATGTCCTCAGGTGGCCTTTCCTTAGCACACACACGGAAAGAAAGAGGGAGAGCTCTTTGATGTCTCTTCTCACAAACACACTAATCCTGTCAGATCTGGGCCCCACTCTATAACCTCATTTAATCTTAAAATTATTTAGTACTTCCTTAGAGGCCCCATCTCTAAATACAGCCACATTGGGGGTTAGGGCTTAAACATATGAATTTTGGGTACACACACATTCAGTTCTTAACACTATCCTATCTACAACTGCAACCCAGCCTCCCCAGCATTCTGTAACCCCCTTACCTTGTTGTTTTTCTCCCACAGTTCACCTTTTTCACATACTCTAAAATGTATTCATAATATATTGCCCTTATTGTTTATTGTCTGCCACCCCATCCCCCTCATGAGAATGAAACTCATTTATTAGTTCATGAGAAGCCCCAGGCACCTAGTTTAGTGCCTGGTACACAGCTGATACTCAAAAATTACTTGTTGAATGAATGGCTGAAGAAAAGAGGAAAAAATCCCCTCTTCCTAGCCCCCTTTCCTCTTCTACTCTCTTTGCACATCACCAGGCTACACAGGCTGAGCAAAGGAAAAGAAACATACCTGACAGTCAAGTATCAGGTGTGGTCTCTAAACAGAATGAAGACTACCAGCTGTCCTGAAACTACCTACCTCAGCAAGCCATTTAGCATATGGGACAGTTTCTTCTCTGAAAAATGGAAATCATCGATCCTAGGTATTCACAGGAGGACCAGATGGAGGGACACGTTAAGTAGAGTGCTGGGTAACTTCTGCAGGGTGCTTTCAACAGCTGGACTTGTGCTGCAGTCCCAGCTGTGCAGTTCTCCAGCTGGGTGACTTCTGAGAAATCAGTCCTACCTTTCTGAGCTCCCATATTCTTTCCTGTAATACTTGGATAAAATCGCCTTGACGTATAGTGACAGGAATCAAGAGACTCCTCAAAAAGATAAACCTAGAAATTACCATATGATGGAGCAATCTCACTCCTATGTGTATTTCCAAAAGGACTGGAAACAGGTACACAAATGCTTGTACATAAATGTTCACAGCAGCACTATTCACCACAGCCAAAAGGCAAAAATAGCCCAAATACGTATCAACAGATCAAAAAAATTGCAGTCTACACATATAATGGAAGAGTATCCAGCCACAGAAAGGAATATAGTACTGATACCGACTACAGTAGTGGAAGAGCATCGAAATCATTATGCGAAAGGAAAGGGGCCAGACACATATTGTATGATTCCCTTTATATGAACTATCTAATTCATAGAACCAAAATGCAGATGGGTGGCTGCCAGGGGCTAAGGAAGGGAGAATGGGGAGAAACTGCTTGAAGGGCACTGGATTTTCTTTTGGGGTAATGAATATGTTTTGGAACTAGACAGAGGTGGTGGTTGTACACTATTGTAAATGTGCTAAATGCCACTCAACTACTCACCTTATAATGGCTAATTTTATGTTATATGAATTCTACCTCACTAAAAAAAAAAAAGAAGAAAGAAAATACAAGGCCTTTATAGACAGCAGGCATCTGGTAACAGACTGGTTCTAGGCTTGGTTCTACCAATTACTGGCAATGACAAGGTAAGTGTCTCTCTGGGCCTCAGTTTCCTCATCTGTAAAGTGACCAGGTTAGATTAGACCACTAGTTCTCAGCCAGGACAGCCTGTATCGATCACGTGGAAAGCTGCTTGCTTCTAAATGCACAGGGCCATCCCACCACCCTCAGATTCCAATATGGTCCGAGACAGGTTTGGGCTCGTGTTGCTGTGTTGAAACAACTTATTTCAGGATTTAAATTCCCCCCTTTCTAGAACAGCAGATTAAAAGATCTCCAGCAGCCCAGGATTCTAGTGTACTCACGTATGACCACTATAAGATATGATTTGATTAAAGAAGACAACACAATAAATGAAACGCATTTATTAGGAAAAAACACTCCAAATGCTCACAAGTAGTTCTCTCGCAATTTAACTGTAGGCCAGGGGACACTTGGCAACTGCACAGGAAAAGGATATCAGGACAGAGTCCATGGGATCTTGCTTATGCCACAAAAGGAGTTTTAAGGCAATTTAATTCAAGGCTGCAAAAACTACATCTATGACATAAGCATAACTCGGCCCTCAAAACGTCCCCAGTACCAAACAATCACTGAACCAGTGGAGATGACAGCCACTGTCCAGGACAGATAGTCTCAAAAGCAATCCGACATGACACCAGGATAGCTGGGGCTGTTCAGAAGCCTCCCTACTAGTTAACACAGATTGGCGGATGCTCTCTGTAGGCCTCCATTCACACGTTTTTATTTCACATAAACATATTACCCTACCCTAGGAGAGCAAATGCGCATTAGGTGAGAGAAAAATAGGACTCTCTGTCTCGTACCACGAACAGAATTACAGAAAACGCAGGCCCAGATGAGGCCACGCTGAGATAGGTTAGTGACTTTTCTAGCAGGCCCCTCGCAGGCACTGAGATGAGTCTTAAAAATATGCCGGGGTAAGCTCCGTCTTTCCTTCCGTGGTTACCACCTGGATTAGGCTTCCCGAGCTTGGCCGGTTTTTCCCTGTGATCCAGTCATGGAAGGTTCTAGAACAAAGAAGAGAAGTTTCATACTGTCAAAGCAAAAATCTGGCACATGCTTACATTCACATCAATGGCTTTGGGCAGGGGTGGTGACGGGGAGACAGAGCAGCAGCTGTGAAAAAGCCACTAGGCACGCTGGACACACACCCGGGTCCCCAGTGAGCTCAGTAGCGAAACTCATTCTAACTTCTGACTGGCAGGACTTGGCACGCCTTTACTTTCATATTCGTATTTTTCTGCATTGCTGGAATCCTTTATAACACAGTGTTATGATTTTAAGTGATTAAAAAAGCTTTTAATTAGTTAATTGTAAGAGACAGACATATGCACAATACTTTATACTTTGCTAACGTTACCTTCTCAGAAATTTAAAAGAAAGAGAAGAAATTCTTTTTTTTTAGCAAACATTTATAAACCACCCACAGCTGTGCCAAGCAATAGATAAACAGATACAAAAACCAGACTATTACAATAAAATATGATAAATACAGTAAGGGGGCATTTCACGACTCTGTGAGGAGAGGAGCAACTAACCCCGCTTGGGGCAGTCGGGAAGACCCCTTCTAAGAAGATGGCAATTGAAAAGGGCACAACGAATTCCCAAGAAATAACAACAAGCAGATGATAATTTTTAAAAACAAAACATTTCTATTTCAGTACATGATCCACTTTGACAATTCACCAGCTGGGACTTGGGACCTTCTTTAATTGGAAAGCACTCAGGAGTTCTTGGGATATTCTTCAGTGCTAATCTCTAACCTTCTAGGCTAGAGCTGATGTTTAACTGTCCTGTCACTTGGGTTCCCACGCTGGGGGTTGAACAAGCCAAGGGAAGTACAGGGGCTCAAAAAACAAAGCGTTGCTAAACTCCCGAGGTACCATCATACGTCATGGCCCCATCTCCAGGGGCAGGGCAGAGATCAGCTAGGAAAGGCTCTGAAAGAGACCAGTCCCGTAGGGATGTGCGGGTGGGGGGAGGTTGTGTGTTAATGACGCATGTTTTAAATTGTCTTACTTCTCCTTCACCCCCTTCAGCAGCGTGGCGTGGGTGAGAGAGCACACCCACTAACCATTCTAACCACAGACGGTAAACGAGGTGATGCGCTCACAGACATTTCAAAGCAAACTTTATGCCAACTTGGCTGGTGAGTTTTCAAATGCCACAAATGGGTGAATGTGATTTCTAGAACAAAGGATGCCTGTGACAGCCCACCCTCTCTGGGTCTGTGACTCCGCACAATTCAGACACAGAAGCCCAGATATTCTCTCTCGAGTCTCAGTCTTAGATGAATGTCTCCAGTGTTGTTGGGAGCACTGGCCTTTAAAATGAAGTTCAAATGCAAGCTCAATTCTAAGCTTCGTTTCTTCCACAACTTCTAATTTTTTTTTCCCAAATCAAGCACTAAGCGCGAATCTTAGCACAGGCAGAAATAACTGTCGCCACAGTGGTTAGGACCACAGGCTCTGCAGCCGCACTACCTGGGTCAGATGCCAGCTCTGCTGCGTGATCTCAAGCAAGTGACTTAGCCCCCTGCCATGCCCCTAAGTCCCCAAACCTTAAACAAGGAAAACAACATCTTTCTCAGAGAGTTTGCTGTGAGCATTAAATAAGATAATAGTTACGAAGTTTAGAGTGGTGCCTGGCACATAACAAAGTTCTATGTGAGTACCTGTTTCAAACATAAAGTACAAGCCACAAATTTCTCCCAATTTAATTTAAATGAGATTGTAACATCAGGCTAGAAGCATATCCCAAACTTTGCAAACATCTCATACAGTCATCAAAGCAGCTGATACACGGGCACTGCGGGGTGAAGTCATCTCCTCAACTGTCTTGGCACACCTGCTCCGTGGGAGCAGAGACCGAGTCTTATTCATCACCCTGTCCCCAGGGCTGAGCGCAGCACCTGGCCTGTAGTGGGAGCTCAATGAATACATGCTTACCAAATAGAGGGGCGAGGAACTGGCATCTAGGCAAACACAAAACAGTAAATCAATTCTTTTTCCGGTGAGCTTTCAAATGCCACCCATATTCACAAACGGACAAATAGGGTTTTGAAAACAAAGCCCACTGTCTGCGGGTCTGTGGCTCAGCAGTGACCCAGACACGTGGTCCCCAGACCTTCCACCTCGTGTCCTACTCCCACACAGCCACTCCTCCTCACTGTGCTAAAGACACGAACAGGAGCTGAGGTTCACTGAGCACTGGCCATGGGTCAAACATTGCACCAAGGGCTTAGCACACACTACCACATTTAATCCTCCCAACAACTGTCACAGACTTCATTATACAGATGGGGAAACTGAGGCCTAGAGCTCAGTGTGGCCAGCTGGTGAGTGATGGAGCCAGAATTCATGTTGGCACTAGGGGCCCCTCTACTCCGTTGCCCGTCTCCAAGTTCAGCCACCCCCAGACTCCAACTGATGTGCCATATATCCTCAGAGGCCCAGAAACCTCTCAAGACCACCCAAGTTGATAATCCAAGAGCCGGGCTCATCCTCTAGCCCACAGTGGGCAGAGAACAGGGGCTGGAAGCTGCTTAGTCACGGACGTGACTGTAATACTCACTCGACTAGGAATTCTAAGGGTGTCCAGGAGCTGAAGTCCCCCTCTGGCATTGCTTTCCTGTTCATCGGTGTGTCCAGGGTAACCCTGCAATGCACACAGATAAGCCTGTCATTTTTGCAGCACCTGTATAATAACAGGTGCCCCATCCTCCTTGGCCAGGAAAAAGTAAACATATAGCGTGACCACTGTGAGCCTCTGGCACCGAGGGTGACATTTACGTGGAAAGATCAGAGAGGAGGATAAGCAGAGAGAGACCAGGAAGCTGTCCACATTGACAAAGACCACATCTGAGCATAATTTAATAAAACACTTTGTGACTCTCCCTTCAGGCAAGACAAGAACAAAATGCAAGGAGATACATTTTCCCTTTTTTTAAAATGCAGTCTTTATTGAAGTAAATTGGTTTGTTGTTAAGTCCTCATTCACTCCCTAACATAGAGCAGACTCATTTCTAAGGATCTGAGTGTAATAATATTCCTCTAAATATGGGAATATTGGAATATTAAATTTTTAGGTAAGTGGCTATTTTCAATGAAACCTTAAGATTTTCAGCAAGAGAATACAGAATTCAGGTATGTATGAATTCAGATACGAATTTCCCAAGGGCGGTCCCAATGTCCCTTTATAGGACCACAGGCAAGAGATAAGCCCGCTGGTACTGGAATCCTTCCAGCGAGAAGGAATGCTGTCCCTCCAAAGAAGCTGCCTCCACCTGGGACAGCTGATGGGGGACTGTCTTCTTGATCATAGATAGAAACGCCCCCCACAGCTTCCCATGTCCTCCCACACACCTTCCCCCAAACTGCCATCATGCCCCACAACACGCACACACACAGACCTTACGATGACTTGAAAGACAGAACTACATACAGTAAAATAAAACGTGTAGGCTACTTTTAAAGGAAATAAGGAGGGTGGGAGGAAAAAAGACTAGACCCATCCCACCAGCCAACCAACCATTCTAGATAGCCCAGGATAACCCAAATCCTGAATGAGTATTGCTATGGCCTGAGTACGTCCTCCCAAATTCATATGCAGAACACAGTCTGTAATTTGATAGTGTTGAGAGGTGGGGCCTTTACGAGGCCATAGGTCATGAGGCTCTGCCTTCATGAATGGGATTAGTGCCCTTGCAAAAGAGGCTGGAGGGAGCCCTTTTGCCCCTTCTGTCATGTGAGGACATACAGAAGGTGCCTTCTGTAGAGGAAGGGGCCCTCACCAGACACCCAATCTGCTGGTGCCTTGATGTTGGACTTCCCAGCCTCCAGAACTGTGAGCAATAAATTTCTGCTGTTCATAAATTACCCAGTCTAAGGTATTCTGTATAGCAGCACAAACAGTCTAAGACAAGTATCTTAAGGACCTTTGGTGAATTTCAGAGCCCAAGGTGATGGCACACACAAGTCCCTAACAGAAAGTGACTTTCAGATAGACGTTAACCCTTGGCAGTGGGGCAGAGGTGAGCAGCTGCTGGGAGACCCCCAAGCACTTACGGAAGCACCGCGACTGCGGCAGACCCCGGTGGCAGGCCGCTGTTCTTCCCGGCAAGACTCTGGCAGAGCTGGTGGACGGCGCCCTTGGCCATGCCATACCCGATCATCCCTGGGAAACGGGGAGAAGACAGCTCAGTGACCACTGGCTGCCAGAGGGACAGCAAGGACGTGCAACCTTCTTCTGAGTATCTCTGTTCCCCGAAAATTTGTAAACAGCTGCACCTGGCTTCCTCCTTCAGGCAGGATGCCCTCACCAGCCCCCACCAAAAAATGACAGTGAGCAAAGAGAAAGAGGGAGTAGGGACAGGTCGGCAGAGGGTAGTGGCCTCTGGCCAGTTTCCATGAGCACAGGCTTCACAGAGGCCAACAGTGTACCCAAAGTACAGCATTTCAGGGTCTAGAGGAAGCCAGGAAGAAAAGAAGGATGGACATTTATGGAGAGAAAGCGGAAGGAACATGACATTTCAGGTGCACTGACCACTCACCTACCACTTAATATTTATCACAAAAGCCATGAGATTGATCTTATTTTTATTCTTAGGAAAGCAAGGCTCAGACAGGGTGAGTAATGTGCCCAGGCTCACACACAGATTTGTACCCAAGCCAACCATGAGGTTAAAGCCCATGCAAGAACTGGGTTCAGAACCCTTCTATAGCTAACTGCTTACGCGTACCCTGCACACAGAGGTGCTCAATGGGACAGCAACATGGAGCAGTCACTTGGAGTGCAGGCTTTGGAGTCAAGCTACACACATTCAAATCCCAGCTCCTCAACTTACTGCTAAAGAAATCCTAGGCAAGTTCCCTAAATCTCTCTAATCCTCAGTTGCTCATCTGTAAAATGGACTTGGGCTGTTTTCCAACACTAACAACCAAATTCTCTAATTCTCTCAACACCAACGGGGCATCCAAAAATTCACTTCCAACTCCAGGTAGTTAGTGTCACATTCCACAGATTTCAGGGCCCAGTCCCACAGGGCTGCCCCTACTTCAGACCCCAGGCACAAGTCCCTGGATACCTGTACTCTGACCAACCGGCTCGAAATCAGGGGTTCTCACTCTCTTCAGGTTCAATATGCAATTACTGAACCCTCTTTAGGTTCAATAATGAGCTAGAATGGCTCAAAGAACTGAGGCAAACACTTAATTACATTTACTGGTTTATCATAGAGGAAACAACTCTGGAACAGCCAGGTGGAAAGATGCACAGGCAGATTAAGAAAGGGGGTGGCCACGGAGCTTCCACGCCCTCTGCAGGCACACAACTCTCCCCAACAACACTCCCCTAGCACCGCCAAGTGTTCACCAACCCAGAAGCTCATCAAGTGCTTTTACTGGGCTTAATCTCCAGCCCCGCTTCCCTTCCAGTTCCAACCCTCTTACCACCTGGTCCTCCCAGGGAGCAGCCCCATCCTAGGCTATCTAGGGGCCCTACCCTAAGTCATCTCAGTAGCATAAATCAAAGATGATCCAAAGGGACTCATTGTGCCTAACAAAGGACCCTCCCCTCACTCAGGAAATTCCAAAGATTTTAGGAGCTCTGAACCAGGAACCAGAGAAAAAGACCAAATACATTTCTTATTCTAGCATTGGAGGATAAGTATTGAATTCTGGGTATATTCTTGGCACAGGGTAGGTGTTCAGTGAATGTTTCCCATCAAATTAATAAAAGTAATGAGGACTGAACTCTGATCTTCTTTGCCCAAAAAATTCCTTTCTGAGGGGGCCTTGTGAGTCATGCCTACAAGTGATAAAATCTCAGTAAACAGGCTTTTATGATGTGGTTTACTTCCCACCCTGAATCCAGTATAGCACCACATAAAAGACAGAAGACCCTTATCTTAACTCAAGCATTCCTTTCTGCTGATTCCTGGTGTTTTGGACAAAGCCTAACTCTTTCAGCCAATTGTCAACTAAAGTATCCCTAAATCCACCTATGACTTGTAAGCCTTCGCTTTAAGATGTCCCACCTTTTCTGGCCAAACCAATGTATGCCTTCTGTGTGCTGATTTATGTCTTTACTTGTAATTCCTGTCTCCCTGAAATGTATAAAACCAAACTGTAACCCAGCCACAGCGAGTCCACTTGCTCAAAGCTTCTTGGGCGTGGTTCCAGGCCATGGTCCTCAAATTTGGCTCAGAATAAACCTCTTTATATTATTTTACAGTTTGGTTTCTTTTCCGTTGACAGTAACATGCCCTAAAATCCAACTACTTGGCTACATGTCCAGGTTCTATTGCTTGAGAGCTGACTGACTCCGGGCAAGGCTATTTAACCTTGGGATCTTTGGTTTTCCATTCCATAAAATGGGAATGACAACCCCAAATCCTAAGGGTAATACAAGGATCAAATAAAATACCGTAAAGGCCCTTAGCACAGCGCTGAGCACTGAACGCTGAGCGGTTAATCCTGGTCATTACTGTCATTCACGACTTTGGTGGAGTCACTGGCAATTCTTTTTCCTCAGATGGCACTAAGGAATAGAGGAAAGTGTCCTGGACACGAAATTCAGAAAGTAGGGGCTCTAATTCCTGCTTTACCAACCACCAGAAAAATCAAAGATTCCCCGGGCCTGTTCTTCCATCTGTAAATGGCAGCGGCAATAACGCAGGGATAAGGCAGAAAAGGAAGGAGAGAGCCGGCCGGGCGCGGTGGCTCACACCTGTGATCCTAGCACTCTGGGACACCGAGGCAGGTGGATCGTTTGAGCTCAGGAGTTCGAGACCAGCCTGAGCAAGAGCGAGACCCCGTCTCTACTAAAAATAGAAAGAAATTATATGGACAACTAAAAAAATATAGAGAGAGACAAAATTAGCTGGGCATGGTGGCACATGCCTGTAGTCCCAGCTACTTGGGAGGCTGAAGCGGGAAGATCGCTTGAGCCCAGGAGTTTGAGGTTGCTGTGAGCTAGGCTGACGCCACGGTACTCTAGCCCGGGCAACAGAGCAAGACTCTGCCTCAAAAAAAAAAAAAAAAAAAAAAAAAAGATTAAAAAAAAAAAAGGAATAAAGGAAGGAAAGAGCCTGAGTGCAGCCATCTCGGCCCACACCAGACCCTGACCACCCTGAAGGAGGAAGTCGCCAGCAAGCTGCAGGTCGGGACCACCCGAGGATGAATGAATTACTAAGCTGGATGCCCTACAAACAGTGTGTGCTTGCCTTTCTGTGATAACAGTTTATGATTAACCTTTATGGCCTGACCACAGAAAATGCTGGTCATGTACAGCTGCTTCCTAATGGGGTTTTTGAACATTTAAAAATGTTATTACCATTGCCCCATAAGGGGTCCCCCTCCTGCTTGGGAAAGGACCCCTACCTCTGTCGATGGAATAGGATCTGTTGTCTGTCTCTATCTCAATAAACTTTCTATCGCTAGCTGCCTCGCTCTAAAATTCTTTCCAGCACAAAGCCAAAACCCACTTTGCGAGTTCAGGGAGCCTTCCTCCCTTCACTGGGGCACCCCCTGCATCAGTAGCTCAGATCTCCATTTATTCTCAAGGCTGTGCTCAGGATCAAAGGAGATCGTATCCAGAAAAGGGCCTTGGAAACCATGGCAAGTGCACATAGGATCTGACCGGGACAGGGAAGCCCCGCCTGGTGCATGAGGGGCGTTGCTAAGCGCCTCTCCTGGGAGATGTTCTCCCAGTGACTGGGCCAGGAAGGATGTTTTTCCCACACTCTCCTGCCCAGCTTGTTGTTAGTCACATTATAATACCTGATTCCTCTCCTTATCAAGCAGGCATCTGCTGCCTATTAGGGCATCTCTTTCCTTATCAGCGATGGGAGAAAAGCCTGTTTACTCTGTCATGACTGGGATGGTGACAATACCGGCTTTTGCACTATCATGCCCACCTGCTGACCCTCTGCTACCTACAAAGCCCGCACCTGGAAGGGGCCGCTAGGGTCCACCTGCTCCCAGGCATCAAACACCACTTAAGACCAGGCGTGGTGGCTCATGCCTGTAATCCTAGCACTTTGGGAGGCTGAGGCGGGAGGACTGTTTGAGGCCAGGAGTTTGAAAACCTGGGCAATAAGGAGACCCCACCTCCACAAAAAATAAAAAAATTAGCCAGGCACGGTGGTATGTGCCTGTAGTCCCAACTACTCGGTTGGCTGAGGCAGGAGGATCGCTTGAGCCCAGGAGTTGGAGACTGCAGTGAGCTATGATCGCACCACTGCACTCATGCCCAGGCAACAGAGCAAGATGCCAAAAAAAAAAAAAAAAAAAGAACAAAAAAACCCCACTTACCCCATCCCATGTCACGGAGCCTCTTCTGTTTGGGAAACCTTGACTCAGTGTTAGAAATATAAAGAAATGCAAGGCAGCTGCCCAGAAGAGGGGCACAGCACACCAGAAAGAACCCAGGATCTGGAATTCAAGGCCAGGCCTTCGAACCCAGGATTCCGCACCACTGTGACTTGGGCAAGCAGCTCTTTCACCCGCTGCTTCATCCCTGCTAAATGGGGGACCAGCAGCCTAGTCTCAGGGTTCCCTGAAGGCCACAGAAACACAGCACAAACGCTAACAGGCTCTTTCATTCCCAGAAGAACAGAAGTTCTACAGAAGCAGGGATTTTCATTGCTTTGTTTACCAGTATATCCCCAATCCCAAACGTGACATTCCATAAATATTTTATTCCTTGATATTAGGAAAGAGCAACAGGTGAGTTCCTCCAGAGCGGGTAACGGAGCTTAATCCAGTGGTGGGCCCACAAAAGCTGTGGGAATTAAAGGACAAACTGGGAGCACTGCATCATTAAAAGTATGTAAATGCTTCCCAGTAATTCATTAGTTTTTCAATATTCCAGACAAACTAACTTTTAAATAACAATCTATGATGAAATGAAAAGAGCAAGGCACAGAAAAGTCTCTATAGATCCATTAAATTGTGGTGGTTGTTTTCTTAAAACATGTGAATATATAAGTAAGTGTGATGTGTGTGCACAGCAGAACACGCACAGACAGAATACTTCCAGAAGGACACATGAGAAGCCTTACCTGTGGCTGGGCCTGGGAGGGAGTGCCATTCGGATCAGGTTTTCCGGTAGGAAGGAGTCTAGCACCATGTGAACTTTTACTACATGCACTGGTGAGTTTTACAATTCAAAAACCAATGAATAAAATTATTTAAGTAAAAAAAGTAATTCATTGCCTCTCACCTTTTCCCTTAAGCTCTACTTGTCAAAGTTCTGTCTATCCTTTTCCAAGACCTTGCTCGAATCAGTCCCTCCACAAAACCTTCCCAGACGTGGAATCACCTCTCCCTTCTGCTCCCACAGTGCGTTTTGCTTAGACCCTAATTCAGCACAGTCCTCTGCACCTCTGCTGCCACAGCAGGCACTTAACACGATTACTGAGTCAATCAATCCACTTATCGTTCAGATCAATCTGCTTCTAACTAGCCCAGTGGTCTCAGACAAATCACCTAAAATCACTGGACTCTGGTTTTCTTCTCTGTAATCAAGGGACAATGATAGCACCTACTTTGCAAGTACCTCTGGTGACAAAATAAGCATATACAGAGTTTGGCCCAACAAGCCTAGCACCTAGGAGGTAAATCTGTAAAAATACGTCTGTCTTTTTAATACATTTACGGAGGTACAACTGAAATACAATAAACTTGAACATGTTTAAGATGTACCATTTGAGCAAACTTTGACACACATGTACATGCTACCTATTAGTCTTCCTTTCCTCCCACTATTCAATGAATATTTACTGATTGAAGCCAGGGATGCCTTTTAGTAGGGTATGTTTGCATCTACCCCTCAGGCACCAGAGGCGCATGGCAGGATGGGGTCTCTCTCCTCTTTATGGTTCCCCGCTGGACACACCACTGCAGCTGCTCACTAAATGCTACTATCACAGCAATAAGAAGGGAATGGATAATCACTGTAAACCTCTCCTCCTTCTGAACCACTATTTCTTCTAGAGGCTAGCAGCCTCCTTCAAACCGCCAGCTCACATGCTGTGGAAAGTACAATAGCTGTGGAGGCATCACGAGTCCAGGGGGAGATGCAGGGATCACAGCCCAGCCGAGGAACCAATCACAAAACTGCATCAACAACCTCAAATTGCAAAAGAGAGCCCAGGCCTCAAAAAGTTATTTAGAAGCACAAGAATATTGCACCATCGCTGGCTTCTCTGTTTAATCAGAGGGCAGGAAGCCAGTAGTAGTTTAAAAAGATAACAAACTCTTCAGTGATTAAATAAAACAGGGCATAAATGCTCATTAATCCAGCCTCAGTCCTCAGCAAAGTCCCAGGGCTCTCTCTTCATTCCAACTGAACAGCACAAGAGCAGGAAATCTGAGGAAGGAAAAGAGACAAGCAACCAGCAACCCTAATGGCTTAATCCTACAGAACGACATCTTCCTCGGGCACACATATGGGAGGAGGACCATTTGCAAGATATAAAAAAAATTTATTTTACTGAGAAGGTAAACACTTCCGAATTATAAAATGATCAATGTGGTCCCTAAAAACTGATTTTCCAGTCACGGAACACAGATGCTTTAATGGTAAACAAAAGTAATCACCATCATTTTAATACAGTTTAGCCCATGGAAGACAGTCCACAAATGCAACCTTGGAAATAAGAGGGTGAGGATTTTCTCAGTACCTTCCTGAGTGAAAAACTTTTCATTTTTGAACAGATCGACTTGGGTTTGAGGGACTATTCAGCCTGATTTATTGTTTGCTTTCAAATTACAGATCAATTTGCCAGATTTTTCTGGGATCTACAGCAAGTTAAAAGGTCTCATGACTCAAATTAGTTTAACAACATCTAACCTAGGATTTTAAAAATGAACAAACTTATTAACGTCTAAGGCAGGAGTTGGTAAAATAAGCATGGAGTAAACAATAATAATAGTTCACATTTACTGTTGACTCTGTAATACATTTCTAGGCCATTTACATCCACTAAGAAATTTACGAGGCACAACCACCATATACAGGAGACATTATTACTTATCCTCATTTCACAGATGACAAAACGGAGGCTCAGAGAGGTTAATTTGCCAAATGTGTCACAGTAAGTGACAGAGCCCCAACAGAAGACCACCCTGTATGATTCTGGAGCCTGCAACCCTTAATCACTATCCACAAATGTAAACCAAGAAGGTTACTTACAAACCAAAGGAAAGCAGGAGACTGTTTTGTCCTTTAGGAAAATTAGTCTTTCAGTCCTAGTGTTTTGTTTTTTAAATGTCAAGCTATGACTCATTTCTCTATTTACTTTCTAGAGTCTCTGCTCTGTGTCACCTTTGACAAAAATCAGATCTCAACTGGACAGACACCTAACATTTACAAAGCTTTAATTATTCCAATGCCATGGACTTATAAAATCACATGCTCTAAGAAATGGAAGAAGAAAATGAGTGGCAAGAAATTGTTAATTAGTCAGAGCCTCACAGTGCAGTGAGTTACAGTAAAATCGAGAAGGTGGAGCCAGGTGCAATGGCACACACCTGTAGTCCTAGCTACTAGGGAGGCTCAGGCAGGAGGATTGCCAGAGCCCAGGAGTCCCAGACCAGTCTGGGCAACATAGTGACAGCCTGTCTCAAAAAAAAAAAAAAAAATTGAGAAGGTGCCCAGAGTCTCTACCACTTACTAAAGAGGTCCAAAAAGAGCTCCCATTTTTTTTAAAGAGTTTACATTAGGTAGGGGAGGTAGACACTTTCTGCTTCTCTCTGCTGTCCCCTCAACCCCTCACTAAAATACCTTTAGCCCTATCCCAAAGGGAGGGGCATGGGCCGAAATGTATCCCCCCAAAATTCACAGGTTGAAGGCCTAACCCCAGTATCCCAGAATGTGACTGTATTTGAAGACATGGTTTTAACGATGTAATTCAGTTGTAATGAGCTCATTGCGGGGGGTGGGGGAGGAACCTAATCCAAAATGACCTGTGTCCTTATAAGAGGAGGAAATGAAGGCACAGACATGCACAGAGGGAAGACCATGTGAAGACAGGGAGAAGGCAGCCATCTACAAGCCAAAGAAAAAGGAACCAAATGAAGGAACCAACATCTTGATCTCAGACTTTTAGCCTTCAGAATTGCGAGAAAATAAATTTCTGTTGCTTAAGCCACCCGTTGTCAGGCCTAGCAAACTAACGCAGGGAGTAAAAAATGCAAAGGAAACTTGGGTCTTCATGGTGTAATGGGAAAAGCATATAATCTGGACATGATCAGGGTTTTCACTCAAAGTAAGTTTGCAACTTACTTACTATATAAACCCAGACATGTTCCTTAACTCTCTAAGTTTTAGTTTCCTAAACTATAAATTGAAAAAGATAATAATAACGCTGACCTCAGTATTAAATGAAAATGTATGTGAAATTTGAACAGTGAATACAATAAGACCTACCATTTATTGGTGCCTGCCATGTGGTGGGCACTTTCTACACATCAACACCTCTACGGCTTTACAGCTGCTCTTCAAGTTAGATATTACTGTGATTACTTCACAATGAAGGAAACTTGTGACCTTCACAAGCAAAAATTTGGTCAGAGAGATCAAAGAATTGGTTCAAGGCCATAGATCTAGGGTGAAGAATCCATCCCCAGCCTCTCCTATTCTAAAGCCTATGCTATTTCTGGCTGCTTCCCTGGGACACTTGGATACAATGTGATAATAATAATAATACATGTTTATTAACTGATTAATATCTATTAATATCACACCATTCACTCCTGGGTGGATCATGGATAAATTAACCAGATGGGGGAGGTGCCAGATTGCAGAGTTCCTTAACCACCATGAACATGAGGACAGATGCAAATGAAGGAATCAGAACTCCTCTCTCTAAAAAGATTCAGGCTTTAAAGGAAGCAAAATCCATCTTGCCGTAAAGCACCGTAGAGGGCAAAGGGCTTTAGTAGTCCTCATCCCACAGAAGAGCCCAGGAGCCCATGTAAGCAAGGTGAAGCTTTCCCATTTCACAGATGGGGAAATAAAGGCTTACCAGGAGTCCCATCCAGGGCAGCCTTTGCACCAGCCAAGGTCAGGAGGCCTCCTTCCTTGAGGTGCTTGGTAGCAAGGTGGCTGGAGATGGTCGACGTCCAAACACTCTGCTTCCACATCATGTCGCAGTTTTTAAAGAGAGCTGAGTGAGAAAACATGTGGGCTAAGCATTCCCAGGGAAGAAACCAAAAGGCGAGCTCAACACACGCAGCCCTACACTCAAGAAGCCTTCCCAGCCCCTCCTCGTCCCCAGGTCCCCAGGTCCCTGTCTACAGCAAGGTCTGATACAAACGGCACGGGGGCTCGGTGGTCACACAGACACAGGTACAAATCCAGGCCATATGATCCCCTGAGTCTCAGCTTCCTTACATGCAAACTGGTAAAATTTTAGCCAATAACTTTCAGCAAATAAATCTGGAGTTAACTGATTTGCTCGACTGGCTTTAATTCAAAGATTGTTTTACTTTATGAAGGATCAGATTTGTAATAAGAACCTACATGTCTATTTAATACATCAGGTTTTCCCCGTGATAAATATCCAAGGGACTATTATATGGCCATAAAGAGGGCTTTTACAGAGCTACATTTTTTGTGGTTAAAAGTTTAATGCCAGCTTTAAAGACTCTTTAAAAAGAGAGCTGAAATAACCATTTCACACTTGTTTTAACTCTCTGGTCTTGCCAGAAACAAAAGGAAGAACAAGTGGTAACATACATCACTCCATCAACTGGGCAACTCACAGGGCACGTGGAACCCCGTGATACAGAGAGAATGGCCAGCCAGGCGCGGTGGCTCACGCCTGTAATCCTAGCACTCTGGGAAGCCAAGGAGGGAGGATCGCTTGAGGTCAGGAGTTTCGAGAACAGCCTGAGCAAGAGCGAGACTCTGTCTCTACTAAAAATAGAAGAGATCAGCTGGGCGTGGTCACTCATACTCGTAGTCCTATAGTCTCAGCTACTTGAGAGGCTGAGGCAGGAGGATCACTTGAGCCCAGCAGTTTGACGTTGCTGTGAGCTAGGCTGATGCCATGGCACTTTAGCCCAGGAAACAGAGCAAGAATCTGTCTCAAAAAAAAAAAAAAAACCAGAAAGAGTGGCCTCCTGATATAGGAGCAGGGATCAGTAGGAAAGAACCAAGGCATTGCATTTCTCTGCTAAAAAAGACTAGAGAAAAAAATTGATGGATCCACATTTATCACCTTTTGCTCCCAAAATACATGAAAGAGTTATCAGGCTATTTTTCCAACCTGATCCCACAAAATACCAATCTTACATTTAAGTGTAGTTCACAGAATTTCAATTTCTTTTTAAATGCCTTTGGCTAATAAATGTGGAAGGGATGATAAAATTAGAAAACTACCATTTTCTAACCCCACCTACAGTAACTGCATCAGGCAGGGATTATCAATGGATGCTTAAAACCACTGGGTGAATAGTATTTGGAGACTAGAATATTTACACAGATACCAAAGTGCCATCCCACAGATACTTAACTTATGAATGCAAACAGAAAAGTGTAGTTTTCCAATGGAAGTCTGGCAGTTACCACTTCAACCAAACATCTGATTCGGCATCTTCATGAGTAGGGCAATCTGACATGCTGAGCCTCCAGTGTGGTGTAACATGAAGTACACACCATCACTTGGAAAGAAGTCTAGCCTCAAAACTATTTAATCTGGATCCAATCAAGTCCCTGGACCTAAATTCCAATTCACAGGAAATACCAGGGCTGGAGGAACAAGTCAAACAATACCTTAAAAAGACATGTTCAGACAAATTCAGAATGTGAGACATTCTATATGAAAACTGCCTGGGACTCACCAAAAAGTCTTACCATGGGGCAAAAGAATTCTAGATTAAGAGACTAAAAACTACAACAACATAATATGCAGTGTATAAACCTTGAGTGGAACATGTTTAGGGAAAAAGACAACTATAAACAGACAAGGAATATGGACTGAGTATCATTAACCTTACAGGATTACTGCTAATTTTCTTAGGTATAACAGTTTCATGATAATGTAGAATGGGCTGCTTGGGAGATGCGTGCTGAAATATGATTAGACGTCAACTTACTTTCAGAAGGTTAACCAAACAATACACAAAGTGCACACACACAAGAAAGCAAACGTTAACAATTACTGAATCTAGATGAAGGGTGTAAGGGTGTTCATTGAACTGTTCTTTCAACTTTTCTGGTATGTTTAAAAATGCTCATAATAAAGAGTTGAAAAACGTAATCAGCTTTAGTAAAAGCGCAATTTTGAGTTCTTCTGACCTTCGGAATGATCTCTGCAATTCCTACACATCCCCCAATGCCTGAATAAGCCTTTGAGGCTTGGGCAGAAACCACACTGATTTCATTCTGTGTCCACTTGAAACTTCAAACTCAATGTCCCCCTCTGCTCACCGCCTCCATGGGAAATTTCTGCTTCATCTGTAAAATGGGGGAGTTAATCGCTAGCTCACAGACCTATTGTAAAGTTTCTGGGAGATTCACAGAAAAACAGCTGGCCTGACACCTAGTCTATACCCGATCCCTGTCAGCTGGACAAAGAGCAAGCAGAGCGGCATGAATGATTAACTCAGGAGGGGACTCACACTTGGATTTGGCACTGCCTCCGGCCCATCCTCCAGCCACGCAAAGAATCGCATCCACCTTCTCATTGCCCAAGAGCTTTCCAACCTCAGCAGTCACCTTGAACACAGGAACAAAAAGATGCATAAACTGTAAGGCAAACCAACACAGGCTAGCTCTTCAAAGATACCTCAGTTTCTTCTTCTCTTCTTTTTAAGCCAATTTATAGTACCTACCAATTAACACTTTGAAAATTAGATGGAGGACAAATCTCTGATGAGCATTTTGGACAGTGAAGCCCAACTACATTTCAGTGTGATTTTTATAAAGCAATCTAGAGTCTCCTTATAAACATTCTAAAATGTGGGGGCATAAGCACCCCCTGAAACAAAACAATTAATAAAGAAAAACAGGAAAAGGTTTTTATTTTTTATTTATTTATTTTTTTTTGAGACAGAGTCTCGCTTTGTTGCCCGGGCTAGAGTGAGTGCCGTGGCGTCAGCCTAGCTCACAGCAACCTCACACTCCTGGGCTTAACCGATCCTACTGCCTCAGCCTCCCGAGTAGCTGGCACTACAGGCATGCGCCACCATGCCCGGCTAATTTTTTCTATATATATTTTTAATTGGCCAGATAATTTCTTTCTATTTTTAGTAGAGATGGGGTCTCGCTCTTGCTCAGGCTGGTCTCGAACTCCTGAGCTCAAACAATCCGCCCGCCTCGGCCTCCCAAGTGCTAGGATTACAGGCGTGAGCCACCGCACCCAGCCAGGAAAAGGTTTTTAAAAAAAAAATCACCTAGAGCTTCACTGCCCACATCTAACATTCTGGTATTCCTTTCTAGGCTTCTTCACAAATCACAGAATCATAATCTAAGATGATCAATTCTATGCTCCTCCCAATTCAAAAATCTCTTTAACTGCAACTCCAAAGAAAATGCCAAAGAAAAATTATAGGAAAAATCAACAGCAAGAAAAAATACAGTCAATGCCAACATGTTGGTAAATATTGAGTACATGGGGGTTCATTTTAAAGATTTCTCTACTTCTATGTTTGTTTGAAATTTTAAAGCATTGAAAATATACCCATGCCCTCTTGTTATAATTTATTAAGAGAATAGTCTGGCAAGACAGGCGATTCTGGCCATCGGCCACGACTCTTCCATATTTCTCTGGAATGGCTGTGGTGACGCCTCCCAATAGCTTCATTAAGATCAACCTTCTTAAGACTTAAATCAAAACTCTCTCTCTCTCAGAAGCAACATTATATTAGTCTATCACTTCTCTCTCCAATTTTACAACAAAAATGAATGTCATGTTGTTCGTTCAGAAATTCTGAATGGGGGGCAAAAGTGGAAAGAAATAGGAATTTTAAAAGCTCAGCTTATAAAAACTTAGGCATTTCTCGTCTTTGTCTTACAGAAGCACTCTATCATCAAGGCTCAGATGGGGACAACCTCCACATTCAAAAACCCACATGGATACTGGAAACCTGCAATTAACCAGAGCAGAAGAGACACTGAAGAGACATTGATTACAGAGACCACACCTGGCAGGCTGCTGTTCTCCACACTACCCTTCCACTTAGTTTTGGCTTTTATTCCTTTATTCACATGAAGCTATTCTGCTTCAAGGCAGCTTAGCAAAAGTGGTTAAGAGCACAGCCATCAAACCTGGCTGTGCCACCTACCACCTGCTTGACCTTGGACAAACGCCAGGGCCTTTCTGTGCCTCAGCATCCCCATTTTGTTTTTTTTGTTTGTTTGTTTTTTTTTTTTTTTTTTTTTTGAGACA
>CM052437.1:78889775-78913477 GCA_028533085.1 Varecia variegata
CCCTCTATATCCCAGGCACCATGCTGAGTGATCTGCATGTGCTATTTCACTTTACTTCAAGCAGTAATTCTATGACAGATTAGTAAACTGAGGCATGAGAGCCTCGAACATTGGCCCAGAAGAATAAGACTTTGAACCCAGGTCTTCAATAGCTAGAGTTCTACTTAACCATACCTCCAATCAGCATGACAAGGCCTTATTGAGAATCAGGTGTTTCCCACAGAGTTTTTCTTTTTTTTTTTCCCTGAGACAGAGTCTCACTCTGTTGTCTGGGCTAGAGTGCCGTGGCATCAGCCTAGCTCACAGCAACCTCAAACTCCTGGGCTCAAGCGATCCTCCTGCCTCAGCCTCCCGAGTAGCTGGCACTACAGGTGTGCACCACCATGCCCAGCTAATTTTTTCTATATATTTTTTAGTTGTCCAGCTAATTTTCTTTCTATTTTTAGTAGAGATGGGGTCTCGCTCTTGCTCAGGCTGGTCTGGAACTCCTGAGCTCAAACGATCCACCCACCTTGGCCCCCCAGAGTGCTAGGATTACAGGCGTGAGCCACCACGCCCGGCCCCCACAGAGTTTTTCTAAAAATAATTGCTTAATCCTCCAAAACAGCAAAAGTTGACATAGATCCATCATTTAGGCAGAAATATGACTCAATGATATTACACATGTCCTGCCTTCTCAAATCGTGCTTAATGTTAACTAACATTATTGATCATTTATTAACATGCCAAGCAGTCGTCTAAGTTTTTTATATGTATTATGTCATTTATTACCAGAAAAATATTTGCTACTTCAAGGTCATTGTGTTGAAGATGAGCCGTTGTATTTCAAAGACCTGAATTCTAACTCCAGCGCTGATATCCAGTTTTCCTAGGGGAAAAAATGGTTAGAATAGTAGTACATCCCTTGCCTACCACAAAGGGTTGCTGGAGCATCAGGGGTGATTGTGCATATAGTAAAAGTCCTTTGTACTTGGTAGAGCGCCAGACAAGCTTGGAGATACTCTTTTTTATTTTCCTGGAGAGAGGCCACAGAAGTGAGCCCCCATTATAAGGAAGGAAATTGGCATTCCCATTAGCACGTCCCTTTCCTCCAAGTGAGATTCCTGGGACCCCTATCAGTTAACAATACAACTTCCTAGACCCTCCCTCCAGACTCCTGCGACCACATAAAAAATGTTACCCTGCCTATTCTGCTCAATATTGCTCCCCAAAGGTATGGACAGAGTGTCTCTTACCAGTCTCACGTGACATTAAGTTGACATTCAGCAGTACAATAAAAGTCAAAATGTAAAAAGCCACAGTATAAGATGGAAAGTAGAGAATATTGCATTCCTAGTGTCTACAGATTAAAAGGAAAAGACAGATTTTTCACTATTAGAAGAGATCAGTACCCCAGCAGGGGGGCTACGATTTGGTAACACATGAGAAAAACATTTTTCTGTCCCATTTCAGGTGACATGGAAGGGGCTGCAGGGGAGAGGAATGTTAAGTATTGGGGTCCAGGCTGCCCTAACAGCCAAAAATTGATGACTCTGGTCAGTTCTACCCTGGGCAGATTTACCCAGTGATAAATCCACAAAGCCCTGTTTACACATTTCAATTAAAGCCTTAAGAACAAGGGTCATTTCATGGTATTAATAACAGTTCTGGGGATTCTGACAGCAGTGACATTTTACAGAAAGAAATGCCAGGGCACACGCAAAGAGATCAACATTTGATACTGGGCGTTGTTGGCAACATTCAAGTGCTAACAATTCCATTTTTGTTTTTCTTCAGCCATATGCATTTTTTGGGATTGGTTAGCATCTCTTTGTCATTGGATCTACCTGGTTTTTGCCTGTTAATAACTTTCTCATCATTATGAGGTCCACACCAGGGTTATTTAAATGCTTGAAACGAGGAACAATTAAACCCTCTGCTGAAACCTTAGTCTAGTGGAAGATATAGGGTTACTTCCTCAGTAACACAGTCCGCTACACAGTCAGGTGAAGATTGTCTCTGTAGAGGCTTCCGAATGTGGTTGTAGTAAACATGGGCTGTGGAGGCAGCTGAGGGAGGACCAGGAGATGGACTTGAAATCTTGAAATGGTGCATTTGGGAGAGCTGACCTTGGAGAAGGGCATTGCCGGGTGTCTGGAAGATGTCAACATCCCCCGCTGCTGTTCGGAGACCTTGAGGATGACCCGCACACACTAGCATGCCTGGATGGTTCAAAAAGGCGTGGTATGGGCTGGCATCTGTGCTTAGCTTCTCCTCCTTCATCCTGATCATCATTGCCCTGGCGGTGCCCCACTGGTTGAGTGGGAAAATCCTTTGTCAGACTGGAGTAGATCTGGTCAATGCCACGGAACTGGAGCTGGTCAAATTCATTGGGGACATTTACTACGGGCTCTTCCGAGGGTGTAAGGTTCGGCAGTGTGGGCTCGGGGGCCGCCAGTCCCAATTCACAAGTGAGTATGTTGGGGGCATAAAAGCTGGTTTAGATCCTTTTTTATTTTTTTTAATTTGTAAAGGGTGCTTATGTCCAAATGTGGAATTTGACTGCTGCCTCAAAGTCAGGCATGTCAAAGCCAAAGGTTCTTGTTTGGCACCGAAAAGGGACCATTCTTCCTTTCTTTCTCCCTTTTTCTGTAGAGGTATATAGAAACATTAGAAATAAGGATCTGTATATTTTTGTCGTTTACCTCTATTAATAACGACTATTAAAATACTGAGTACTTACATGTGTCAGGCATTCCACTAAGTGCTTCATACAGCTTGTCTCTTTTAAGCCTTACCACGAACTTACAAAGAAGGAATGATTAATGTCCCATTTTGCAGAGGAGTACACTGAGGGTTGGAGAGGTTACACAACTTGCCCGAGGTCACCCAGCCAGGAAAGAGCAGAGCCAGATCCCAGACGCAGGCCTCGTGACTTGGATATTTTCAACAACAACAAAAGGCAGATGGAGACTGCCTGCAGAGATAACAACCTCAAGAAGCATGATAACTGCTTCCATGTCTACTTATATAAAAGCCTCGTAGTTTGAGATAAAGCAAAGGGGCACTGGAATCAGACTGCCCAGTTTGAAGCCCAACTGTGATGTTCCCAGGCGGGGAGACCTCAGGCACAACACCTGCCTGTCCTCCTGAACGTGATTGGGCACGGACTTTGGCCCACATTCGGTGTCCCTGCGGAGCCGCTCAGGATGTAAACAGAGCGGTCTGCGCAAACACCAGTGAGGCAGGAATCCAAGCCAGGCTTAGGAAGGGTCTCTCACAAAGGAAAACACAAAACAAAAAAGACCATCTTCTGCAAGCCTTTAGAATCAAGATCACTGCTGAGAACAGTGTCCTACAAAACCATAATTAAACACCATGCCAATGAAAGGGGATAAGGAATTTTATTCATTACCTGATTTCTGTATTTCAGAATTGTAGTAGCTTTTAGAAACCTGGCCATGGTAAGACTCTTACTAAATGTGTAAAGACAGAAAGCTGGAACCATTGACAAATATAATACAAATTGTCATCATTTATATACATGAAGAATATATATATATGTTATGTATATTCAAGAAAAAATCTCTGAGCATATTTAAATTGGATCTTAGATATTGGAAAAATAGTTTCATTAAAAACATAGCCTAAGGACAGGCCCAGTGGTTCATACCTGTAATTCTAGCACCCTAAGAGGCCAAGGCGGGAGGATTGCTTGAGCTCAGGAGTTCGAAACCAGCCTCAGCAAGAGTGAGACCTCATCTCTACTAAAAATAGAAAAAATTAGCCAGGCAACCAAAAATAGAAAAAATAAAAAATTAGTCAGGTGTGGTGGTGCAGGCCTGTAGTCCCAGCTACTCAGGAGGCCGAGGCAGGAGGATCACTTGAACCTAGGAGTTTGAGGTTGCTGTGAGCTAGGCTGACACCACAGCACTCTAGTCTGGGCAATGGAGCAAGACTCTGTTTCAAAAAAAAAAAAAATAGCATAAAAGTTGAAAATACACACACATAAACAAAAAATCAATAAAAATAAAAGCAATACTAAAAAGGAACTGTGACAACTCTATGCAGTACTTGATTCTGAACTGGATCTCTTTGCTGTAAAGGATGCCATTGGGACTGTAGGGGCCAAGGGAAAACTTCCCCTTTGCCCTCTGAAGGTTCACTGACAAAGGCAGGTTAATGGGAGAAATGGCATACAAATTTACTAGTGTGCACAGTGGCAGGGGGCGGGCAGGGACCCTCACAGAATGATGGCCCCATATCCCAATGGGGTACAGATGGTTAAATACTCTTCTTCTCAGGGAAAAGGAAGATGGGAAAGTGTGGATGATTTTAAGGGGGTAGTAAATGATTTTTAGAGGAATTCAATGGATTTGAAAAACATACAAAGTCTGTTGGGGCCACAGAGCAGACAATGGTTTGTGACAGAAGTCTGTCTAGGTGTGTTGACAGACTTCAGTCTTTCTTCCAGCGATAGGAATTCAGTTAGGGAAAACTTAGGGAAGGGACCAGAGGTCATTGTTTTGTTCTTTGGGGGGCTCAGACTTTAAGGGCAGATAAGGGAACTTCAGAGAACAATTTCGTCCTGTGCTTTGGGAGAGACAGAGCATTGAGAGACAAGAGGGGGGACAGTCAGAGAGACCTTGAGGCCTCTTGCTCAGTTCAGCGTGTCAAAGCGCCATACTTTGGGCTTTTGGTTTCTGAGCCCCAACAGGACAGTTGGTGAAACTTGAATGGGGTGAGAGGACTAAACAGCAGTCACCTACCGGGGTTAGCCTAACGATAAGACCCTTGCCATTCCCAGCTCACAGAAATTTAAACTGCCACTAGTTGGAAGCCATGAGCAAATGTGTGCCCACCGGAGGAACTCAGTACACATTGCTTGCCCTCCTCCCTCTTCCTTCTGAGCACAGCCATGGGAAACATTCCCCTGCCTTCACCTAGCGCAGTCTGGTCTCTGAAGCATCTGCACTGTGTGAGACGCATGAAGAATGTTTTATCCTGAGTAGGATAGTATTTGAGAAGGTTTTGTTTCCTGCTGCCACGGGGCTGTCCCAAAGGAGGGGATATGAACACCCATTCACAGTACCTTGCATGTGATTCCCTTTGAAACCTTTTCCTAGGAGGCTGAGGCCAGGTTCCTCCCGTGTTTGGCTGGTTTGACACTGCAGTTCAGGGACACTGCGTGCATCTGAGGTTCTCTAGTTCCAAGCTAGTCTCCTTTAGATTTACTGCCTTTAATTCCAGCACAGTGTAACCTCAAAGCAGCTATGGGGTGTGTCACAGCCTCCCACCCCCAACTTGGTCAGGGTTTACCTACTTCTGCCACTTATTGTTGGTCTGTAGAAAAAAAAAAAAATCCCTGCTTGCGGGGAATGTGCAGATCAGCAGAGATGGGGATGCGAGAGCACTTTGTAAACTGTGGAGTAGGGAGTTTTTATTGGGTCTCGTCTACAAACAGCCTGTTTTCTCATCTCAGCGCTCTCCCTTAGAGTCACCCAAGGGAATCAATTCCCACACCAGTCATGGAGAAAGCCAAAGAACTATTTTTTTATTTTTATTTTTGTTTTTACTTTTTTAAAAATAATATATATATTTTATTAGCTGTCCATATAATTTCTTTCTATTTTTAGTAGAGACGGGGTCTCGCTCTTGCTCAGGCTGGTCTCGAACTCCTGAGCTCACACAATCCACCCGCCTCGGCCTCCCAGAGTGCTAGGATTACAGGCGTGAGCCACTGTGCCTGGCCTCAAAGAACTATGCATCACAGATGATTAAGGTCCTTTTTTATACCGAGACCTTATGAAATAAAAACAAGTCAACCTGACTATTTGGGTGGCTGGAGAAAGAAAGAGACGAACATTAATCTAGCGATGTCCACACATTCAACTGTACTATTGAGTATTTACAGGCCGGGTATTATTAGGAAAACAGCTATGAACAAAAGAGAGCAGTGCCTGCCCTGGAGAAGCTCACCATCTGGTAAAGGAGAAGTGGGTAAATGTGTACTAGGCACAGGACACGTTACTATCTGAAGCCACCTTTCATAGTTCATTTCTTTCAATTTTTACTATGTGAGGGGAGAAATGTTATTGTGCCCATTTTACTGATGAGTAAATTGGAAATCAGAGATATAAATACCTGAAAGAATTTTTGTAAAAGCACCTAACACAGTGGGTTGCTTTGCATTTTTTTGTTCTCTGGTTCCCTCCCTAGTTCCTGCCCCAAGTATTCCTCCCATCGCCAGGACCTGGCTTTGACTTCAAATGTCCCGCTTTTCCCATTGTCGTTGCTGGGTGGGACAAAAGGAACTGCCAGGCTTGTCTAGGATCAGAAGCAAGCAAATTATCTAATGCTTTTGGATGCTGATAGAATGATTAATCAATTCTGATATTCAAGTAAGGTAGCTCTAATGCATACAAAATATGAATATTTATTAAAAATCAAAATAAGAACTCTAGAATTCAAGTGACACTACAATTAGAATTTTAAACCTCTGCTTATCTAAATTTTCTGATTCTTCTACTATAGGCCCTGTAACAGTGTAGCTAAGCCAACACTTTCTGGTTGCAGGAACTTGGCTAAGCTATTTCACTCCTCTGAGCTTCAGTTTTCTCCACTGTAAGAATGAGAGAGAGTGTCCATGAGCAGGAAGAGAAGGAGTGTGTGGAAATGCCTGGCACAGAGTCTGTACCAGTATAGGCAGCCGTTGTTATTTATCACCATGGATCATGTGCTTTTATGGTTGTGGGTTTTAAGCTGGAAACTTAAATTTCTTAAGTCAGAGACATCTCAAACTCTTAGAAACTGGGTACAAATATGAAAGGCGAGTGAGCCTCAGCTTTCCTGGGGCAGCATTGTGGGATAGGACCAAATGCAGAGTCACCTCTCAAAAAGTAAATGGGGCTGGGCACAGTGGCTCACACCTGTAATCTCAGTGCTTTGGGAGGATGAGACAGGAGGATTGCTTGAGATCAGGAGTTTGAGACCAACCTGGGCAACATAGCAAGACCCCATCTCTACAAAAAATAAAAAATTAGCCAAGCATGGTGGCACATGCCTGTGGTCCCAGCTACTGGGGAAGGTGAGGCAGAAAAATAACTTGAACCCAGGAGTTTGAGGCCACACTGAGCTATGGTCAAGCCACTGCCCTCCAGCCTGGGTGACAGAGCAGGACCCCAGAGCTCCTAAGGAAAGATTCAAATTTCCAAATAGTGACATATATGAAAATTAATAAGATCTCAATCAACTGGGAGATCCTGAGTCCTGGAGTATGGCACATGAACATGGGAATTGAATGAGATTTACCCTTTGCCAATAAAGATTTTTTTTTAATACAGTTAATTCACTTCCTACTATGGAAGCTGAGGACTGGGCATTCTTTACCACCTTCTCTATATCACTCCACGTGTCTAAAATTCCCTCTTCCCCATCATCCTAATATGGTTATTTCTCAATTTTTTTATTAAATCAAATCTGGATATGGGTTCATATCATTATGTGGGTATGATTATTTCTTTTTAAAAGCTGAATTGTGTGCATTATTGGTACCTTAATTTATTAAGTCAATCCCTTATTGATTCACATGTTGGTTTTTCTCCAACCTTTTGTTATTGTAATGAATATTCAATATTTAATCCAGGCTTTGAGCACACATGGGAGTGCTTCTGGAAAATAAATTCCTAGAAGTGAATTTGCTTTGCTAGATGTTGCCAAATTGCCCTCTAACAAGGTTGTATGAATTAATATCCCTGCAAGATTGGAGAGTGCCTCCCCCGACACTAGCGTCAACACAGTGTATTAGCAAACACTTTGATCTTTGGCAATCACATAAGTGGCTATTTTCTATTTTAAGGGTTTGGTGAGCATTACTATGCTAGTCATGTGTTCTAAGGATTGCACGGTCAAGAAAGGGGATAATGAAACACTCTAAAAAATCGGGCATATGCTACCGTGTTTGGAATAAAAAGGGGCTGTGGGTTTGAAAAGAGAAAAAAAAGTTAAAAGACATTGAGATGGGAAGGAAGCACAGGGAAGGAAGACAAACACCCTGGAAAGGAGCTCGTCTTCCAGGGTAAAGTTTCCAATGCCGATGAGATAACCACAGGGAGATAAAAAATAAATGGAAATACAGAACTGGAAAGAAAGTTAGATGGGAACTAAGGACGTATACGTGGAGTGCCTGGAAACTTGTGAGTGGGACGGACCCCTTACAGGACGATGGACAAATACTGTAGCTGTCAGGGTGGGGAGACGCAGGGAAATGAGAGAGGCAGGTGAGCCAGGAAAGGAAGCAGAGGGGAGAAGAGTTGGAGGAGGAAGAGGAGAACCAGGAAAGCTTTGGGTCCCGGAGACAAATGAGGGGCTGGTCAGTGGGATCAGATGACACAGAAGGGAGGTCGGTGCTCAACAGATGGACGCAGATTCAACCAGAAGGTATTCGGCAAAAACCATGGAGCAGCTGCAGAGGAATAGCTATGCTCAGGGGTTCTTTAGCTTTCATAATTTTAAATCCTTCACTTATAACTACTAAAAATAGTGACTCGAAATTCTTTATACCGTATAGTATATAGAACTACAATCCCATATGAAATTTAGGATTGCCTTGGCCAAACACAAGGGATTTAATATCTCCAAGCCCGTAGGTAAAGGGAGCTGATAAAATCCACCTCATATCTTGAATAAGGCGATAGATATATAAGATGCTCAGCCCATGACTGTGTTCAGTAAATGTCGATTACCCTCGATTCATATGTAGCTATTACTCTCTCCATTGTACTGATGGAGAAACTGAGGCTTGTGGAGTCACATGACTTTCCCAAGTCAGAGAGTCAAAATGTTAACAGCAATAACCACAGCCACCATTTCTGAGAACTCCTTCCCAGGCAGTATTTGAAGGACTCTATTATATCATTTCATCTCCACAGCTAGTACTGGTCCACAGACAGAGACAACAAATACAAACTAATATTTCCCTAACTTATTCTGCCACATTTGTATGGCAAATTAATATTTTCATGAAGTCTTGTGCAACATGAGAATGACCTGTCCTTCATACATGGGAGTGACACGTCTGCCTTGCTGAGTCACCACCCGGGGCTTGTGTATATCAGTTCACATCAGATCCCAGAGCTGCAGGGTCGATGCAACTTGAATTGACAGCTGGGGCACATTTTGATTTTGTGTCCCCTCCAAGGAAGAGAGGACTGTTGGTCAACTGACAAGTGGCAACTCTGGGGGCCGTGAGTCCAGCGCAGGAAGCCTCCTGCTGTGTGAAAACCCAACGTGTGCTGCCTTGTCCTCATCCCTGTCCATCAGAGCCTTCCTGGTAAGCAAGCTCAGGCTTTAGGACAGCGATCCGAGCTCTGACATGGAAATAACGGCTGTGTCTTCTCTCCCCAGTCTTCCCACACCTGGTGAGGGAGCTCAACGCAGGCCTTCACGTGACCATCCTGCTGCTGCTGTTCCTGGCCCTGGCCCTGGCTCTGGTCAGCACGGGCTTTGCCATTCTCAACATGGTCCAGGTCCCATACCGGGCAGTCAACGGCCCCGGGGGCATCTGCCTGTGGAATGTCCTCGCAGGTAAGAAGTCCCCTCGGGAGAGAAGCTCATGTCTACACCCTCACCAAGTAGTTGGCCAGAAGGTACTAAGGAACTAAAATGCCCCCCTCAGCCTTGACTTCCCTGGGTCTTCTCGATGGGCATGAACGTCCTCTTTACTAGAAGTTGCAGAGTCTGTTGCAGTAAAGAGCACGTTTGTGGCTGAGGACTTAGAGCAGCCAAGAGAGGTCAGGGTGAGAGGAGAAGGCAGAAGACAGAGCTGGGGGTAGGGAGAGGTGGGGACCCTGCGGGTGGGGGGAAGAGATGGAGCTGAGGGTGGGAGGAACTCCACTAGGGACAGAAGGGAAGGGTAGGTGGTGTTAGCGGGAGAGGGTCTATGAAAGGCTGCTGGGTCCGGGCTCCAGGTTGAGGGGGGAAATGAGTGCCACCTAATGGCCAATGTCTTTAGAGTCCCCAGGCATATGGCTGCAGACAGGGCTCATTGGCTGATGGAGCTCTCCCTCCTCTCACCTTTTCAAACACCTTCACTTCTACTAGATGCTACTGACGGAGCATCCACTGAGGTCTAGGCACGGACCTGGGGATTTTGCATGCCTCACTTCATTTAAACCTCACCATCTCCCTATAAGGAGGTATTATTAGACCCATGTTTATAGACAAAGAGCCTGAGGCTCAGAGAAGTTAAAAAGGAAAAAGCAATGAGTAGCAGAAGTGGCATTCCAACCCAAGTCAAATTAATTCTAAGCCCTTTGTCTTTTCATTGATCCATGGTCTCCTTTATGCCAATCGTGACCTATTTGCCAAAAACTAAGACCAAAAATGTGTGCTGATCTGAGAGTATATTGATACATGGAAATTAATTTGCATTTAATTATGCACTAGTCATCTGTAATGAAAATAACAAAATCCCATGAAATGAGGGCTATCTCAGAAAAGCCAGGTTAAACGGTCAAGGTGCCATTTGAAATAATCCCTCACAACATTTACCTTATGTAAAGTGACTGTAAGGTATAAAAACAGGTAATATTATTTTATCATATATTATAATGTAATATCAAGAAATCAATTATTATGTAATCACTTTTGTTTGCAGATAGTGGCCACTCTGTAGAATTATTTATATACATGGCTCACCATTGTCTAGACTACAGGTGTCTTGTTTATCTCTGCAGGAAACCTCACAGTGGTCGGCATGGAAAAAGTGCTCGATCCTGCTTATTAAATAAATGCTTGTCTGTGTCACTTTCCTTCCTCAGAGAAATAATAATCTCAAATTCTACTGATGAGAGTGTTACAAACAGGCAAAACCTTTTTTTATCGTTTTTGACAAAACTTTAGTGTCAAAAGGCATAAAAATATGAATATCCTTCAATTGAACAATTCCACATAGGGATTTATGCTAAGGAAATAACTGGACAAGAGCACAAGATGTACATAAAATGGTATTCACTGTAGCACTTTATAATATCAAAAAGTTAGAAGTAAGGCTATACTTAAGTCAATTATAGTGTGTAGCCAGAGTAAAATATTATGCCCCCGTTTGAAATCATGCTATAAGAGACTATTTAACAACATGGGAAAATGATCAAGTGAGGGAAAATCAATCAAATTTAAAATCAAAGTAAGAGCACTATAATACTCATTTTACTAAAGAGAAAGAAATGTGAAGAAATATACTAAAATGATCAAAGCTGGCTTTTAGGATAAAAGTAAATTTGCATTTTCATGTCTATGATTTTCTCTGGTGTCCAGATTTTCTTCAAAGAGGGTGTAATAATCTAAAAAAGCAAAGCATAATAAATGTGTTTTTTTTAAATATTAATTAAAATCCAAGGCCGGGCGCGGTGGCTCACACCTGTAATCCTAGCACTCTGGGAGGCCGAGGTGGGCGGATCGTTTGAGCTCAGGAGTTTGAGACCAGCCTGAGCAAGAGCGAGACCCCGTCTCTACTAAAAATAGAAAGAAATGATTTGGACAGCTAAAAATATATAGAAAAAATTAGCGGGGCATGGTGGCGCATGCCTGTAGTCCCAGCTACTTGGGAGGCTGAGGCAGAAGGATTGCTTGAGCCCAGGAATTTGAGGTTGCTGTGAGCTAGGCTGACGCCACGGCACTCTAGCCCGGGCAGCACAGTGAGACTCTGTCTCAATAAAAAAAAAAAAAAATCCAAGCAGGGGAGAGAGAGAAAGAGCACACGCACACTTGAGCACCGCCCCCCACCACCAAGTTAAAAGTTTTAAGCAACAGATAGGAGAGTAAACAAAGTTTGGAATTCTTTCAGCTTTCCACTCTCTGCTTTCCCTTCCTTCCTTCTCTTATGTCTTCTCCTTATTCTTGAACATGGAAAGAGGATAATTAAAGAGGACAGCAACAGCCTAGCCCTACGGTGAAATCCCAACCTGTACAATACAGTCTTCTTTCATCTTGCCACAAAAAGCCCTCATGATCTACATAGAAATCCCAAGATATTCAGAGATTATACTTCTCCGAATGTGGATCCCCTAGGAAGGATGGTAGTGGGTAACGGGAAAAAACTGGAGGGATTGGGATTCAAAGCCAATCTGATATAAAACTTATTCTCTTTCCCCCTCAACCCTGCCTTTCCTGCTTACACTGTGTGGATTATATGCTGCTTTTAAAAGCAAATTAAAATTTGTGTCGCCTTCATAATTTTTTAAACTCAGAATGAGTTTGTCACACGTGCCTCAGAAATGCTAACTCACATGGAGTCTTCAAACTGCAAAAAGGAGCCATGAACGAGGGTGACCTTTCTGGGTTTCAGGTGGAGTCGTGGCATTGGCCATCGCCAGCTTCATGGCTGCAGTGAAGTTTCACAACCTGACCGAACAAATCGCCAACTTTCAGGAGAGGCTCTTTCAGTTTGTTGTGGTGGAAGAACAGTACGAAGAGTCATTTTGGATCTGCGTGGCCAGCGCTTCAGCCCACGCGGCAAACTTGGTTGTGGTGGCGATCAGTCAAATTCCCCTCCCTGAGATCAAGACCAAAATCGAAGAGGCCATGGTCACGGCCGAGGATATCTTGTATTAATGGCCTTCTCCTGCTCACATGCTTTCCTAAATCAGTCCTGTGGTGTGAATGGAGGCCTCACTTTTTTGCAGCCTTCCTACTCCATAATAGCCCTGTTCTTGGGAGTAAGAAGAGTGTGGAAGGACCAAGGCTGGTGCCTGGACCAGAAAAGGAAAACTTCCCCCAATCCCTGCATCCCTGCACTTCTCTCTCACGACATTGGAGTTAGAGTTGGACTTGGAGTTGGAGACTCTGCCACTTGCCGGCTGCATGTGACATTAGACAATTCACCTAATGTGTACTTCTCAGTTTCCTCATCTGTAAAATGGGCATAATAAACTTGTTGTGAAGTTTGAACAGACGATGATGTTGCCAGCCTTTGTATACTGTAGCGCACTCAACAAATATAAGGTCCTATATACTCCAATAAATGTCTATAGACCCCTGGTCTATTCCACACAATGTTGAGGAGGGTACAAAGAAGTATATGATAATGTCCCTGCCATCCAGAAGTACCTAATCTTTCCACATGACACAAGAATCCGACAGCAACAATAATATGAAGAATGAGAACGAATACCATTTTTTTGAGTGGTTACTATCTGCTGGATACTGTTCTAATAATTTTGCATACATTAACTCATTAGGTCCTCCCTACAAACTCAGGTGTTAGGTACTATTTTAGTGTCATTTTACAGATGAAGAACCTAAGGAATAGAGTGGTTGGGTAACTTGCTGAGGTCAAGAATTAAATCTACAAAGCCTGGAACCACAATCTATACTTTTAATCACTTTGCTAATCTGTTGTTTGATGTACAAGCAATTGCAATGCAATGTGATAAGTCTTATAATAGTATAGGCATAAAAGACCAAAGAAGGAATTAAATATTCAGATTGGAATGTTGTATTAAAGAAAGTATCACAGAGTTAGCATTTGATCTGAGCTTTGAAAGATGAGTAGACTTTTTCCAGTGGTAAAGGAAGCAAGGTTGGAGAAGGGCATTCGAGGATGAGTCAGTGAGGAGGGGAGGCACAGGGCATGAAATTACAAGGAAGGCTTAGAAGCATGTGAATACCCAGTGAGATGGGAATGCTGCTCTCATTGGCCTGCTGGAGAAATGCAGCTATTTGTGTTGGTTTTTCTTAAGCACTGCAATGGTTAATTTTATGTGTCAATTTGGCTAGGCCAGGATATCCAAACATTTGGTCAAACACTATTCTAGATGTTTTTGTGAAGACTTTTTTGGTGAGATTAACAGTTAAATTTATAGATTTTGAGTAAAACCGATCACCCCCCATAATATGGTTGGGCCTTATCCAATCAGTTGAAGGCCTTAAAAGAAAAAGACTGACTTCCCCTAAGGAAGAGGAAATTCTGCCAGCAGACCACCTTTGGACTGGAATTGCAACTCTTCTCTGGGTTTCCACCCTGCCAGCCTACCCTGCAGATTTTGGACTTGCCAGCCTCCACAATCATGTGAGCCAATTCCTAAAAAATCAGTCTCTCTATATGAGTGTGTACACACACACATGCATACACACAGACACACCAGACACACCAGACACACACAGACACACACATCCTATTGGCTCTTTTTCTCTGGAGAACCCTGACAAACACAGGTACACAACCCTATTAACTCATTTTCCCACGATGCTAGCTGGGATAAATCTTTTCCCAGGTCTCTTATATTTATGCCAAACAAAAGTTATCTAATCCCTCAAATGAACTCCATCTAAATGACACCTGATTTGGTGACCAGGAAGTGATCACTGCATCTCTCTCTTCTAAATGCTTATGATTATGATTCCCTGCTGGGTCCATCTGTCCCTTGTAGCCCCTATTCCTATCCCAAGCATAGCATCATTACTATTTAGTGGACTGATGTCACTCATTAACAATGCAGGTGGCACATGGCTAGAAGAGACAGTTAATGTGATAGGGGATGGATTCATAAGATAGTGGCAGACTGCCATGCTGTCTTAAAAACAAGAGGAAGTGTCAATATCGTATCAAGTTTGAACACAACGTCCTGGTGACAGGTTCTTAAAAAAATCAACATAAACACAGAAGAATCTGTCAACAGTTTATATAACTATCTGAGGATCGTGGTGCATTTATTCATTCAACGAGTATTGATACTGATCTAGGTGCTGGAAGTAGACCAGTGAACACACAGACAAAAATTCCTGCCCTCCAGATATTTTGTTCTCGGAGCAGCTGGGGGTGATTCATACTGACACAGCTTGTGATGTAGCTATGCAAAAAGTTCGCATGGCCTTAGCCTTTCACCTGCTCACTGGCTTCAGGCATGTGCTAAAGGGGACTGTCATGTGAAGAAGGGGACAGAATGAATTCGGTTTTGCTTCTAAGAGTAGAATTAGGGTTGACCTTAATTAGGATGGATGTGTTCTAAGGAATCAAAGTGCAGGCTTTTGTACATGTGTGCAAAAGTCTATAGATTTCAAAAGAGTTTCAGAAGTATCTATAATACCTTAAAAGATTTTTTTTTAAGTTTTGTTTTTTTGTTTGTTTGTTTTGAGTCAGAGTCTTGCTCTGTCACCCACGCTAGAGTGCCATGACGTCAGCCTAGCTCACAGCAACCCGAAACTCCTGAGCGCAAGCAATCCTTCTGCCTCAGCTTCTTGAGTAGCTGGGACTACACGCGCGGGCCACCACACCTGGCTAATTTTTCTATCTTTAGTAGAGATGGGGTCTCGCTCCTGCTCAAGTTAGTCTCGAACTCCTGACCTCAAGTTATCCTCCCGTCTCAGCCTCCCCGAGTGCTAGGATTACAGGTGTGAGCCACCACCAGTATAACACCTTAAAAGTTCGAAACCGTAGGAGTAGGAATTAAACCCTAGAGTATGAATTGAATTTGAGGACACTGAGCTGGTGACTGATTTGATTGCTTGTTAGTGGGGAGGAATCCCCTACACTGGGTCACAGAAGTCTTCTGTCTATGTTGATTGTTATTGTTGAGTGTAGTGTGATTGCAGACCAAAGACACAGTTTGAGTTTTTTCCTCTCAGAGGCTGCCATTTTTTGTTTTTGTTTTTATTTTTGTTTTTTGAGACAAGGTCTCACTCTGTCTCCTAGGTTGGAGCACAGTGGCATCCTCAGAGCTCATTGCAGCCTCAAACTCCTGGGCTCAAGCAATCCTCCTGCCTCAGCCTCCCAAGTAGCTGGGACTATAGACACACACCAACACACTTGGATAATTTTTTAATTTTTTGTTTTTGAGAGATGTGGTCTTGCTATTTTGCTCAGGCTGGTGTTGAACTCCTGACCTCAATTGATCCTCCCATCTCAGCCTCCCAAAGAGCTAGGATAACAGGTGTGAGCCACCACACCCAGCCAGGCCATCATCTTGTGTGGGCCAAGCACTGTGTGTACTTTCTCCTTAATTCTGACAACAATTATTCAAGATGAGTATTATTATCTTCATTTTACAGATAGGCAATTTTAGGTTCAGAGGACTTAGGTAACTTGCTTGGCTACTTTGCTAATGAATAATAGAGAAAAGATCCAACCCCAATCAATATGATGTCAAGGTCACCACTTTCCCACTACGCCATCATTGCCTTTCTTGAATGAGTCCTGAGGCTCCTTCCCAGGGTTTCTGCAAATAGATGTGCAGGTTGCACCCCACCCAAGGGAGGTGCAAGTCAAAGGGGCAATTAACCACTCAAGTCTAACCTATGCTCTCCTTGTTTGTCATGACCTGCATCCTCAAGGATGCTTCTGCCCAGAGAGGGGCCTTGTCCTAATGCTCAGACAGGTGTCTAATGGCCTTGTAGTCTTGCAGTGCAAGACCCTTTCAGCCTACCAGTCTCTGTAAAGTCAAAATGTTAATCATAACATTATCCTATGACATCAGTTGTGATGATGATGATTGATTTTCATATGTCCCTTAAAGATAATTATCATAGGTATATATTTATATGCTTACTAATGATATGACATTATTACTAATACTAACTGCAGGGACCAAAGCCAATAACACTTAGCTGTAATTAAGAAAAGTAATTTTCTATCAGTGAAAAGAAGTTCTACTCTATGTTCACTCTGTAAAAAAATGATTAATACATGATTTTCATTAATGAAAATATAACCAATAAGATATACAATTAATCAAAGACTTTTGTATGGTAAGAACACTTTCATGTCAAATCAGAGCACAGTTATGTTACAAATATACTTCTCTCTCTTTCAAGAAAAATAAAAAAACCTGTGAAGATCAGATTAAACAACTCTTCAAGCTTCCAAACACATGTAATAAAAATACTAGCTCTTTCATTTAAAAAAATTCCATTTCCTGTATCATAATGTCACTGCACAGTAGTTGATGATTAATGAGAACTAATTCATGCTTTAGCAAAAATTTGCAACATAATCCAAAATGGCAATTATACTGTTTTCCTATGATTCTTGAAACAAATTATCACAAAATTGGTGGTTTAAAACAACACAAATTTATTATCTTAAGACATGTTTTGAAGGTTAGAAGTCCAAAATGGGTCTTACTGAGTGCTATGGTTTAAACATGTCCCCCAAAGTTCATGTATTGGAAACTTAATCCCCAATTCAACAGTGTTGAGAAGTGGGACCTTTAAGAGGTGATTAGACTCTGCCCTCATGAATGGATTAATTCGTGCTCTCTCTCTCTCCATGTGATGCTTTCTGCCATGTTATGATACAGCAAGAAGGCCCTCATGCCGGCACCTTGATTTTGGACTCCCCAGCCTGCAGAACTGTGAGAAATAAATTTCTTTCTTTATAAATTAACCAGTCTGTGGTATTCTGTTATAGCAACATAAAACAAACTGGGACACTTCGGTAAATCGAGGGCTGCATTCCTTCTGGAGGCTTTAGGGGAGAATTTGTTTCTTTGCCTTTTCCAGCTTCTAGAGACCACCTGCATTTGCTGGCTCATGGTCCTTTATCACATATCCAGCCTCTGCTTCCATCATACAGGTGATGATGACTTGACTCTCCCGCCTCCCTCTTGTAAGGGCCCTTGTGATTACACTCAACCCACCCAGATAATCCAGGACATCTTTGGGGGAACATACATTTCTGCCTACCACGACAATGTTACTCAAAACCAGTGTTTCTTGTTCTAACAATATTCCTGAAAAGAAGATAATGCTTAGATATAAAACTAATAAACAAAAAATGGTATTAATTATTAATCATTGCTAATAGATTAGCATCATGATTTAGAAAACACTTGCTGGAAATAGGGTGCTCACCTACTTCAAATACATATATATTATGCCAGCTACATCCCTGGGAATCATAGAGAAGCAGCAGGCTAGGCAAGGCACAGGGAATGGCAAAGGTGAAATGTGATTTCAGGACTTCAGGATATGATGCTGGAGAGGGACACAGCAACTCAGAGAAGTCCCTGTGCCTATTTTAGATGAATTTCTAAATTTTAGATGAATTTCTACACGTGAAAGATTTCTCCTCAGCCTTCATTTCCTTTTAGTTTTCATTAAAATAAGAGTAGACTTCATTGTTAAAATAAGAGTAAAACCTATGACATTCTTGCCAAATAAATTAGGTTTTACGCTCTCCCTTGCTCATATGATCCTATTTTCTTTTCTACTGCACTGTCAACAATGAGTCAGAAAATAGAGTCACAACTTGGCAGGATTAAGGCTCCAGTGAGTACTGAGCATTTGCCAGGCGCCAGGCTTTGTGCTAAGTATTCCACATGCATTATCTCATTTCATCCTCATAAAAACCCTGAGAATTAGTTGCTCTTATTATCAGCTTTTGAATTCGTGAACAAAAGTTCCCTCAAAAAGAATTTGGAGGAAAGAGATTTTATTCTGATGAACAGTTTGCAAACTGGGGAGAAAGAGCCCTCCATGTAAAATAAAGAGAGATTCTAGAGAACAAAAAGAGGGTTTGGGTTTTATTGGAAATTTCCCGCCCAGGTTCCCAATCAGGTCCATTTATGCAAATGAAGTTTTCAAACTTGCTTAGTTCTGATTGGTTGATGTAACTGAGTTCTGATTGGTTGTTACAGAAGAGTCCTGATTGGCTGAGGCAAGTGAACTCTGATTGGCTGGTTCAGGTGAGCTCTGAAAGTCCTAACTTTAAAAAGGTGTGGGTTTTCGGGGCACTCAGCATACCTGTGTGACCTCTAGTCAGCAAGTGGCCTCTTGGTTCTACTTTAAATTTAGGCCCAGTTAGCCACTTGGGACTCATCTCGAAGGATTGCCTCTTTCAGATTCACATTTATTCACAAGTTAAAGAATTAGAAGCACAGTTTACTCATTTGTAAAATAACCAAGTTGCATAAGATGATCTCTAATTTTCTTTCCCATTCTAAAATTTTATGACTTTTTAATACTATATAATATATCCAGATTTATAGTGAATAGAGCACCTAACTATATGCTGGGCACTAGGTTAGGCATTTTCATGTATGATATGTGGTAATATGTGATTACCAATGTGAGTGGAGATGCCACCTATATACACTAATAATTCAACATTGTGAAGATTCCAACCAGCAATTCAACTATATTTTGAATATACTGCATATGGATTTCTGTGATATTCATGGTTGAGTTCTTGGTTAAATAAAACAAATGTAAAAACAGGGTATGTAATTATTTGTTTTATTGCTTTTTATTTTGGGAAAAATAATAAGCAGCAATGATAAATAACTTTACAACAACAGCAATTTTCATTTTGCCATTGACCTCTTGGGGAAGAATAAATTAGATGTAATATATTTTTTTCTTCTTCCATAACAATTCTCTCAACCTTAAAGATTTCAAGGGAATAAGAGACAGGAGAGAATGAATAGGACAAAAAGTACTCATGCTTTTGAAAAGGAGATATTTATGTGAGGTCGACAGAAATTCTCAGCACTGTTCAAGACAGTGGTGAGCCATCTTCAAGTGAACCTTGTATGTCCCTGCCGAGGCTCACCTTTGGTATCACCAGCTGGAGTGGCCTACCTGGGAGGCAATTTCGTATATGCCTGCTATTTATTAACTATGTTGTTAAGGGTGGTTTCTGTCTCCGAAACAAGCTACTCAAAGTTTTACTTCAGTGTTGAAATGTAATGTTCCTGTGCTGAGTGGTCAGCTGAGCCATTTAAAAAGCCCACCTTCAAGAGTTCCACCGTAGCACGTTCTTCCTTATCATGAAAAGAAAAATCCTTGAAAATTAATGAATCATGGATTTTTTTTCATTTTATTCTGTGTGACTTTTTTTTAAGGCCCTCACCAAGAAGGCTTCATCTCTTTTCTCAGTCATCACTATGGCAAATATTAACAAGTTAGTTAGAATTCACAAAACCGTGGCAAAAACACCGTTTTGTAGTTCAGAAAGCAAAGAGTGGGAATGTGTGATTTTTTTCAAGCTCCCTTTACATATCAGGTTTTATGCCTTTCAGCACAAATGAAAATAATACATTGAGATAGGTAATATTCAATTTGTTAAAGTTATAAATTCATAGAATTAGTTCTTCCTTAAATTGAAGTTCAGGTTACAAATCTTTATTTTTAAGGCTAGCAAATTTTAATGATCACTTTTAAAGAGCTTTTGATTACTATTTGGTCCCATTTATTAATGTATTAAAAAAAATCTTGAAATGACCTATATAAATTAATTCAATTTGTTTTCTAAGCACTCCAATTAACTGACAAGATTTAATACTTCTTCTAGATCTAAGTTTAAAAGGCTGTGAAACGTAAGTTCTCTTAAATATTCCAACATAGTATATAATCAGAATATGATTCCAAATCAATAGGATTACAAGGCTGCCTTTTTTTCATAGTACACCAGCTTTTCTATCATCAATACCTAAAATAATAAGGATGCACAGATTTTAAACTAATAAATATCAATACCTTGATTTTGCTTCTTTTACATATTTTTATACCTAACTCTAAACTTTGAGCAAAAAAATGCTTACTCCCCAAGTAAATGATTACACCATCTCTCACAGTTTTAGGAATTGCTTCCCTTATATTTTGGGAATTGACTTCTCAGAAGGCTTGAAGTCACATCATGACCTTGAGTCTTGCCTCAAGTGTCATTTTCTAAAATGACTACCCAATTAAATACTGAAACCTGCCTTAGACCTTCCCACTGTCGACAGTCCTCCCTCGCTTGCTCAATGTTTTATTTCTGCTTATCTTTTAACATGCTAGATAATTGATATGTGTATTATACTTATTGTTTATTGCCTGTCTTTCCTCATGAGAATGCCATCTCTGTGAAGATAGGGATCTTTCTGGGTTTTTTGCTCATTGATGGATCTCAAGCACCCAGAACTATTCCTAAATTATTTAGAAAATAAACTATTTAAAATAGACACACAAAAAATTAAAATACACATAAATGTTTTGAAAGTCTATCCTTTCTTCCTTCAATCTCATTCTAAATGGTAACCATTTCTAAAATTTCTTTTACATTTTTCTATGCTATTTTCTAAATATACACATAATTTTTTTCTTACACAATGGATTATTTATTTACATATTGTTTGGTAATTTGCAAACATGTTTCTAATCAAGCAACTCTCTTCTAGAGAAATGCTGGACATGATAACCATTTTCTTTTTCTTTTTTAATGGACATAATTTTTTAGAGTAATCTTAGGTTCACGGCAAAATTGATAGGACCATACAGAGATATCCTATATACCCCCTCTCCCCACACATGCACAGCATCCCCGCATTATCAATATCCCCCACTACAGTGGTGCATTTGTTATAATTGATGAACCTACATTGACACATCATTATCACCCAAAGACCATAGTTTACATTATGATTCACTCTTGGTGTTGTACATTCTATGAGTTTGGACAAACGTATAATAACATATATCCACCATTATAGTACCATACAGAATTGTTTCATTGCCCTAAAAATCCTCTGTACTCCACCTACTCACCCTCCCTCCCCACTAACCCCTGGCAACCACTGATCTTTTTACTGTCTACATACTTTTGCCTTTTCCAGGCTGTCATACAGTTAGAATCCTGCCATATGTACAAATATATATGTACAGTAAATATGTATGTATGTATTACAGTATGTGGCCTTCTCAGACTGGCTTTTTTCACGTAGTGATATACATTTAAGTTTCCTCTATGTCTTTTTATGGCTTGATGGCTCATTTCTTTTTAGCAATGAATAGTATTCCATTGTCTGGATGTACTACAGTTTCTTTATCTATTCATACAGATAGAAGCATATTGATTGCTTCTAAGTTTTGGCAATTATGAATAAAGCTGTTATGAACATCCATGTGCAGGTTTTTGTGTGGTCATAAGTTTTCAGCTTCTTTGGATAAATGTCAAGGAGTGTGATCACTAGATGATAAGGTAAGAGGATGTTTAGTTTTGTAAGAAACTGCCAAACTGTCTTTCAAAGTGGCTGCACCATTTTGCATTCCCACCCGGAGTGAACGAGAGTGCCTGTTGTTCCACATCCTCGCCAGCATTTGGTGTTGTCAGTGTTCTGGATTTGGGCCATTCTAACAGGTGTTAATAGTATCTCACTATTTTGTTTTTACAAAGAAAAAAATCACATATGACAGAATATAAAACAATGCTTACTTTTTAGATCAATAATTTGATTTATAGGAGTTCAGGAAAAGGGAGAGATAGGTATAGGTAGTAGTCAATAAAGTTTATTGGGAAAGGAACCAGAGCCCAACTAAAAATGTTCCCTCCTGGCCAGGAGGTTTACAGGGTGCATGCCAGGCAAAGACAGAAATACAAGCAAGCAGGGTGTGGAAGCAGTGACGAACCCAGTGTGTTCCATAGACAGTAGACAGATGGACTGAAAAGAATAGAAGGTTGTACATTGGCAGATAAATGTATGATACTAGCTGTCTTGCAGAAAGTAGTTCTCATGTGCCAGGCACTGTGTTTAAACACTCCAACTGCTTTACCTGTATTATCACATTTAATTCCCATGGCAAGTTCTTAATTTTTAATTTCGATGTAGCTCAAGACTTACAGAAAGTTGCAAAAGGAGTACAAAAAATTCCTACATACCTTTTACCTAGATTCCCGAAACATTAACATTTTACCACATTTGCTTCATCATATTCTCTCTCCTCCCTCTTTCTCTCTGTGTGCATACACAAGTCTGTGTGTGTGCATACATTTTTGCTGCACCATTTGAGAGTAAGTCACAGACACTTTCCAACTTTACCCACTTTAGTGTGTATTTTCTAAAAAAGCAAAGTACAGTAATCACAGTGCAATGATCAAAACCAAGAAACTGACACTGGCACAGTTCTGTTATCTAATCTTATTCCAGTTTTGCCAGTGGTTCCCCATATGTCCTTTACAGGTTTTTTTTTTTTTTTTCAATGTTTTCTCCTGATGCAGGGTCCAGTTTGCACTTAGACTTCATATCTCTTTAGTTTTCTTTAAACTAGAACAGTTCCTCTGTCATTTATAACATTTATAACCATGACATTTTTGAATGACACAGCACAGTTATTCTATAGGATGCCCCTCCTTTTGGGTTTGCCTGATGCTTCTTTAGGATTAGATTCAGGTGTGCATTCTTGGCAAGAATACCTGCAAAGTCCTGCTGTGCCCACCTCAGCACATCCCACAGAAGGCACGTGATATCTTTTTGTCCTATTACTGGTGATGTTAATGAAACTGCCTTTTACACAAATCAATAACGGGGTGCAAGGTGAGAACTACGGTAAGGGCCTAGCGAATAATAATGACAATAATTAGCCACTGTCCCCCCGTTTGCTTCTCTATAATTGCCACTCTGGAGCCACATAGCTGGTGGTCATAAAGATTCTTAGCTTTCTCCATAGAAAACATCACCTTTCTGAAACCTAGGGGTAGGTTCCAAGACATCTTCCAGGTCCCACATTCCAATGGAATGACTCACCCACCCAAACCAGTGGCCCATACTGAGGAACTGACTCAGCTGGTCTTGTGACCCCCATCCAAGAACCTGGTCAGCAAAGAAGACAATTTCTACACCCCTATGATTCCGCCGCGAACCCAGCCAATTAGCAGACCCAGTTGCTATGCCAACTGTCTTTAAAAACCCTGTCTCCCAAATTCTCAGGGAGGTAGATTTGAGAAATTTCTCCCGTCTCCCCACTTAGTG
>CM052437.1:78913977-78938343 GCA_028533085.1 Varecia variegata
CAAGAAATTGGAAATAAAGGAGACAGAGACAAAGTATAGATTAAAGTGATGGGGAAATCAGGGGTCCTCCAGCATTCCCATGAGCCAGGAAGCCAAGAGTGGAGTCCTGTACCAGTATTTATTCTTTCAGCAAACAATTGTTATCAGTCACCAATTTACATGTACATATCATGAGTTTAAGTCTTAAGGTCTCCCAAAGTAACAATAAACTAGCTAAGTACACACAAGTGAAAGATAAAATTGTGAGTCAGCAGTAAAGCGTATAATCCAAAGGGAACAAAGAGACCACAGTACTTCTTTCTATTTTATCTAGTTCCTCATTTACTGAGACAGGAATTCAGGAGAGAGATAGGAACATTCCCTCAGGCTTAGAATAGCAAACTGTTCTTATCTACTGGGCTGACATCCTTTGATCATTCTCTCCGCCTTCAGATTACAAACCCTGGTCTGTTAGCAGACATCCAGGCTGTGGCCCTCGGGCTTCAAGGCGGGGTCCATTTGCAGACATCCCTGATGGGTGGAATGTCCCCCTCAAGGTCGAGCAGCTTTTGCTCAGTGAACCGACACGTCCACAGGTTGCTCTTTGGCAAAGTCCTGTCTCACTCCTGGGGTTCTCATGTCTTGACTCTAACCCTCAACACAAGTGCAAATTCTGGACCCCAACAAGCAAAGCCAGAATATTGACCCTCGGACTCCTGGAAAGAAGAGCAGCTCTGCAAGCTGGAGAACCTGGAAAGCTGGTGGTGTAATTCAATCTGAGTCCCAAAGCCCAAGAACCAGGAGCACCGAAGTGCAAGGGCAGGAGAAGATGGATATTCCAGTTCAAGCAGAGAGTGAATGAGCCCTGTCTCTGCCTTTTGTTCTCAGACACTCCTTTGCAGAAAAAGGCAACTCTTCCTGGGTTAGTCATCTGAGGGCAGGAAGGACCTCTTCAGGCTCCAGATTCTGGGTGGGGGTTGGAATAGGCAAGTACCCAAGTTTCAACCCATTCTTCCATGAAACGTCACTTACTTTGACCCTGAAGTCCTATCAGTGAGAAGCAGAGAAGGAAAAGCTGACATAACTTATGAGGATCAAGAAGGCACTGGTGAGAATACTGCGTGGAAACCCCAGGATCATTTCCCAATTCAAATCCTCAACTCAACACAAATTGAGGGTGGGTGGGCTGTGTGTGTGGCTGCTCAAGCCTGGGCACCAAGGCTTGATTTGGGGTTTTGCCACAGAATGCACCTGCCCTCTCTATGTGTGTTAATAGAAACTTGTTTTAAAGGTAGCAAACAAGTGAGACCACATCTTTAAAAACATTTTTAGGCCGGGCGCGGTGGCTTACGCCTGTAATCCTAGCACTCTGGGAGGCCGAGGCGGGAGGATCGCTCGAGGTCAGGAGTTCAAGACCAGCCTGGGCAAGAGTGAGACCCCCGTCTCTACTAAAAATAGAAAATGATCTGGACAGCTAAAAATATATAGAGAAAAAAATTAGCCAGGCATGGTGGTGCATGCCTGTAGTCCTAGCTACTCAGGAGGCTGAGGCAGAAGGATTGCTTGAGCCCGGGAGTTTGAGGTTGCTGTGAGCTAGGGTGATGCCACAGCACACTAGCCCAGGCAACAGAGCAAGACACTGTCTCAAAAAAAAAAAAAAAACAATTTAAAATTATTCAGGTATGGTGGCACCTGTCTGTAATCCCTGCTACTCAGGATGCTGAGGCCAGAAGATCTCTTGAGCCCCAAAGTTTCATTCAAGCTGCAGTTAGCTATGATTGTGCCACCACACCTAGCCTGGGTGACACTGGGAGAACCCATCTCTAAAAAATAGTAATAAATTTTAAAAAGTGATAAAGGTAGCAGACAATTCTATTAATAAAGAAATAAAATTTCACTCCTTGAGTACTAAGCGGGAGAACTGTTTTGCCAACATAGTCAGTAAAGGACTCCTTGGATTCCAGATCATCCTTGCTAGTTCTTATATAAAGTGCACAATTCAAGGATGTTATAAATCATCACTGCAATCTAATTTTAGGTTTTTGTCACCTCCAAAAGAAATTTCTTGCCAATCTGCAGCTACTCCCTATCTCCAGCCACTGGCAATCAACTTTCTGTCTCTACAGAGAAAGATTTTATGTAAACAAATTCATAGGATTAAAAAAAAAGGATGATCAAATCTCCCTTCGGCCTGTGTCCAGCCCCTGGAGAGTGAAACAGACATTCTTTTCCCTCCTGCAACTGAGACCAAGGTGGAGGCTTTGCTCACTGTAGCTGGTGTGGCCCTCCTCCACCCTTGCTTCCCAGCTAAAATCAAACAGCCAGCTAAAATTATGATCAGTGGTGTAATTAAGAATGGTTTTTGTAATCCTAGCACTCTGGGAGGCTGAGGCAGGAGGATCGCTGGAGATCAGGAGTTCGAGACCAGCTGGAGCAAGAGCGAGACCCCGTCTCTACTAAAAACAGAAAGAAATTAGCTGCACAACTAAAAATACATACAAAAAATTACCTGGGCATAGTGGCGCATGCCTGTAGTCCCAGCTACTCGGGAGGCTGAGGCAGAAGGATCGCTTGAGCCCAGGAGTGTGAGGTTGCTGTGAGCTAGGCTGATGCCACGGCACTCACTCTAGCCCGGGCAACAGAGTGAGACTCTGTCTCAAAAAAAAAAAAAAAAAAAGTAAAGAATGGTTTTTGTAGCCCTCCTTGTGCTTACCCATGTTCTCCGAATTGCATTCAGCCATGTACTTTTTGACAATGAAAAATGTAAAACACTTTTCAAAAAATAAAAATATATTAAAATGTTGAGCGCTATTCGCAAAGCTTCCATTTTCAGAACCTGTATTTGGGCCAACTGCCTTATAGTGTTGCGCTCTTGGACCAGATTAAAGTTCAAAAGTAAGGACAGGAATAAAAATAACTCAGTAGGAGTGTCTTCACTATCCAGTTGTGCCTTCAGCAACCGTGACAAGCAGCTCCGCCGCTCGGTTCCTATTTCCCGGGGTTCCCCAGCACCCCGCCCCACGCCCGCTTTGCAGAGCTCGCCCCGCCTCCAGGCCCACCTTCGCGTGACGTCACAACCACGTTCCCCGCCCCTCTAAATCCGGTTTGTCCGCGGACTGTCCAACCTCTTCCGGGAGCCCCGCCTCTTCGCTCTGGCCTGCACGCGCACGCGCACACGCACGCCGGCGCTCCCTCACAGCTCCCGCCACAATCGTGCGTCCATGCCAACACCGCCCAGTCGGCCGGCGCGTGTCCGCCCGCCGCGCCCCCTGGTTCCCGCCGCCCGCAGGCGCGCTCCCGCCCTTCGGATGCCACGTGCTCTCTGGAGGGCGGCGCAGGGGGCCGAGCCAAGAAGATGTTCTTGCTGCCTCTTCCGGCTGCGGGGCGAGTTGCGGTCCAACGTCTCGGGGTGAAGCGTTTTTGGAACTCGGCTCTCGGCGCTGCAGACATGACGAAGGTGAGAGGGGGCGGCTGGCTCCCGGGCCTCCGTGAGAGCCCTGCCCGCGTGCGACGGGGGTTGCGCGGCGGGTCGAAGCCGCGGTGCCCAGGGCTTCTGCACCAAGCTGCAAAAATCGGTTAAAAATAAAAGTTCTCCCGTTGCGGGGATCGGCCTTTCCTGGGGCCGTTGTCTGGGGGCTGCCGATGGCCCCGAGGATGCCACAGCCGGCTGTTTTAGGAGGGGCGCTGGGGTGCTCTTCCTTCGCTTGCTTAGAAGAGCGCTAGGTGCTGAACTCCCTGGGCGCGAGAGGACTAGCTCTGCTGCCCTTTGCTGAACTCTCTCTGGCCGGCTGCTGCTTGCTGCTTTCATCATTTGTTTAGTCCCCGCAGTAACCCAAGAGAAGACGGTGGCAATTTAGTTTCCACCTTAGCTGGAAGGAAGCTCAGGTTTAGTAACGTGAAGTGTTCTCTAAGGTCCCAGAGTCAGCCTGTCACAGGGCTCCACGCCAGGACCCTTCGCCCGCTGAAGTGGAAGGAAGGTCAGGGAGTAAGTTGCCTGGAAGGGTGTCTAGAGAAAAGGAATGTCTCTCTAGGGAAAAGGGCTTTGCAGAGAGACTCATCTTTTCGTGAAATTAAAAGAAGAGTGTCTTACAGAAGAACAGCTTTCTGCACCTTTTTGAGCTCCAGAAACTTTTGGAGAAGGACACTTTCGATGCTTAGGATGTGGAAAGGGAAGTGGCCCAGGGGACCAAGCACAAGCTTGGGAGCCATCCCTGAGGACCAGAAAGAAATGACTGTCCCTGGTGAGGAATGTTGTAGATTGGATTTGAACTCATGTCTCCTGCCAGTGTGACAAAAGGCAGAGGGACCACAGGCCTATCCAGTGCCCCATCCTGTCTAGATGACAGCTCTGTCCTGTCTCCAGTTCTCCACTTGGCTCCATGGATTCCCCGGGAATGAACAGTCTCAGGAAAGTCAGAACCTGGCAAAGTTACCAATGCCAAGAAAGCCTGTTTTCTTTGATGGAAAAGACAGAAAGGGCACTATTTGGTCTAAGTGCCTGTGTGGTTTTGTGGAAAGGAGAAGGCATCTGTATTCTCGCTCATTCCTACCACACAGGGGTTCGTGTGTGAGACCAGTTTTCTGTTTCCTTGTCTGTCAAGTGACAGTAAGAGTATGTGTTCTTTCCACCTCACAGAGTTGCCCTCAGGCAAGCAAAATATTTTCAAAATCATAAATAGCCAGGCAGAAGCAAAAACTAAACAGTACTAGGTTTGCTTCCTTATTTCAGGTATTTGGGGTCTGGGGCTTGTGAACGAGATGAGGAAGAAGTGAGCCACTAAGTGCTTGGCAGAATGCTCTGCTCTGCCCCTGCCTGGGAAGTTGGTTTTTCTCTCTCCTTCAGCCTGTGAGTTGGCCAGAGCCCTTACTAGTAATGGTCGGTGCAGCCATTGGCTTGACTGGATGGCATCCCAGAATATCTGAGATTTGCATTTGAGGGCTGTAGGGGAGGAAAAACTTCCTCCTACCCTCCTAGGTTCTGTGGCTGGGCCTAAAAATTAAACTGATATAAAACATATTAACAGGAGAAAAGCATACAGATTTTATTTAATATTTGTATAGGAGTCTGCTAAAAGCAAGTGAAGACCTGAAGTTGTTAGGCCCAAAAGCTTATATACCTTGTTAAGCAAAGAACATAAATTATGGGCATGTGACAAGACAAGGGACTCGGACTAGGAGCAGTACATTGTGGAACAGTGACTAGGAAATATTAAAATATATGGGGGAAACCAAAGGAAGATAAGAGTTATTTCAGTAAGTTTGTACAGGTCCATTTTGGGGTCAGCTTCCAGTTTCTGGAGATAAGAATGTTCTCCTTTTCTTGGGAGAACACCTTTCTCATGGGAATTTTTATGACCTGCTTTTAGGTAGGAAAGGGAGGTCAGAGAGCCCTTCTGCATCTGCTATTTTTCAAGTTCCTTCAGCTCAAAATAATCACTACGTCAAAGCAGCATATTTTGGGGTGGCATGTTCTGAATCTCTTCAGGCTCTAACTTGGTGATAAATGGATTTGTTTTCTTAAACAAAACGCCTTTTTGCTGTATTTGAAAGTGGATCCCTTTCCTGGGAGTCACCATGAAAACCCAGGACAAGGCCCAGGACAGGTGGTGATGACAGTCCTCCTTTGGCAGGAATCTGAAACACTCAGGCAGGTGCACATATCACTGCCTGCCCAGCACCTGCTTCTTCTTTGGCTTTGTTCTTCTGTCCTGGGGGAGGACATGGTTTTGGTGGAATTATTTGCTCCTTCTGGAATTTGGGAACTCCTGAGCCCCTGTAAGGAATCTACTCTAATTATATTCATCTTTTTTTGCTTATTTTCAGGGCCTTGTGTTAGGCATCTATTCCAAGGAAAAAGAAGATGATGTGCCACAGTTTACAAGCGCAGGAGAGAATTTTGATAAACTGGTAGCTGGAAAGCTGAGAGAAGCTTTGAACATGTAAGTGTTACCTGAGGGTTCTAATTTTTAAAGTGCCTCCAAATCGAAAGAGTATATTTTCCTATGCTTTATTGTTCAGTAGAGAAAATGCCTGGAAGTACCCGGCCGAAAACTTCTCAGCAGAAGTGAAAGTATGTGTCTGGAATGTGCTTTGGTACTTTGTGTTGCAGTATGGGTGGGTCTGCAATTCTGGGAAGTCAGATGATTTCCAGTTCAATCACAAATCTGTTGTGAAGGACTGACTGACCCAGAAGAATCTGGAAAGTACCAGATTTCCTCAGCCTACCCTCATTCTCCCTGCTCACCTTCCCACCAGCCTCTCTACCTCCTTTAACTCCCCTTTCATTGGGGGAGACAGCAGAGTCCGTGGAATAGATAAAAGCGGCCTAAGGGTTCTGCTCTTTTACTGCACCCCTGAAGTTTCAACGGCTTCTCAAATTTTAAAGTGAATCACCTCGGGATATGGTTGAGACTGCAGATTTAATTCAGTAAGTCAGTGAGGCCTGAGATCCCAACAAGTGGGGAAACACTGAAGCTGCAGATCACATTTGGCGGAAATAAAAATGTCCACCTGAGCCATTACAACTCTGTATTAATAATATTCAGATTGAGTAACAGAATTTGCATTCCCTTTCAATTACCAGTTCTCCATCAGTAGGCAGAGCCTTCTCAAGTGTCTTCATGAATTCATTAATCCAAAAGCTAACCTGTTAGAGTAAAGAACACCTGGTCTTTCTGACCGATGACTGCAACCCAGAGCATCTGCTCCAGGCCTCTGGCTAGAGTCGTGTAACTGTTTTGTTTGGAAATTTTCCAGGATCCTGTCTGTAGAAAACCCTCCACAGACAACCTCTAAGCCAAACACACTGCCATCAGGTCAGCCACTTAGGTTACCCCAGTGTTTTTGGTGTCTTGTGTCCTTTATTGAAAAGGTTTAAGATTCATTCAGTTCAGCCATATTGCAGTGCTCAGACCCCCATGGGGCCACAGTGCTGCTTTCCATTGTTTTGAAATAAATTTGTGTTAGATCTAAATCGTTTTCGAGCTAGAATTAGAAGTGCTGCATCTAAGAAATCTGGCCTGAGAGCATTCTGTATTTGGATAAAAACATAAATAAGGAAATCCACAGAAGCAGTTAGCAGAGTATTGCGACAATGCTAAAAGTATGTATATGTCACTTCCCAAGTGAGCAGAGCAAACTGTGATTTTGAAAACCACTATTTCCTCTTGTTTTAGATCTGGACCACCTCCGAAGGCAGGCAGGACCCGGACCTTTTATGGTCTGCATCAGGTATGACATGAAGATAATGTTAATTTGGTAAACCATCGGTGAGCACCTACTAGGTGCCAAGTACTGTGGCCGCCTAGTCATACTAAAAATTTTGTATTGGATTATATGGTTTTATTCCAGTACTAGCAGAAGAATTATTTAAGATCATAAAGAGATCAATCACTGTCAAAAAGAAGAGCATATCTTATATTCCTCAATCTGAAGGCTTGCTTGGTCCAGCTATGGTGCTGTCTACATAGAATTATTTGCAGGGTTATCCTCACTCTCCCTTTCAAACATACAGGTTATACAATGTTACCAAGACAGAGACTTAAAGAAAAAAGCCACAACCAAATTTCTTACAGTGAGTTTAGCCCTGTGCTGTGGTTAAAGTAATGGTGTGGGAGCGCAGTGAGTCTCCCTACTTGTGCCATTCCCTGCCGGAAATGAATGCTCGTAAGAAATAGTGGTTGATTTGTGTATTTGTGGAACAGGACTTCCCCAGCGTGGTGCTAGTCGGCCTCGGCAAAAAGGGCGCTGGATTTGACGACCAGGAAAACTGGCATGAAGGCAAAGAAAACATCAGAGCTGCTATTGCAGGTTATTTTACTTTTTAAGTTTAATATTGATTAAGGATCACTCTTCACGATTATTTCTCAGCCCCTTTTTGTCCTTTTCCCATTAGTACCTATATCGCATTCGTATAGAAATCCCTCATCTAAACGAAATTTCAGTTTCCCTTACTGAATGTGCTTGGCCTTACATTAGAGGCAGAAGATTAGCCTATGGAATTTTACTTTTCGTATTTCTGTATCTTGTGTTTGGAGGTTTTACTGCCAGTTTTTCACTCTTGTGGTAGTGACCTTAGAGTTGTATTCTATCAGAAACTGTGGTGTGTGGATTTTTTTTTTTTCCTTTTTGTAGCACAGCTGTAGTGTTGCCCAACTTTTAAGTAACATGGAGCCATCATGTTTTACAAATAAGAGAATAACGAAGCAAGCTGTGGCATGCTTATTTATCGCTAGCCAAAGGTGTGCGGCTGTCTCCTTATGTCCTGAGGCAGACGCCCTTGACTCGCTTCAGAGCTGAGCAGCAGGACGAGTCTTTCCTGAGAAGGGATTGTGCTTAAAAGATGCTTTGAAAAACATTTATGAAACAGTGATAATTGGCTTGATTAATCTCTGGCCTTTGTGTATTATAAATGCTTGTTAAACTTTCAAAGTGCATGTTAAGTGGTTATTTCATAACTTTTGTTTGCGAGTCTTTCCTGACCTGATCTTCATGAAATGCTGCGCTAGTAATGGACTTTGCTCAGTTGCTTGGATGTAATTTCAGCGTCGTCATTTCCCTGTCATTTTTAATCCAAGCAGCTCTTGGTGATTGGGAAGCGTCATCAGAAAATCATGGTGTTTCAGAAATAATACTAGGAATAGCTGCCACCTTCTGAGGACTTGCCCTGCTCTGCGAGGAACTGTTCATTTTCTCCATCAGTCTGTCCTCACCACAACCGGGAGGTGACTCGTGTCCTCACTTTACAAAGGAGGAAATGGAGGCTCAAAACAGTCAGGCGTCAGGGCTGGGATTTGTACCCCAGTCCTGGTGTTTTCTCAGTACACCACACCTCTGCCTTCTGCCATTTGAGTTGTCTTTGACTGACTCCAGTTTTCTGGTTCTTCTGTCCTTTCACAGCGGGGTGCAGGCAGGCTCAAGACCTGGAGCTGTCTTCTGTGGAGGTGGATCCCTGTGGAGACGCCCAGGCCGCTGCGGAAGGCGCAGTGCTCGGTCTCTATGAATATGATGACCTGAAGCAGAAAAAGAAGACAACCGTGTCGACCAAGCTCTACGGAAGGTGATGGAAAGAAACCAGGAGGAGGGAGGCGCCCCTGGGTGACAGCTTAGCCTTTCGGATATGAGGTGCCTGCTTTTCAGTGGCGGCCACTGCGGCATGGCTTGTCCGTGACCTCCCCTGTCACCTTAGCTGTTTTCATGGTGGGATAACTGTCAAGCCCAAATGCCGCCCCTGGCTCTTGTCAGGTGCACGTTCCCCCCATGACTCCCTAGACTCCTCCCTGCTTGCTGGTTACTAGGAAGCCACAACCAGGTGGCTCTTCCAGAGAGGGAGGAATGACGTGACAGACATGTTTGTGCAGACTTCAATCCAGATAATTTCCATTGCGCTGGCAGCTACTGGTGTTGTGCTGAATGCTGGCGCTGCACTGGTGGAGGGAGACTGGATGCTGGCGCTTTGGTTGTTGCTCTCAGGGTCTAGAGGAGGAGACTCGTCTCTCAGCAGATCATTAAGCACCTGTGACTTTCTGGCCCTATTCTAGGTTGTGGGAGATGAGGTCCCTGTGGTCAGGAATAGGCAGGATGAGACTTTTCAGTGGATGGGGCTGAGAGCACAGCCCGAGGGGTGGCGGTGTGAGGGGGTGATGAAGAGCCCGGGCATCAGTCCCAGCTCCACTGCCTGCTCCTGGCTGACCATGTTTTTTAAGTGACTGAAGTCTCTGGGCCTCCCTTTCTTCGTTTGTTTGGTGGAGGTGTGATACTGATTTCATAGGGTTCTTATGATGACCCAGGACAGAACATGCCCAGCGGGTGGCGCATGGTAGGCCCTCAGAGCTCTCAGCTGCTATTTACCCTCCTGTACAACTGTCTTTATTAAAGAGCCAGGGTCCTGAAACACCGGCCCATGTCCTTTTTCTTCTAAAGCTGATCCTTGTTTGCAGGTAGGTTGGGATGTAAAACCCTGGCCCAGGCAAAAGAAGGCAGAAAAGCCTCTAATTCCACATCAGAATCCTTGCCATCTGCTCACCTTGCAGTTAGCACTTGGGGCTGTGTCATTCTGATGCAGTGAGAAAACAAAATGGGGCTTTCTGGGGATTCCTCTTTCCTCAATTTATGTGGTAGATTTAGAGCTTCAAAGGCCCATTAGTACAATCCCTTTTTCATGCAGCTGAGGCTCCTGAAGGGAAGGGCGTGGCCAGGCCCGCTCTGGTTCTGCTCTCCCAGGGCTATTTGCACCATACTGTCTGCCACCTGGGTCAGAGCACAGAGAATGAATGTGTCAGTCGTTTTTTATCTGTAGTCTTCTTCCTTTGTTTTTGGTAAGATAAGAGCCACTCCTACTTGCAAGAGAGGTTGCATGACAGTAGCTTTGTGCTTTCTTCTGCCAGCGGGGACCAGGAGGCCTGGCAGAAAGGAGTCCTCTTTGCTTCTGGGCAGAACCTGGCACGCCACTTGATGGAGACCCCAGCCAATGAGATGACGCCAACCAGATTTGCCGAAATTATTGAGAAGAATCTCAAAAGTGCTAGTAGTAAAACAGAAGTCTATATCAGGTAATTCAGAGTTGTGTCATATCATAGACTCAGGATGTTACAGCCAGAAGGAGTCATTGATATCCTAAAATTTAGCTCCCTCACTGTTCAGAGGAGTAACATGAGACCAGAGGGGTGAGATGATGCCCCCAGACGCCACATGCAAGTTGGGATAGGGCTCAGTTTGGGGTTGTTTCTATATTAACCTTTTCTTGCCTTTGAGAGAGTGCCATGACTTTACACTATACACTGTGTGTTGGGGGGGGGGGCATTAACAGCTTTATTGAGAAATAATTCACATTCCATATAATTCACCCATGTAAAGTGATTCAGTGATTTTTACTATATTCACAGAGTTGTGCTACCAGGACCACGATCCATTTAGAACTTAGCAGTCATACAGAGATGCATGATAGTGGGTCTAATCCTCAAGGAAGTGAGGAAGTTGTAGGGAGGTATCCAGAGGTGCTGCAGGAGCAGTGGCAGGAGGAGAATTGCCAAAGATTAGGGAGCCTGAGCAGAGTTGGAAGGTTGCTTAGAGGTTTGCAGACGAGAGAGTGGGGCAGGGCATTTCAGGTTTGAAGCAGGTGTGCAGTGGCCCCTCGGGAAGCGCGAGGCTTGTGGCTGAGCAAAGGGAAGAGTTCAGCAGAGACCAGGCAGGGCACAACTCATTAAACTGAGACATCGCTGCACCAGACCTTCTCCAGCGTATGTGGGTATACATCAAAGAAACACAGATGGACAGGTCTTCCAGAAGGGCAAGACTTGAATAAAACATCAAGTACTGAGTTTGTGATTAAAAGTGCCCACATCATACAGCTTTGTTTCTTTTGAAGTGATTTTGTTTTTTATCATATCTTCCAGTTTTATATTCTTTTCCCTTTGAAGTTTGGTGACCATCCCTCCACGATGCAATCCCAGCTTAATAGTTCTGACAAATAGATAGGCACGTGCGTGGGTATGGTTGTTGCTGGTCTGTGGGAAGATAGCATTTCCCTCTTGGCCTAGTTACTGTGGCCAGAAATCAATACAAAGCCCTTTTGTGCCCCCAGCCTAGAAAGAATAGCAGTATGGTATCAGTTTCTAGTTTGCACTAAGGACTGTTTGCGTTCTGTTAACACCACTGGTCCTATGTTTATTAACTAAGAAAATTAGATTTCTTGCTTCAATCAAAGATTGAAAAACTGTGATAGAAACTGTGAGAATAATGTTCTGACATTGAAAAGATAGAATTCCAGCCATTCTAAAATAGCAATGAAATAAGATATTTTATTCCAGTAGGTGACGTGTAGCTTTGTCACTTTTTTGTTTGTTGGTTATTTGATTTTTTTTTGTCATTTTTAGTAATAAAACAATAAAGCAATAGACCCCTTAACTATATGTAAGCACCCTTTAGGGTCTCAGAACCTTGCTAATTTCATCTCTAAATTAAACCTTAGAAACATCTGAGTAACTTAGGAGGGAAAAAAACAAGTAATAATTATTTACTTACTATCCACCATTGCTTCACATTGTATTAGGTACCATGCATAAATTCTCTTAATAGTTCTGTAATCTTTTGATGGAGAAATCATTGATCTCATTTTATAGATGAGGAAATAGGCTCAGAAGCAAGTGACTTGCCCAAGGATATACCGAAAGTAAATAATAGAATGTAATAATTGAAGCCTTAACATGTATGTATATTTTAAGAGCGTGTATATTATACTTTTTCATACACTGGTGAGCTTTTTTCCAAGTTATTTTTTTTTTATGTATATTCACTTTTTTCCCCTTTCTGCCCTGTAGACCCAAGTCTTGGATTGAGGAACAGGCTATGGGATCGTTCCTAAGTGTGGCTAAAGGATCCGATGAGCCCCCAGTCTTCTTGGAAGTTCACTACACAGGCAGCCCCAATGAAAGTGAACCACCCCTGGTGTTTGTCGGGAAGGGAATTACTTTTGACAGGTACTTTATGGTGTCTGTGCTTTGCATTTCAGTGAATGCTTTGTATGCACTTGTATTATTTGGTGCATAGTTTGATTCAAAAGCATGGTGTTTGGTTGAATGTTATACATTACTTTAAATTTATTAAGCTACCACCTATAAAATGCTTACTATATGTAAGAGGCTATCATGCATTTTACATATATTAGCACTAACAATACCCCTATGAGCCAGGTATTGTGGACATTCTATAGGTAAGGAAACCATGACTCAGAGGTTTAATAATTTGTTCTAAGTCCCATAACTAACAAATTGAGTGGGAAGTCAAACTGAGGTCAGTCTGTCTTTAAAATCATACACTTTGTCCTCTGTGGCTATTGAAGGTTTTCCACATGGATAACAGTGATGCAGCTGTTTGGATTATGTTGTCTTCCCTTTGCTTGCTTTTTTTAGCTGACCAGTGTAGCTCCCACTAATCTTATTAAGCCATAAGTATTCCTTAGAATTGGAAGTTATCTCTGGCTATTATTTCAACCAAGGAGAGTCAGAGTTGGGAAAGATAGTATAGGTCAGTATATACCATGGAAAACATACACAAGTGAATACTAGTTTCCGGGGTGCTGAAGAGTGTGAGGTATACAAAGGGTTACTTGGCAAAAAACAAAAAGAAAAAAAAAACTAGGTTAAATAAAGCACATTGGGTTTTTTTATTTTTGTTTTTTAACACAGGCCTTCTCAGGGTTCAGAAGATGGTACTTTCTGAATTTCCTTTTGAAAGAATCCTGATTCCTGGGAACTTTGGAAAATGCTGCTAGAGAACCATAAAATGTTGATGCCCCCTAGTACCTTTTTGCACCCATTAGGGACTCCATCTGAAATATGAATGAAATCGAGCTCTTTTTAGCAGCACTTGTAGGCCTGGGAAGCCCCAGTGTTGGCTGCCAGGGTGGTTTCCTGGTATTAGTAGGTCATAGTGCCTCTTTGTGTCTTCCACCCAGTGGTTCATGTTCTCCTTTAAAGCAGTGGTCTCCAAACCATTTTCATTGCCACACCCATCAGTAAAAGGTTTTGAGCACGTACCATTCAAAATATGCATGTTTATTTATTAATGTAAGTTATATGAATATACTATTGCACCAGAGTTTATATTATAAAACACTACAGCAAACAAAAATTAGAAAGTGAAAGTTAAACTGTTTTGAAATGTCTTGCTAATTAATTGTGGTCGTTTTATACTGTCAGGGGCTCATATCTGGATGCAGAAATATTTGTGTTCAGGTGAAGTTTATGGTTAATTTGAATCCACATTTATATTTTTTGCTAAGAATATATTTAACAAAGAGGCCTGACCTAGTCTTTGAGTTTAGCGAAGTCTTCCTTGCAGGAGTGTCAGTGTTAGCTTTAGATGTAAAGGATCAGGAGGCATTAGCTCAGCAGGGACTAGGGATGAGTGTTGAAGGGCAGGGAAACATGGTGAAGGCTGCAGGGTGGTAAGGAGCAGGATCAGTTCCTGGTACTGCAAGCGTGCTAATGTGGGTGCACACCAGAGTGTGGGAGGGAGAAGAGGCGAGATATGGCTGGAGAGGTGGGCAGAAACTCGATCGTTCTGGGCCTAGTTAGATTTTGGACTTTGTTTTGCACTAAACAGTTGGATGTGACTGAAGGTTTTCTAGCAGAGGGAATGACATGGAATTTATATATACAGTAAAATTCACCCTATAAGCGTTCAGCTCAATGAGTTTGAACATATGTATGCACCCCTGCAACAACACCACTATCAAGAAAATAGAGCATTTCCATCACTCCCCAGAAACTCTCCTGTGCCTTTGTGTGCCCTCCACCCACTGCCCCAGACAACCAATCCTCTTTCTGTATTGTAGATTAGTTTTGCCTATTCCAGAAATTCACATAAATGGAGTCTTTCATGCCTGGCTTCTTTTTTGTTTTTGAGACAGAGTCTCACTCTGTTGCCCGGGCTAGAGTGAGTGCCGTGGCGTCAGCCTAGCTCACAGCAACCTCAAACTCCTGGGCTTAAGCGATCCTACTGCCTCAGCCTCCCGAGTAGCTGGGACTACAGGCATGCGCCACCATGCCCGGCTAATTTTTTCTATATATATTTTAGGTGACCAGATAATTTCTTTCTATTTTTAGTAGAGACGGGGTCTCGTTCTTGCTCAGGCTGGTCTCAAACTCCTGACCTCAAGCGATCCACCCGCCTCGGCCTCCCAGAGTGCTAAGATTACAGGCGTGAGCCACTGCGCCCGGCCCATGCCTGGCTTCTTTCCTTGAACATAGTATCTTTGAGATTTAGCCATGTATTGGTCATCTCAGTCATTTGTTCCTTTTTATTGCTGAGTAGTATTCCATTGTATAGAAATACCAAATTTTGTTTATCCATTCGTCTGTTGATGGAAATTTTGAGTTGTTTCCAGTTTTAGGCTGCTAGGAATAAAGTCGAGAGCATCTGTAAGCCTTTGTGTGTAGACATATGTTTTCCTTTCTCTAGGGTAAATTCCTGAGAAAAGATCCACTGAATTGTATAATAACTACAATGTTTAACTAAACTTGCCCAAAGTGGTTATACCATATTGCATTTCCACTATCAGTGTACAAGTATTCTAGTTGTTCTGTACCCTCCTCCATATTTGATACTGTCAGTCTTTATAATCCTAGCCATACCAGTGGGTATGTAGTGATACCTCTTTCAGGTTCAATTCACATTTCTCTAATGACTTAAAGATGTTGGATGTTTTTAAATGTGCTTATTTACCATTAGTATATCTCCTGGAGTGAGGTGTTTGATCAAATCTTTTGTCCCTTTTTATAAGAGTGTTTGTCTTACAGAGTTAAGTTTTTAAATATATTCTGAATATAAGTCCTTTATCAGATGTTTATGCAGTTATGAATATTTTTTCCCAGTCTGGGACTTGCCTTTTCTTTTTTTTAGTAGTATCTTTTGAAGAATAGAAGTTTGTAATTTTGATGAAGACGAATTTGTCAATTTTTCTTTTATGGCTTATGCCTTTATTCTAAGAAATTGTCTATGCCAAGGTCTGTGTTTTCCTATATAAGTCTTTATGTTTTTTAAGTCAGTTTTAGCTTTTAGTGCTATGATTTTGAGTTTTTGTGTATGATGTAAAAAGGCGTTGAGGTTTTGTTTTTTTTTGTTTGTTTGTTTTTTTCCTTTTCCATGTGGATATCCATTTATTTCATCTCTGTTTGGTGAAAAGACTGTCCCTTCCCCATTGAACTGTCTTGGCATCATCATTGAAAATCAATTGCCCATATAATTGTAGGTCTATCTCTGACTCTGTGTCCTTTCACCAATGCCTTGTGACCACGAATCTCAAAATTACTGTCGCTTTGAGTAGCCTTGAAATCTAGGAATATGAGTCCTCCAGCAGTGCTCCTCTTTTTCGGAATGACCTCAGCTAGGTACTTTGCATTTTCATATAAACTTTAGAATCTGCTTGTTTTTTACACAACAAAAGCCTACTGAGATTTTGATTGAGATAGATTATTATTAATCTTTTCTTTGTAAAAATTAGCTGTGTAGTTAATCAGAGGGGTAAGACCAACATAGAGACACCTGTTAGGAGACCTGGCAAACATCCAGTGACAGAGGGTGGTAGTGTCAACTAGGGTGGATGCAGCAGAAAAAAAATGGATAGATCTGAGAGAGATTCAAAAGGTGAGCAAAGGTAATTGCTGGTCTTTGACTGGCAGTTCCTCGAGAACTACAGTCATAAGAATGAATAAAGAGCCTAACTTCCAGAAGAAGCCTGGGGATACACGTGGCAAGTGGATAGAAGAAAAACTTCGTGTGCACCAACATTCTCCATCTGCCCATGGGGTTGTCCCATGTATTTCTTTTGTTATTTTGAGTCAGTGGATACTGTTTAATTCTAGACATAGGCCAGGCGAGGTGGCTCATGCCTGTAATCCTAGCACTTGGGGAGGCCGAGGCAGGCGGATCATTTGAGCTCAGGAGTTTGAGACCAGCCTGAGCAAGAGCAAGACCCTGTCTCTACTAAAAAAATAGAAAGAAATTAGCTGAACAACTAAAAATATATAGAAAAAATTAGCCGGGCATGGTGGCGCATGCCTGTAATCCCAGCTACTCGGGAGGCTGAGGCAGTAGGATTGCTGGAGCCCAAGAGTTTGAGGTTGCTGTGAGCTAGGGTTACACCATGGCACTGTAGCCTAGACAACAGAGTGAGACTCTGTCTCAAAAAAAAAAAAAAAAAAAAAATTCTAGATATACATGCTGACCATTCAGTTATCAAGTGCTTCTGAAATAAGTGAGAAGTTAGACCTGATTTCTAAGGATAGCAGACCTCAGAGCAGGGAATAGACATCTCTCCAGTGAGTCACCAGGGCATGTCAGCAGCAGATCTCAATTATGACTCAAAGTTGAAGCCCCTGGCTCTGTGCCTGCCCAGTGAAGCATGTCGCTTCTGGACTCCTACAGAGTAGAAGCAGAAAAGTCACTAGTTAGAAACCTCTTTGGGAAAAGTAGTTTGGTGTCTTGCTGATTGCTAATTCATACCTCACCCAGCTGTCGAGCTGTAGTACCGTCTCTGAGGCTTTATGCCTGTGCCTCATTCGGGTTATATTTTGCCATCAGCAGGATGGAGCACACCTTGTACGGTATCAGAAGGAAACGTTGCCCCTCTGTTTTTCTGTAGGTTTGAGAGGAACGCTCCCAGCCTTCTAGGAGCTTGTCAGTTTTCCTTAATAGCTCGTGCCCTTCAGGTTCAATAAATTGATCAATTCATAAAATTTGCTGAAAAGACGATCTGTGTGGGTGTCAGGAGTTAATAATACAAAGATGGAATTTGTGCAGCATTGATTTTATGATGTAATGTTTCTAGTGGCACTGGTGAAATTTCATTCAAATAGACATAAAATGAGCTAAGACACTCATCTGTGTTTCTGGAATTTTTTTTGTATCTTTTATAAAGACTACAATATCCTTATTGAAAATGTTGAGCGGCCAGGCAAGGTGTCTCACACCTGTAATCCTAGCACTTTGGGAGGCCAAGGTGGGAGGATTGCTTGAGGCCAGGAATTTGAAACCAGCCTGAGCAAGAGTGAGACCATGTCTGTACAAAAAATAGAAAAAGTATCCAGGCATGCACCTGTAGACTCAGCTACTCAGGAGGCTGAGGCAGGAGGATTGCTTGATCCCAGGAGTTTGAGGTTGCTGTGAGCTATGATGAGGCTACTGCATTCCAGCCTGGGTGACAGAGCAAGACCCTATCTCAAAAAAGAAAAGAAAATGTTGAGCTAATTCAGATTCTAAATTTAGAAATTTGACTTTTTTGGCAGGTATATGCTGCTTTTATGCGGCAGTTAACCCTCGGTTTATGTATTCTTTCTTAGGAAAGTGATTTTGGCCATCTTCTTTGCTATTAATGTTGCACATTGTCCTTTTCCCCATAGTGGTGGTATCTCCATCAAGGCTTCTGCAAATATGGACCTCATGAGGGCTGACATGGGAGGAGCTGCAAGTATATGTTCAGCCATCGTGTCTGCCGCAAAGCTCAATTTGCCTATTAATATCATTGGTAAGTGAGGCAAGGGAATCTATCTTAGAATCCGGTCAAATGGCAGAACTGAGAGAGCAGACATGGTTTCCTCTAATCTGAAAAGATTATGAAACTATTTTTAAATAGCTTTTCATCAAGCAGAAGCTTTCTTAGCTCAGGTAAGTGTTTTACTGTCTTGAGCTGATTGAGTTAAATGTGTTTTGCAACCGGTGAGCTGTAACTAAAATTGATTTATTTTACTTCTGCAAAAAGTGGTTAGCAGTTAGGAGCATATGATGTTGAGGTTGTGGTTTACTCTAGTAAAAATTGCTCAGCGGTTAGAGTGGAAGGACATTGCTGGCTCATTTACTGATTGCCTCATAGAATTGTGGCTGATTAAATGGCACGATACACAGAAAGTGCCTGGGACAGAAAAAGTGCTCAGGATGTGGCAATTCTTAGTCTCCTAAGATGCAGACACAGTGTGGGAGTTTGTAGCATTGCTTATACCCATGCTTCAGAGGAGTGGGGAGAGAGACTTAGGTTAAATGACAAGCCCAGTGTCACATCTGTTTCGTGGGGATGGTAGAATTAGAACCCAGGCCCTGTCTGACCTCCACCTTTTTAATATCATAGTCCTTTTTTCCCAAACTATTTGAAAGTCGCAGACATTGTGCTATGCCTCCTAAGAAAATGGACTTGCTAGATACTGATAATCCCAGTATCCTTTCCAATGATTAATAACTCAAATTTCCCAACATGTAAAAAATGTCATTTTATTTATTTATATTTAGTTTTTAAATCCAGGAGCCAATCAAGTTGCCATGTCCCTTTAGATCTCTTTAACCTAGAATTCTTTTCTTGCCTTTTTGTCTTTCATGACATTGGCAGTTTTAAAGGGGCTAGGCTTGTCTCATCATGTTCAACAATTTGGATTTATGTGATTGTTTCTTCGTGATTAAAATCAAGTTATACTTCTTTGGTGAGAATACTACATGGGTGATGTGTACATCCTGTTGCTGACACACATAATGTCAGTTGTGCCATCAGTGATGCTACATTTGATCACTTGGCTAAGGTGGCATCTGTGTCTGGTTCACTTCTGATAGCTCACTGGTGGCCTCCTGTCCCATGAGTGGCGTGTTTGGACCCAGCATGTTCAGTGTTACTTCATATATTCTTTCCAATAGGTTTGGCCCCTCTTTGTGAAAATATGCCCAGCGGCAAGGCCAACAAGCCTGGGGATGTCGTCAGAGCCAGGAACGGGAAGACCATACAGGTTTGTAAGTGGAAGAGACAGCACTCCCCTTTGGGCATGCCTCACGGAATCGCACAGTAGCCACATAACCACAGCTTGAATGGGTGCAGAGCCCTGGCTCCATGTTCTGGAGGGTGGTGTCTTTAGTGCTGAGTAGCTTTTCTTGCAGAGTCAAAAGTATCTCTTTCTGGGAATTTTAAGTATGTTTTTCCTGCCTTATTTTTCCTTCCACTTCTTGTGTATATACACACAAATTACCATGAATTTGTAGCCAGCGTGCAGAGCATGGCAGAATGATAAAACCATGGGCTATTTTTTGGATGTACCTGTGCTGTGAATAACTTTTTTCCATTTTAGGTGTTCAGGTGGAAAACATTGTCCTACATCATGGGCTCTGCACTCGTGGGTGTGTGGCAGCAGGTCCTCCGTGTGGCATGTGTACATGTGTGCGTGCACAGGCTACCTGTGATGATGGGCCTTATTAAAAAGAAGAGACTATAGTTAGAAAGGGTCACTGAGGTTGTGAGAGTTCTTGTGTCTGGGATCCTGGCTGTAGCTTTTTAAAGTTCCCTAACCTATTTGTTTTCAGAAATCTTTACACTTTTCCCCTTGTTAAACATTTGTTGATAAAATGGACCAGGCATTTTTCTATTTATTTCATCTTCCAAAGCCATCAGCCTTAGGTCATCATCTCTGGTACAGGGATTATTAAATTATATTTGCTCTCCAGATTAGATATGTTCGTATTCCTGTTGAGGTGTAAGCATGTAACTTGATGACAAATGTCATGGTAGCTTTTTCCCACTCTTCAGTCATGCACTGTTGTGAGGGTCAGTTTTCCTATTTGTTACTTGTGCTTTCTTAGCCTTTCTGTTTTTGATCCTCCTCTTTGCAGGTCGATAACACTGATGCTGAGGGGAGGCTCATACTGGCCGACGCGCTCTGTTACGCGCACACCTTCAAGCCCAAGGTCATTATTGATGCCGCCACCTTAACAGGTCAGACCACGTGCTTGCCCTGTTCTTATTCTCAGGAAGTCTTGTTTGTTGTGTGGAGTACACACACCGTGCTCACAGCATTATTTGGCTGAAATTGGGCTCGCTCCATTGGCATTCAAAGATCTTTCGCCAGGGGAATCGTTCTGTGTTGTAAAAATGTTTTGAATCTTAGGTTTGTTGTTTTAAAAGTTTCCAGGATATACCTTTTAAAAAAATAACAGGTGGATCAGGTTGGCTCATCTAGAGTGACATCTAAAAATGATATTAGGAGGTGTTTTCTGTTACAATTACCATTTGATCCCGATCTGAAAAGATTAGTGCTAAATCCCAAAGTCAATAGCTGGCTTTTTTTTTTTTTTAAACTAATTGTAACATACCTGATGTCCACTGAGTTTTTGAACTTTTTATACTTGATGTTATAAAGAAATGAAAACATTTTGCAGGGAGTAACAGGTCCTCATTTAACAGAAGCAGCACAATATGAAGCCTGCACTTGAAGGCCAGGCTCAGGTGTGATCCCCGGCTATGCCACTGTCTAGTCAACTAGTCAACTAGCTGGCCTTGGGCAAGTTCCTCGGCCCCCTTGAGCATCAGTACTTGGAGATAATTCCGTTTGTCTTGCAGAGAAGATTGGGCGGAGTCTTTGGAAAGCCTCTTTAATACAGCACCCACGTGTGGCAGGTGTTCACTGAAGACGGCGTGACACCGCTGGCCCTGCAGGGCAAAGAATACATTCCTAAAGGGCTGACAAATAGGCGGTGCCTTATTACAAAATCCCAACGTTCACAATCTTTCATCCAAAAGTTCTCTCTCTAGGAATTCATTCAGTCTCTGCCTCTTAAGATTAAAATCCAGGTCATTTTTCATCCTTTGGTTTTAATCTCTCCCTGGTCACGTGAGCCTTACTTTAGTAGAAATCATTTCATGTTCCCTTTTATACATGGATCTCAGAGTAGTCCACAGATTTACTGCTAAGAGTCCTTTTTTAAAGCTGGCATTATAGTGTGTTCTTGGTTTTTGGCCTCCCTATTCAGTTTAGCAAACACTTTAAGCTGAAAGGCAGAGGTTCTAGGGCAGAGGATTGGGGGCAGTGGCAGTGAGGTAGATGGTGGTCTGCCCTTTCTGTAAGTGAGGAAACACAGAAGATAGAAACATCTACGTTTCATAACTTGAAAATGATTTCCATAAATGCCACCTGGGAAGTACTTTTTCCCAGACACTTAATATCAGGACCGCATATCCCCCTTTTTCCCAGTTTGAGGGTTTGAGAAGGTGGGAAAGTTGGCCCCAGGTGACTTAAGGGTGACCTGATGGGTGAGCCTTTAAATTGCCCTGGACATCAGCCTAGTTGAAGGCTGTTGATAGTTCACTTCAGTTTCCCAAATACTTAGTCCTTTCTGAGTTCCAGAAGCTAGGGTTCAAAGGGGAGAATGGGCCACGCGTGGTGGCTCATGCCTGTAGTTCTAGCACTTTGGGAGGCCAAGGTAGGAGGATGGCTTCAAGACCAGCCTAGGCAGCATATAGCAAGGCCTCCTCTCTACAAAAAATAAAAATATTAGCCAGACATGATGGTGTGCACCTTCAGTCCCAACTACTTAGGAGGCTGAGCCAGGAGGATTGCTCAAGCCTAGGAGTTTGAGATTGCAGTGAGCTATGATGACACCACTCACTGTACTCCAGCCTGGGTGACAGAGTGAGACTGTGTTTCAAAAAAAAAAAAAAAACTAGAGGAGAGTAAGAGCCAATTTCCAACCTCAAATTCTTGAGAGGAAGTATAGTCTTTAGAGGAAGAAGATCTGATTTTAGAATTTGTCCTTCCTCTTTTTTTTTTTTTTTTTTGAGACAGACTCTCTGTTGCCTGGGCAAGGCTTGAGTGCCGTGGCATCAGCCTAGCTCACAGCAAGCCTCAAACTCCTGGGCTTAAGCAATCCTTCTGCCTCAGCCTCCCGAGTAGCCGGGACTACAGGCATGTGCCACCATGGCCGGCTAATTTTTTTTTCTATATATATTTTTTAGCTGTCCAGATCATTTCTTTCTATTTTTAGTAGAGACGGTCTCGCTCTTGCTCAGGCTGGTCTTGAACTCCTGACCTTGAGCAATCCTCCCATCTCGGCCTCCCAGAGTGCTAGGATTACAGGTGTGAGCCACCACGCCCGGCCTGTCCTTCCTCTTAATAGCATGTAACTTTGGACTAGGCTTTAGTTGTCTCATCCATAAATGGGACACAATAGCACTTCAATGACAGGAGGGGTTTATGTGAAGATTAAATGAGATGATACAGGTTGATGGACCTGGCTCAGGTACACCATAGACACTGAAGAGATGTTACTGTCCTTTAAAAGTTGAGTCTGTAACCCAGACTGTAGGAGCAGTGACACGTTCAGGGATAGCCATCCAATCATGCTACTTCTCTTCATCTTCTTAACTCAACGGTTATAGTTTAGGATTGAATGAGTGTAGTGACATCCTCACTTTCCTTGGAGCTTTAGATGTTTCTTCCAGAGCAATTCTGGCAGCATCAGTTGGTGAGCACCTCAACACGGGGCTCCAAATGTGCCTTGTAAATGAAAATGGAAGGAACACCTCTGCTGTTAGTAATTCTGAAATTGGTGGTGGTAACGGTTCTGAAATTATAAAAAATAAATAAAAAAAATGACGATGGCTGCATCTGTACTGACCATGTATACATGGACTTTTTTCCCTTTCAAAGATTTTCAGTCCAAAGTTGGTTGCATCCATGGATGCAGAATCTACGGATACAGAGGGCCAATTCTATATAGTAGTATCTTCAAGTTTCCATTTTCCTTGGATGAGATGCTAATGAGGAGTTTCATACAAAGCCACAGTTAAGGAATGAGGAGCAGCCTGGACATACTTCGCATTGCAGGGAACAAATGCCACCTTGTCACAGCTATAGAATTTCACCCCACTTCAGTGCTGTCTCCTCTGACATTCTGTATGAGTGTCCTAGTACTAATGGTACTGGATTGTCCTAGTAGTGAAGGGTAGTAAGTTTTACTTTTCCTTTCAGTAAATACTTACTGAGTTTCTTTATGCCAGGCAGGGTGCTAGGCCCTGAGTATATGCTTAGGAATCAGATGCGGGCTAGGCAGATAGTGAATGAGAGTGCTGGGAGCTAACACCAAAACCAAAGAAGGCAGCACTTAGCTGCTGTGCCTGACTGTATACACAAGAGAACCTGGGAATCTGATTTTTAAGCTGATTTTTTTAAAATATGCTGATTAATTTAAAAAGAGAAGTCAGCCAATGGGACACAGCTTTGTTAGAGAAGGAAATAAAGATGAAACAAATAAATATGATACAGTCATAACAGGCTTTTTTTTTTTTTTTACAAAATGTATTCTTATAGTGGGTACTTACTGCGACATGATTAAAATTGCTGAAAATTAGAGATGCCTCAGTACCAGCAATATGTAAATTATGATACTGCCAGCCAATGGACTGTTGTCAGATCATTAAAAAATACTTTCAAACATTTGTTTACAAAAAAGGAAAACATTTTTAAAGCATAAAAGGAAGAACACATGCTTTAACACATATAGTTATGGTCTTAATTATTTTTTAAAAAAGTTTAGAAGAAGTCTGGAAGGAAATATCAAAAGCAGGTAACAGTTATCCCTGGGATGAGATTATTGGTGATACTTGATATCATTTCCTTTTTTGTATTTCCTAAATACTTTAAGGTGAATTCTAGCTCAAGAAACATAAAAATATGTTAAGTATGAGCAGTAAAGATTGTCTAAGCTTATCTATTTTTGAAAATGGGGGAGCCATTAAGCAGCGTTAAAGGCTAAAGTTTCATTCTGAGTGGCAGAGGAGACCATTTTGCCTGGAGAGATTGCAGTTGACCCGAGGGCTTGTGTCTTACAGGTGCCATGGACATAGCTTTGGGGTCCGGTGCCACTGGGGTCTTTACCAATTCATCCTGGCTCTGGAAGAAACTATATGAGGTAGGAATAATATATATGGATCTAAATTATGGTGATGATGAATAAATTATTCTGGCTTTAGAATGGTAGATTTCTTCAATCCCTGTGTTAAAGTGATTTTTATGCTTTTGGTTTGCCTTTGAATTTTTTTTTTTTTTTTTTTTGAGACAGAGTCTCACTCTGTTGCCCAGGCTA
>CM052437.1:78938443-78951585 GCA_028533085.1 Varecia variegata
ATACCCAGCTATTGGCTTCTGCGGTAGTCTCTCTGGGCTCCCTGCTCCTCTGTCCTGCTCCCATCTCCTTGGTGGGCTGTTCCCGTTGTGTCCACCCTGTCGGCTTGTGTTCGGTCCTTGGCCACAGGCTGTTTATATGCTCCGTGGTCCTCACCGGGAAGCCCCAGCTAGTACGTCTGCTGCTTGTTCCTGTCTCTCCTGAGTTCCAGCCCCTGTGTGTCCACTCCGCCGCTCACGCATTCATTCGTTCTTTCAATGAATCGTTAATGGGAGCTTTTTATGTGCCAGTGGGGAACAAACACAAAATGTTCCTGAATATATTTCTCGAGGTTGGTTTAAGATCCTAAACTGTTTGCCCTTCACATCTGTCCTCTTGTCATTTGTGAAGCCCTCACCCCTGACCTCAGTACTCAGTACAGCAATAATACTCAGTCATTTCCTTCCAGGCCGGGCCAGGTACCTCTTTTCTGGGGCCTCTCCTGTACCCAGTGTCCCTTTTTATCATGACACCCACAACATTTAAGCTTTTTTTAAAAAAAAGAATCAAAGTTATATGTGCATAAACATTATTTAAGTCAACAATCAGCAGCCTACAGTCTGTTTTCCTAGAGGCAGCCACTTTCAGCCCTTAGCTGATTCATCTGGTATTTATGTCCTAAAAATAACAGCTTGTATTGCCATATTGATTTTTCACTTTCTGTATCTTTGAGTTCTTCTTGTAGTGAGTTAAACAGTCTCTTTATCTGTTTCTCCTGCTAGCCTGTAGGCCCTTTGCTGGCTCAGATATTAATACTTCAGCACACCTGGTGGTGCTCAGTACAAGTTTAGTAAATGATGAATGAATGAGGTCACCTTGTCTCAAGATCTGCTCTTCAGGGAAGCAGGTCCAGGCATGTGTTTCTCAGCACACCGAGGTGACCAGCCTCACAAAGACTTTTCTTTCACCCTAATCAAACCCACAAAGCCTGTAATTTTAGTTTGATGATTTTAGCAAATGCACTGTGGATTTGTAGGATTGTGGCACAACATTCCTGTTTCATTTATAAGTCTTAAATAAGTCTTCTAATGAACTGACACGATTCTGAAACATGTTTTATAATTTCATGTGTTAGGGTAATAGGTTATAAAAATTTTTCTTCACCATTGAGCATGTCAGTGCCATGAATTTCCCAGAACCTACTTCACCAGTCTTACAACTGTCATACCTATTTCTTCTTTAGGCCAGTATTGACACAGGGGACCGTGTCTGGAGGATGCCTCTTTTTGAACATTATACAAGACAAGTTATAGATTGCCAGCTTGCTGATGTTAATAACATTGGAAAATATAGGTATGTAAAATAAGCTAAATGTACATTTTTACAATCATCATTGGTTGCCAACATGACTATTTTCAATTTTATCTCCTTTACAAAAAGTTTATCCAGTTTCCTTTTGATGTAGTGCCTGTAAGCTTTTTGATATCTTAAATTTTCAGGATATTTTTCTAACTGGTTTCTAACTGGTTCTCACAATTTTGTATGTTTTTTTAAATCTAAAGGCCACTTTCGATTTGGAAAATGATAAGGAAAAGAGATGGAAGATATGAGAATTCATCACCATAATATAAAAGAATCTTGAATTTATCTTTTACTGCTTAAAGCTGTATCTGAAAATAGATATGCTGAAAGTGATTTGTGGGTTACCTCCTTTTGTTTTTTTTTTAATTGCTCGGGCTAGAGTGCGCCATAGCTCGTTGTAACCTCCAACTCCTGAGCTCAAGCAATCCTCCTGACTCAGCCTCCCGAGTAGCTGGGACTACGGGTGTGCACTACTGCGCCTGGCTCATTTTTCTATTTTTAGTAGAGAAGGGGTCTTACTCTTGCTTGATCTGTTCTCGAACTCCTGAGCTCAAGCCATCCTCTCTCCTCGGCCTCCCAGAGTGCTAGGATTACAGGCATGAGCCACTGTGCCCAGCCTGTCTTAAGTTCTTATTAGGTCCTGTAAGCTTGACTCTTGTTCTCTGGTCATAGAACCTACTTAGCAATAGTACAAAATGTTAATGAAATTTTCAGTGCACATTTAAATGAGGTTAAATAATGCTTTTTGTCTTTCTCTTCAGATCTGGAGGAGCATGTACAGCTGCAGCATTCCTGAAAGAATTTGTGACTCATCCCAAGTGGGCACATTTAGACATAGCAGGTGTGATGGTCAACAAAGATGAGGTTCCCTATCTGCGGAAAGGCATGACTGGAAGGCCCACGAGGACCTTAATAGAGTTCTTAATGCGTCTCAGCCAAGAGAGTTCTTAGTTGAGATGCTCAGACATTTCTTATTCTGTCTTAAATTGGACAGTTGAGCTTCAAAAGATTTTTGAATGAACGGATGAAAATCTTTTAAAGGAAACAAAGGATGGTATTTAAAAATTAGAACCCCAATGAGATTTGTATTCCTTGATTTATTTTTTCACTTTATGCAAAGATTTATAAAGGTAAAGTGAATGTCTTGCTTGGCAAGGATTTTTAAGATACTCTATCAGTGATGATTAATTTTTATGAAATTTCCTAATCACTTCTCAGAGTATATGTTTTTAATTGGGAAGCAAAATTGTATTTCAGATTTGTGATGCTAGTAATGTGAGCAAACTGAAAGTTACTATGCGGTTGTGAGAAATGATAAATCCAACTTTCTGTGCTCTCTGGTGTGGCTCTGATATTTACTTATATACTACTACAAACCCAGTAACTTTAACATAACTTGTCTCTTCTGGCTCTGTTATGTGTACTAAGTAATTAAATTGGGGCACAGTGATGAAGGTATTTTCTCAGTGCTAATAATCACTTTCGGACACTCAGTGATTGAGCTTATCAGTTTGTATGACGGCCTGGCACGTGATTTCCAAAATGAGTCAGTCATGAAGTAATTATATAAACCAACAATTGCAGACTTATCATCTGCCAGAGATTGTCCTAAGTGTTTTCGGGTATTAAATTATTGAATCCTCACACTAACCCAATGAGGCAGATACTGTTATTACCCCCCCATGACACATGAGGAAAATGGGGCACGAGAGAGGTTTAGTGACACGCAGGCAATGTCATGGAGCTAGTAAGTTGGTAGCAGAGAGAGTTTAACACACTGACTGCCACACTAGAAAAAAAATTTCCCTTGGTCCATGGTGTTTTATTACAACACCATGTAATGGTGTTGTAAATGATCCTTCCTAATTTATTTTTCTTTATTAAAACAATAATAAAGCTCTGTGTGTGAGTTACATGCAACATAATCCATGCTTTTAGAATCAAATTGTCAATATTAATTGTAACAATAAGAACATCAACAAGTAAGATTTTCATCAACCAACTGCAGGGTTTTGCCTCACGAGGCCCTGGGGTCAAAACTAGTCTGAGTTAAATACAACTCACCTAGCAGTCAATGTGTTAACCCAGCGGGTCTTCTCCAGAGCGGGCATGCTGCACCAGTATGCTGTAATGCTTCCTTTTCAGTTCAGTGACTTGCGTGGGTGTGGAATTCATTTGAAATACTGGAATAAGAAACAAGACCATAAAAGGGACTGTCTATAGGTAAACTATTTGTAACAGAATTCCATTTGTACAGATTTAGAACAAAGCTCTCCTCTTTTTTACTTTTGTATCAGATGGATCAAATTATCCATGAATAAGGTCTATGCACTTATTTTTTTTAACTTTGAAAACATTTGGCAGGAACAGCTGTTTGTTGAAGTTAATTTTAATATTTTAAAAATTGGATATTTAAGAGGATATTGTATATCTAAACTGGGTTATAGAGGGAGTGGAAATGGGCATGCATATTCATGGTATTTATTAGAATTCAAGGAAATCTGGCAAGAGTGGTAAGTAAACACAGGTTCCCCTGGGTATCGACATTGAGAAGCTCCTTGATCAGGAAAGATGGAATCAAGGGTTGGAATTACTGGTGTATGAAGGAAACTAAAAGCAGATTTCTTAGGGATGATTCAGAAGGCCCAGCAGAGCTTTGATAGAAGGTTTTCTGTTCAAAGGCTTTTTATGGATAAAAGAACAATAGAGCTCTTGTGTTCACTAATGTGTGGGATACAAAAGGCACAGCACAGGCCCTGGTTTCATGTGCTTATCTAATCTGGTTGCGATGAAACTTAATAGTTGTCCTTGCATGTGAACTTCACGAACCCTTTGCTGATCCTTAGAAGCACACTCTGTGCTACAGATGGGTATCAACTAGGACTAGGCATGGCTGTGAAGAGCAGCAAATCCAAAACAGCAGTGATTTAGAACATGATAGTTTTAAAAGGTAAAAGTTGACAGAAGTAGGGAATCCAAGGTCAGGGGCTCGGAATTTTACATCACCACCATGGCCTCAAGGCTTCCTCATAGTCCCAGGTAGCTGCTGGAGTTGAAGGAAAGGGAGCAGGGCAGAAGGAGTACAATCACAGTTAATTTAAGGAGGTAATCACTGAAGTCCCATGTATACTCTGCTCATACCACCAACCAGAGTAAGCCATGGCTACTGCACAGGATTTGGGGAAATGTAGATTAGCTGGGTGCATTGTTTCTCTGACAGAAGAAGGGGAGAGAGGAAAAGGGACAGCTCATGAGCTTGAAAGTAGAGCATGGACTAAAACCTAGATCAACAGATCTGTGAAGTTTAGCACCCCTGTGCCCCAACACATGGCCTTGAGCACAAGAAACCATCACTGAATGTAGTACAAATCTGTAAGCCCGTGCTATAAAAGGACAGTGCACATTTTAACTGCAATGAGGACAGGTCCCCTATCTCTCCAGTTTATCACTGTGTCTACTCACAGCACATAGACTCAAACCACTGTTGAAAGTTGATATTGGTTGAATGAATAGGTGAGAAAAGAGACTGATAAAAGGTAAATTTGATGAAATCTTAGAAGGTTTGGCAGTTAAAAAAAGGTTTTAAGATTACAGCAGAGTAAATCCAAAGATGCCCTTATATCCTCCAAGGTCAAAGCAGTAGGAAATGTTTTACTAATTTTGGAGTAAAAGATTCATTGACTCAGCAAATATTCCATGCCTACCTTGTGCCAGATACTTTGGAAGGTGCTTGCGATGGCAAAGTAAACAAGTTGTAGTCCCTGCCCTTAAAGAATTCAGTCTAGGGTTGGGGGAAGAAGAGTTCTAAAACCATGCTCAATCACTTGGTGGTACATCAATCAGACAGTATTGGTCTGACCATTTTTTTGTGGCCCTTTGCAGCCAGCCACATTCTACAGCTGTAGCTCTGCCACTCATGAGCTGTGGGCTCCTCCCTTGCATCATAATCCTAAGGAAATGTTAGCCTAAACTCTGTCTTCAGGAAAGTCACAGTCAACAAATTATATTATACATTCCATTCCCAACCATTTGGGTTTTTCCTGAGCAAATCAGAGTTCATCTGACCACATCTCACCACCTTTGTCTCAACTGCCATAGTGCAAGTCCCCATCTTCCTACACTCCCAGATTACTGCCTCACTGGTCCCCCTTCCTCCACTTGTTCTCCTGTTATCTATATGGGTGGAGAGATTATTTTTAACATAAATCACTCCTCTTTTCTCAAAAAGTTACTTGGTCTATACCAGGCACTGTATTAGAGTCCCACATACATTACTTTCTTAGTAGTTTTTCCAAGGCAATGTTCTATTTTAGAAATGAAGAAATGGGTTTTCAGCGAAATCCAAAACACGTGAGTTCTTTTTCTTTGCCCTATTCTAGGGTAAATCCAGGAGAAATACCACTCACCATGCTCTCAGGCAACTTACATCAAGATTAGATAAACTGGATATTAAAGGGATTGCAAAAAAGTAAAATGATGCCACTCTTCTAATTTATTTTTTGTTTTGGAAAATAGAGTTATAGCTTTAATAAGAAACATTTATGTTAACTTTTATAATGAGTTTGATTTTTTTTATTTTGTCCTTTTTTAAGTCTCTATCCCAAAAGGGTTTGATTTTTTAATGAGTTGATTTTGAAAAAAATTTTCAGTTTTAATTTATGAGGTGAATATTAGCAGACATAACCCACATAAACAAAAACTTTTGGGTCTTCAATAATTTTTAAGTGTGTAAAGGGGTCGTGAGACCAAAACAGTTTGAGAGTTGCTGGAGTAGACTAGCTCCCTCCTGGTTTCTCTTTTGGCTTTTTCAACCATCAAATGTTATGTCTATCTATGCCAGGCACAGTTCTGGATGTTGAGGATACAGGTGAGTAACACAGGCAGGCTCTGATGTCATGGAGCTTGCACTCCAGGGGGGTGTGTGTGTGTGTGTGTGTGTGTGTGTGTTTTGAGAGAAGGTGATTTAGTCAATGAAGAAAAAAATAAACAAGATATTATAATTTCAGATTATGCTTAAGTAATGTGAAGAAAATTAAACAGGGGTGAAGTGTCTGGGAGTGTGGGTCTAATTTAAATTGAGGCTGGGAAGATCACCTTTGCTCTGAGCCTGATTGGCAAAACTCTTGGCTTTTTCTGCCTGTCTCACTCCCGTGGCCTGTTGGCCTTCCTACGGCTCCTTAAATATGCCAAGCAGGATCCTTCTTCAGAGGTCTCTTTGTCTAGAAAGCTCTCCTACTTAAAATTTCACTCCAGTCCCTCTAGTCCAGATCTCCTTGGAGAGGCCTTCCCAATCACCCATTTCAAAGAACACCCAACCATCACTACCCATCCCCTTACTGGGCTTCATTTTCTTTCCTAACACTAATCTCTACATGATATTGCAGTATGTATTTATGTGCTTGTCTCTCTCCCTCCAGAGATTTTAAGGCAATTGCTAGTAACCTCAGATCAGGAAATAGTACCTGGGCCATGGAGCGCTCAATAAGTGTGCTGGACGGTAACTATACAATTAAATATGAAAAAAATGTGACTTGGCTTCTGAAGATATGAATAAGCGAATGTTAAAAGGTTATTAAAAGATTAATACAGTGACTTTCTCTTTGACGTAACCATAAATATCTAATAATACCAGTCACATATGGATCCTCAATGTCAGTCGTTCTTATTACCTGTCTCCCACTAGAATTTAGGGAGGACCTTGCCTGGCTTGTTCGCGCTATAACCAATGACTGAATTAACAACTGGTACATAGCAAGCGCTCAGTAAGTGTGGAGTGAATAGGTGACCACCTCCTTTTAACCCACGGGTAAACTGAACCCAGAAAGAGAAAATGAATTGGTCAAAGTCATTCCATGCCTTTAGGGTAGGACTACAGGCATGTGCCACCATGCCCGGCTAATTTTTTTTCTATATATATTTTTAGTTGGCCAGATAATTTCTTTCTATTTTTAGTAGAGACGGGGTCTCGCTCTTGCTCAGGCTGGTCTCGAACTCCTGAGCTCAAAACGATCCGCCCGCCTCGGCCTCCCAAGTGCTCGGATTGACAGGCGTGAGCCACCGCGCCCGGCCCTAAGCCTTCAATTCTGAAGCTAAGAAAAATAAAAGGAACAGCCACACGGTCTCTACACCGCTAAAGACAAGGAGAGAGAACGAAGAACCGGTTTCTCCGGCGCCTAACTGATGCCTCTAAGCGCCCTTTCCTGCCACGTGACCAAACCGACCACAGCTGTCACGTGACCGCGGCCCCAGCTATCACGCAGGCGCAGTAAGCTTCTCCCCGCCATTCCAGACATGGCGACTCCCCTAGGTGGTATGTTCTCTGGACAGCCACCCGGGCCTCCACCACCCCCGCCCGGACTCCCGGGCCAGGCTTCGCTTCTTCAAGCGACGCCAGGCGCTCAGAGACCTTCCAGCAGTACTTTGGTGGACGAGTTGGAGTCATCTTTCGAGGTAAAATGAGACATGGGAGTCTTTGTCCCCAGCCCTCCCTCTTTCCTAAAACGTAAACTGCACGCGCGCATGTTATCTCCCTCAGCGATCCCAGCAGCCAATTTACAAATAAGGAAACTGAGGCTTAGAGAACGTGTCACTTGCTTTAGGCTCCCCAGTAGTGGATATTCTACTCAGGTCTCCTGGCGGAGGCGCGTAAACTACTCGACGTTTCTGGAGACAACGTGAACTTGAAGTTTTTCTACTCCCCAGCCTTGGGACCTTTCCCGGTTCCCAGCCAGCGGTTCCAGTCCCCGCCCCAGCCCTGAGCACCCTTTCCTGAATCCCTGCGTGTTTAGTATGGGTTCATCCTCTTAGGAGCTCAGCGTTTTACTGCTGTGTCCTGTGTCCTTTCCTCTGGGCTCCACCTTTAAACTGTCCTCAAGTAATGGGACTCTTGAAGCGGAAATAGACTTATTTACAAGTTGCTGGGTGGGGCTTGGTACCAGGGTCCGAGGAAGAGGGAAAGGTGGGAGTTAGGGAGGAGGAAGGCAGCTATGACCCAGTCTCTTTGAGTTCTGCCCCAAGGAGTTTACCCTGTAGCAAGGATGATGTGTTCTGAGAGAGACGGGGAGTAGAGAGGTAAAAATGAGTGCTTTGGTGATTTCCAGTGGTCTCTAAAGTGGAAGAAGAGCCATTAGTGTTTGGAAATAAAGTAATAATAACTTCTAGTTGGAGTTATCTTTTCCACATTTTAAATTCTAGTTGTATGTGTTTTATGTTTCTATATGATAGCACAGTAGTACATGAATATAATTTGTAAGTGACTATATTATTGGGGTTGCATGGCCAAAATGCTTTTACTGTGGGACATACAATCAAAGATTTGGAGAGAAATGATTTAAAGAACAGAGAAATCTGTTCCATTTGGGGTGATGCTAAGCCATAAAGGAAAGGGATGGTTGAGCTTTATTTAAAAAATATATATATATATATTTTGATTCAGGGTCTTGCTCTGTTGCCCAGGCTAGAGTGCAGTGGCATCATCATAGCTCACTGCAACCTCAGACTTCTGGGTTTAAGAGATCCTCCTGCCTCAGCCCCCTGAATAGCGAGAACTACAGGCACGCCACCAGGCCTGGCTAATTTTTTTTTTTTTTTTTTAGGAGATGGGGTCTTGCTGTGTTGCTCAGGCTAGAGTGTAGTTTGCTCACTGCTGACTGGGCTCTGCTTTCCTGAGTTTCAGTCTGACTTTCTAACCCCCGCTCCTCCCAGATGCTATCCTGTTCTTTTTCTACACACACCCTCCCTGCCCAAATCTGTGATAGGACTTCTTTGTGCGTTTTCTGAGAGTTGCATGCACACAGAACTCCTTGCCTGATTGACATATGTGTCTCCATAGGTGCCCCTTTAGAGAGTGCCCTCTTTGGGGCTTGGTTATCCATGTGATACCAACATTGTCCACTTAGACTATCCAGTCAGTGATTAACATGGCTTTATTAAACACCTACTTTGTGCCAAACAGGGTTCCAGGCACTAGGACTATAGTGGTGAATGAGAGAGGCAAAACTCCATCTACTCGTAGAGTACAAACAATAATGGGTGAAAAGAATGGATATGGTGTTAGTTAATTATATGAAAAACAATAAAGCTCTGCTGGGGTGGAGCACGAGCAGGTGGGGCACCCTTTAGAAAAAGGGTATTCAGGACCACCTCTCTGAGGAGGCGATAAATGGCCTGAGTCCTGAGGTGCAAGTTGTATAAGCCTTGGCTAGAGGAGCTGTGGAGGGGCTGGAAGAGCAGCCTGGCCTGGTGTGGAATGAGATAGTGGGGAAGGGGCAAGTGGTAGGAGAGAGACCAGATACAGTGCTGGCTTGTTTGCCTAGCTCTCCCTCCATGGCCTAATTGGGACTCAGTTTACCAAGTGTCTTCATGGGCATGATGTCTTGTCATCTCATGTGCAGACATAGATACTGTCAGTTCATTGAATGACTTAGAAGTTATTTCTTACTCTGAAGTAAGATTTTTGATGTGTGAATGATGTTTTTTCTTTTATATATTTTGATCACACAGGCTTGCTTTGCTTCTCTGGTGAGTCAGGACTATGTCAATGGCACTGATCAAGAAGAAATTCGAACTGGTAAGCATTCTGTCTTTGGAGACAATGTTCTTGGCTTCAGCAAGATTCCTCATTGCCGATTTTACACTTGATATGTTTCAGTCCTGCTTACATCCTAATAGAACCTATGAGAACTTTTGCAAAGAATAAATGTATGCATGTAATCTCTATAAACTGCTGGTTCTTTGTTCAGTTTATTAATTGATATCTTATGTCAATCTCAAGGAACTATTTATAATAAGCATGTCATATTGATACTAGGTAAAGAAGACTAATAGTGTATAAAAGTGTATAAAGTGTATAAATCTGCTTAAAAAAAGATTTTATTATTTTTTTTTAAATAGGTGTTATAGAGAAAAGTCTCTTGTGCTTCTCTCTCATCCCCCAAGTTTGTCCCTACAAGAAACCAGAGCTTCTGATTTCTTTGAACTATGTTTTAAAGTCTCTTTTTTATCTGATACAAGTACGAATTATCCACTACTTAATGTTGGTTAACACATGGCAAGTTGGAGGTCATTATTATTGCTGTGGCCAAGATTAAAATCCCCAATTCATCTATGAGAAGGTGCTGTTTTGATATTCTGGCTATTTATGAGGGAGATATATGTGTCTAGTGTTTTTCTTAATTTACTGTTTTGTTCTTTTTTTTTAAGGTGTTGATCAGTGTATCCAGAAATTTCTAGATATTGCAAGACAGACAGAATGTTTTTTTCTACAAAAAAGATTGCAGTTATCTGTCCAGAAACCAGAGCAAGTTATCAAAGAGGTAAAAACAATTTTCTTCTCAGTTTTTAGGAAAAACACGTTGCCAGGATTTCATTTATGCTTTAAATGAGATGTACGCATTTCTCTTAAGTTTCAGTAGGGCTTTATAGATCAATATGAAATGTTGCTAGTTATTAGTGTTCATCATAGAGCAGAACTCTAAGAGCTCTATTTAAGAGCAGAGCTTCAAACAGAGCAGCTGTGCTCTTACTTGTTTCATACATTGGCCTTCAGGAAATATTTTTCTTAAAGAAAAGGTTCTTCTGCATAAAAAAAGTTAAGCCGTTAGTGTAGATGAGGTCGTCTAGAACAAAAGCAGATCTGTGTCTCCAGTTGCCTTACCCAATGCCTTGCAGACAGGAGGCCACGGAATCAAAAAGTAAATGTTCTGACCCTGGCTCATTCAGGATTTCGTTGATGTCAGTTGTTTTAAACTGGGTATTTGGAAGTGTGTTGGAGTTGCCACAATGGGATGCTTTAATGGCATGGAGTGGGTTGGGCCAAGGCCTGCCCCTTGTGATGTGGGGGAGCGAGGAATTGTCCTACCCAGAAGGCCAGTGATGCCCCCAGGGAAAAATACTAAATTGAGATTATCAAGTTGGGGCAGTTTTTGAAGTAACTATTCCTTCAAGCTGACCAATTAATAAAAAAGGCTCTTTTCATTCATAATAACAGCTGTTGAGGGGTGAGTGGCAAGTTCTTTATCATGTTGGATCATTTCCTAATTTGAATACTTTAATAACAATGCAGGTGTGTTCAAAGCCAGTTCTTTAATAACAAAGATTGAATGCTGGTGTTCATAAAAGGCTCTTGAAAATGTGGCCAGGTGCGGTGGGCCCACGCCAGTAATCCCAGCACTTAGGGAGGCTGAGCCCAGGAGTTCAAGGCTGCAGTTGAGCTATTAATGCACCACTGCACTCCAGCCCAGGTGAGAGAGCAAGACCCTGTCTCTAAATAAAGTTAAATTAAAAAAGAAAAAGAAACTCTTGAAAATGTGATTTTAACTCTTCATAAGCTGAAATGATAGAACAGTGGTGTGGATTTTGTAAACAGTTGTGTTAACGTGTTTCTAATTCTCAGTGTTTTTAGTTCTCAGTGGTAGCCCTGGACAGGGGTAACTCAGTGGCTGGGGACCAGGATGGGAAAGAGTCTGATTTTTTTTTGGCTGCCCTTTGAATCCTTTTGAATTTTGTAACTTGTGTGTTACTTTTAAAAGAAAAATAATTAAAAATAAAAACTGTCAATGTTAGACATCTATTATTTGGATTCTTCAAATAGTGGGGCCAAGCACAGTAATGGGCTTAATATGGTTTAATGGATTCTTTTTGTTTTGAATTTTCTTCTTAGTGCTCTTAGGGCTCTTCTAATCAGGAACTGTATTCGTTTTTTTTGAGTTGGCTGTGACTGACTTCTTCCGTTTCGTCTGTAGGATGTCTCGGAGCTAAGGAATGAATTACAGCGGAAGGATGCGCTGGTCCAGAAGCACTTGACGAAGCTGAGGCATTGGCAGCAGGTGCTGGAGGACATCAGTGTGCAGCACAAAAAGCCAGCTGACATCCCTCAAGGTTCCTTGGCCTACCTGGAACAGGCGTCAGCCACTATCCCTGCACCTCTGAAGCCGACCTGAGGGAGGGGCAGTGCAGCCTGAGAGCGCGCCAGTGTGTGAGGCAGCCTTGGACGGACAGTTTGCCACGCACTTCTTGTGGATGTGGCATTTTGCAAGAACTCTTTATTCTCACCTGAAATTTTTCCACTATTTTTATAAGCTGTTTAATATCTTAAATACTTTCTAAAATGCCTGTAGCTTGGGTAAACCAAGTAAATTTTTTTTCCTTTAGTGAAGTTTAGACTGTTAGTGTGATGATACTTACAGATTCTTTTTTTATGTTTTTTTGCTTTTTAAATTTTTGTATGACTTTTCATCTCCTTGTGTGTGTTTCTAGTTAGGTTAGTTTGTTTGATCTGAGGGAAAAAACGATAATAGTCTGAGAATGGGGGATGAGGATTTTGCTTGTAGACCTTTTATGATAATTACCCCACCATGGTAGTGTAGAAAAATAGGTAAACCTGCTGTATTTTACCTTTGAACTACCTCAAGAAGAGGAATCTAATGCAACAACGTTTATAATGCTTCCAGAGCTCTGAGAATGAGGATATTTTGTAAATAAGTAGGAAGAAGATTAAAATATACTGGGTTAGTATGGTAATATTGCAGTAGAATCCCTAAGCTAATGCTGACTTTTATTTGGGTTAAGTTTATATTTTGTGTAGTGTTTATTTACTTTTTTTGATAGGGAGGGATGTAGTAGGAGCAGTGATATGCTAAATTTTGTTGTGTTCTGCAGTAATGAATCAGTGGAAGTAATGGGGCGGACTGTGTCTCAGTACCATGACAGTTGGGGCACAGGTGAAATATGAGGTGTTAAAGATTGTTCTGGTTTTCTCTTAGTTTTGAGTTTTTGCTTGTGTCATTTTTATTTTGCATCTTGG
>CM052437.1:78952085-78971106 GCA_028533085.1 Varecia variegata
GTGGCTTGGCTACTTCCACAAAGAGCATGTGGTGCCTCCGTGTTTGGGAAGATACTTACTCTCTTGCTAGTTTCATAGGCCACCGCAGATTGTCTGAATTGCTGTTAAAAATACAGACTAGTGTTGTTTCTGGCCCTTGCTGGGTGAAGTTTTCCTGAATTTTATACAGTCTTATTAAAGTACATCACTTTACCCAAAACAAAGGCTTCACTGTCTTTTGAAGAGACAGCACTTCTGTGGCTCAGTGTCTTGGGTCCTTTTATTTTCTCCAGCCTTGAAGGCCCTGCTCACACACATTGACATCCACTCATGTTCCTGGTCTGGCCTGGATGCCACCTGGTACCTGACGCCTCCCAGTGCCCTTTCTGCTATATCCCCAGGGCATAGGTCTTCTCTCTCTACCATGCTCTTGCTTGGTTCTCCCTTGTGGGTTAGTCACTTGTATCTCTCTCTGCCCCTCACTGGATTGTATGCCCATCAGAATTAGGCATTATTGCCCTTACATATACAGGGACCATATATTATTTCTCTTTTATACATGATACTTAGGACTCATTTTTGTTTGTGTGTATGTGTGGGGTCTGGCACATGGACCTGGGATTACCAGCCTGAGGCCAAGGAACTCCTCAATTAGAAGGTATAGGTGAAACAAAGTTTTTTATTTTTTCTTTTTTTGAGACAAGGTCTCACTGTGTTGCCTGGCTAGAGTGCGGTGGCATCGCATCGTAGCTCACTATAGCCTCAAATTCCTGGGCTGGGCTGAAGTGATCTTCCTGCCTCAGCCCCCCAAGTAGCTGGGACTACAAGCACATGCCTGGCCAAACAGCTTTTAAAAGCTCGAGTTACATGACCTTAAGGTTGTTTACCTGGTCATTTCACGGTAATTATAAACTCTGATTGTCAGCTTTAGATTTCTTGATTAAAAAGCTAAATAAACCGATTGAGTTATAGGCATTCTTTCAGAGGAGTTCTCGATGAAAAGACTGCGAACTATTCTGTCTGGTGCTTAGTGAAAATATTTTGAATTAATGTATTTACCAGTTATTGCCATTTCTTTATTAAATTCAAAAGTTTTTTGTCAAATAAATGGCAATTTTTCAATTTTATTTATTTGTAAACATCTTGCTGGGGTGACCAACACAGAAAACCCTCTAAGCTGCTGTCTCCTTCCAGAGAAAATCAGGAGCCATCCTCTGGAGTTTCCCTCGGAGCCTGTGGGTGCCCTCTGCTGAGTCACTGCCACACACCTGGGCTGGGGTGTGTCCTCTAAGAAAGAACCCTGTGCTGGTCTGCCTTGTGCTTCAGGTTTTCATCTTTTAAACATCTGTGCTACACACATTCCATAAATGATCTCATTGAATTTTCTGGAAGCTTTGTAAGAGAATCTATTGTTCCTGTTTCACAGATAGATAATAAATCTGTTAAATAGGGGTAAGATTAGGACCTATCCCCTAGGATTATTTTTGCAGATTAAAGGAGATATTGAATGGGAAATAAGTAGCAAGCTGTGCTACAATGTAGTGAGTGCTCTTCGGGTGTTAGTGATTAGAGGAGATGGAGGGCTATGGAGGAGATAGCCTCTTTTTCCTTGGCAGAAGCAGGATTTGAAATGGGTTGTGTTCCCTGGTCAGTGTGCAGTCACTAGCAGACTACCCACCTATAGCTCCAGGGTATTCTTGAGAAGCCAAGGTGGCTCTTCAAAAGGTAGAAAGTTGTACCAGTAGTTGTCCCTTCTGAATTTTCAGCTTCCTTGTCAGGCTCTCAGATGCAGATTGCCTGTGAGCTGGGTGGGACGTGGCTGTCGTTCCCACACATGGACCTACCCCATCTTCAGGGCACTTTCCCCACACGTGTTGTGGGTCCCAGGCCAGTTGCCTTCTCTAGGGCCTAAGTCCTTGGGTGATTTCCACCCCCTTGCATCATTTGTCTACTGGCTCATTTCCTCATTTCCTCATTTCCCACAGCTCACGAGAACCCTTGCTCCCCATCTCAGACATTCCTCTGGATCCTGAGCTGCTGCCCCATCTCAGGTCCCCATCCACAGTCCCCAGCTCTTCTCCATTCTCCCTCCACTTCCTGGCTGCTGGCTGTCCCTCCCCTGCTGCCACCACTGTGCTTGTGATCCTTGCTGGCCACTTGGCTGTTGTCAGATGGAACGGACACTTCTCCATTTTCATCTTCTGTACTTGAACTTAATGTCTTTAATACATCTTCTCTTTTTCTTTCCTCCTCTACCCGCTGTCTAACTGTTGCTATTCCTGTGTGTCTGGTCCTGGGCTTCTGGAGGCTGTGGGGTGGCGCTGCTCAGTTCTCCCTTCAAGAGCCGCCGCAGGGACTGCAGTTACAATAGCTCCCGCTGCTGGGGAGCAGCTGCCGCTTTCCTGCCCAGGCTGCGCTGGTCTGCGTGTGACCGGGTACAGTGGGGTCTTGGAGCCAGGCCATTTCTGCCCAACATGGGACTCAGTTTGCTCTGGAGCTCCCATCAGCCTGGCCAGGACGTTCTGGTGCTGTCCTGCTGTCCAACTCTCTATAGCCACAGTCTCCTCAGCCCTCCTCTCACAGGTGTCAAACCTGCCTCATAGTCTGAAGGCTCTTCCTGTCTTCTGTTTCCTCTCCCCTTCCTCTTACACAGGTGTTTCCCCTGAGAAGGGGGAAAAAACCTACCTGACATTCAGAAGCTGACCTACCACTGCTGGGCCGTGTTATTCTGTTGGACATGAACAGTCTCAACACCACCTTCAGACAAAGCTGCTCTCAGGCCATGATATATAGTAAGATAAAACAAACCACGTCATAATTTTGTACATAAAAAATAGTCACTGTGCTACTCACAAAATAGCAAACATCCTTCTGATGAAAATGAGTGACTGCTGCCTTTTTACCAATTACAGCTTCATCCTTACTCTAGGCCACTTTCCCTATAGATAAGATTTATTGAGATACTCAGTCACAGCATCACCCCCATTTCTGACAGCATCCAATCTAGACTGAATCCCTACTTCCTGAAACCCACCTTAAAATCACCCAGGCGGTGCCAAAATCCTAAAATAGATGCATTATAATGCTTTATGAGAAGCCCTGCTGTTCTCCATGACGAATGTCCTCTCTTACTGCAATAAGTAATAAGCAACTTGTTCAAAGATAAGTGTGTTTCTGGTGGTCTTTGGCTGAAGGCATTGGCACCCCCCAATGAATCTTGCATTTCTAATTGTGTCTTGGGTGTGTCCTAGAGGACCCACCTGACAAAGTTGTCATTAAACGTGGTGCGAGAGAGCAGGCAGTAGCATGGGGTTTGGGGACCAGCTCCCTCACTGCCCCGCTGGCAAGGAGGACCCATCCTAAAGGGTGTGTGAGGTGTGGACAGTCACTGGCACAAGGGGGCAGCCCAGTTGCTGAAGCTTTCACCAGCAGTGCCCTGGGAAAACTTCCCCATGGAAGGTAAGGGGGTACTGCACATGGGGACAGCAGAGGTCATCACTGTACTGTCTTGACTCCTGCAGAGGGATAATGAGAAACTGAAGGTGGTGACTGTGAGTGCCAGGGGCCTCTGTGGCTACCTCCTGGCGGGGGGCGGGGACCAGATAGCTGAGGAACTGGTAGAGACAGTAGATCCAAAACAATATTGCATCCTGGGAGTGGAGGTGGAGGTATTTGTGGGGATTGGTGCTACCCTTAGAAATGTAAAAGATGCCAGGAAGGCAGTCCCCATCACAGCTCCATTTAATTTAGCAGCCTCACCTTTGCAGAATCCACATGGATCCTGGAGAATGATTATCAACCAAGTAGCCTCAAATCACAATCGCTGGGGTGGATGTCAGTGCTAGAGCAGTTGAGAGCTCAGGTTCATGGTATGCAGCCACTGATTGGTAAATCCATTACTTGCTACCCCAGTTAAGAAAGAGTTTGCATTCATGTAGAACAGATGATATTCTTTCTGTTCAGTTTTGCTCCAGGAATGTTCATTCTTACGCCCCCTGTCATAAAATAGCCTGAAGAGATTTATCATCAAACTCTGTTGTTTCTCCCACCTAACTGAATCCTGAAACAGATCATTTCTCTTTATCTGCACTGTTACCTCTAAGCTACCACCGTCTCTAGACCACTCTGCTGTTCTTGAGAGATTGATGGAATCAGATTATACAAAGTAAAACAGGAAGAATGTTTATCAAATTGTGTTTCTTTGTCGATCTTGTCTGGGGTACAGAGAGAATTTCATTTACTGTTGGTAAGGGAGTAAATTGCTAGAAACTTGCTGGATGGTAATTTGATAATACCAAACAAAAAGCTTAAGTGTGTATCTTTAGATGCCTTCAATACTCAAGGAATATGGCCTAAAGCAGCAGTCCCCAACCTTTCTGACACCAGGATGGGCTTCATGGAAGACAGTCCTTCCACAGACCTGGGGTAGGGTGGGGAGAAGGTGTGCAGCCGCTGCTGATCTGACAGGAGGTGGAGCCCACGTGGTGATGTGAGCCATGGGGAGCAGCTGCAAATACAGATGAAGCCTCACTCGCCTGCCCCTCACCTCCCAGTGTGCGGCCCAGCGCCCGACAGGCCCGGACCAGCACCAGTCTGCGGCCAGGGGTTGGGGACCGCAGGCCTAAAGAAAAAGTTATAGAAGCATGCAAAGATTCAGTTAACAAATATGTGTTATTGCAGGGTAGAATCTAGAAATTTAACAAGATCTTTCACTCACCTGCAACGAGAAAGAAGTTGAGACAGATGGAAGGTCTCGATTTGTACAATTCTCTTCCTGCACAGTTCAAAGGACGGTCGTGTAAAGTGCAGCTTGCTTTACCAGTCATCAGGAGTTGCACAGTGTTGGGAAAATGTTTCAACACAAAAGTAGAGCTACCTGTATGTAGTCTTTTTTAAAAGCACAAAATAAAAAACAATGTTACAGTGCTCACTGCTGTGGTCTGAATGTTGGTGCCCCCTCCCCTCCAATTCGCATGTTGGAGCCTAATCTCCAGTGTGTTAGTATTAAGAGGTGGGGCTGTTGGGAAGTGATTAAGTCACGAGGGCTCCACCCTCATGAATGGGACTAGGGCCTTTACAAAAGAGGCTCAGACAAGCTCGCTTACCCTTCCACTGTGTGAGGACATGTAGCAGGTGCCCATCTGTGAGGAATGGGCCCTCACCAGACACTGAATCTGCTGGTGACTTGATCTTGGGCTTCTCAGCCTCCAGAACTGTGAGCAATGCATTTCTGTTGTTTATAAATTACCCAGTATAAGTATGATATTTTGTTATAGCAGCCCAAATGACTAAGACACCCAACCTAAGCAGGAAAGAAAAGACAAAAAGAAATTTGGTATTGAAAAATAATATAGCATGTTACATTCATGGTGAGAAGTATTTGCATTTTAAAATTATTGAGGTCTTGTTTTGATTAGATACTAAATTTACCTTTAATTTGTAAGTCTGAATTTTAATTGTATTTCTATCAAAATGATAGTTAAAAGTATGTAATCAGCTACTTTTTATTCAAAGATGATCTGTTTAAGGTTAATGTGAATTTCCTATTTCCAAGCTCTGTGTTCATCTAATTTACCTTTCTATGGAAAAGCAATACAAGTCACAACCATTTTTATTGCACAGTTGTTTAAAGTTTTATTCAAAGAGCAAAGGTTTGACAGTGCATAGAATTAACCTCTGTTTGTGGGCCACCTGTTGGGCCAGCACCAAAGGATTGAGAAAGTATTTTGGCCCTAAAAGTTGCATTGAGTCTTGTCAAATCTCATTGCTCTGGCAGAGGGTAAGAGAGTTCCGTGTGGACTGAGAGCTAGGTCAGCACCATGAGCGGCCATTTCAGTTCTTTTAATCCACGGGGAGTCCATGCAACGAGGAAGCAACGCACCATGAGGCAAATGGCCAAACCCAAAGACCAGAGGTTCAGGAGGTCTTTGATGTCAAAGAGCAGAACAGTCTAGAAACCTTCACAAATGACCAGGCAAACACTACAATCACTGAAACAGATGTATGACTGGGCAAGGATTGACTATTCACAGAGAAACCTTGTGCTTAATTCTGATTCACGAGTGGTATCTTTACCCATTTTATCCTGCTTCATCCTTGCAAAGGCCCTTTAGGTGTCATCCTCACTACAACCTGCTGTTTGTCCTAGACCAAGGAAGTCAGAATATTCAATCCAAGCATGCTACCATCCATGCCTAGTAGGTTTGGTTTGTTTGCTTTTTAATTGGCTTTCCTGTTTATTTTGAACTTTGTTTTATTCCTCTTTCTATTGAGGTTAGATGTGTGTTTGGAATTATATCATTGTACATAGAAACAGCTCTTCAAGTGGAGGTAACCAGCATCCTAAGGACAAATAAAACCACCTTCAAAGCAGACCATGGAAATTACAAAGTCTGATATTCCACAAAGTGGAGTATGATGATGTGGACACTAGAAATACAGTATGTAGGTCATTAATAACATTAATAACATTTTCCTGTGGGTGCTTTTTAATTACACTGGTTTGTTTAATGTCAAGTTTTTTTTAATGAACTGTTGTCACAAACAGTATGAAATATTAATGCCAAAATTTGTTTTAGCTATCATGTATAAATCATGTTACAAGCAAGTTATTTGGTTGGTTGGCTTTAGTTCATTACTTCAATCAGATGATTTAAAAGAAATGTTTTTCAAGTATCCTCTTCGTGAAGTATCCCAAACATCAGCTTAGAAAGAAAAGTACTTAGTAAACCATTCCTGGTGTGGAGAGCCCTGTTTCTGCTGAGCTTCTTTGGGTTGGGCTGTTTCACCTTCCGGTGTCCTAAAAACAAACAAACAAAAAAGGTTTCTTACATGGTTTTGAAAATTATTCAATAAACAACCTAATACCCCACCATCTTTTGGGGGGAAGACAACTGCTTTACTCTTCAAAAGATATTAGAATGTGACCAGCCAGCATTAGTAGCAGGAAACAAATTGTTAAGGATGGGGCTGGGGAGGGAGTGTCTAACTCCTGTTTTGAAAACCAAGTTCACCATTGTTTGGTACTCCAGTGTTTCACTTAAGCCTTAGTGGTTGGGTCAGTATGGTGGCTAGGCCAGTATGCTAGGCCTGTAATCCTAGCACTCTGGGAGGCCTAGGCAGGAGAATCGCTTGAGGTCAGGAGTTTGAGACCAGCCTGAGCAAGAGGGAGATCCTGTCTTTACTAAAAATAGAAAAAATTAGCTGGGCATGGTGGCATAGACCTATAGTCCCAGCTACTTGGGAGGCTGAGACAGGAGGATTGCTTGAGAACAGGAGTTTGAAGTTTGGGGTTGCAATGAGCTATGATGATACTACTACACTATAGCTGGGTCGACAGAGTGAGACCCTGTCTCAAAAGAAAAAAAAAAAGACTTAGTAGTTGTATCTGAGATAATTATGCATGATCAACCAAACCTACAGATTAAGTCTATAGTATTCTAAGATGATATTATATGATAAATCTTGAGAAATAACCTTACTAATAATAGTGAAAATATAGCAAACTCTTCTGTGCCAGGTCCTGTGCTAAGCACATCCTATGGATTAATTCCTTTAGTCTCACATCAGCCTGATGAGAGACTATAATATAGGTGCTATATTATCGAGATTATAATATAGGTACTATATTATCTTCATTTTAGAGGTGAGGATACAGAGTCTCAAAGAGGTCAGGTGACATACCCAAGGCCACACAGCTCACAGCTAAGAACAAGGAAGATCAGAATTTGAATTCAGACCTCAAGGTCCCATGAAGAGTCTACCTTCCGTGTAACCCACACAGAAGTTTTCAGCTAGGTGATTCAGTGTCCCTTGTCTGATCATCCATGAAAAAAGAATTTGGTACCAGGAATAGTACCTCTTCCAAAGAATGACAATTCCCTTCTCTTACACTATCTTCCTCCCTTTTGGCTGGATTGTCATTCCTCCAAGGCAGGGCTTGTTTTGTTACTTTTTATATCTGCCCGAATCCTGGGTATTTAGGAGATTCCAGAAAGGATCCTAATTTCCTTCCTATCTATAGGGAAATGGAATAACAGCATCTGTCTCCCCACCTCCCCACCCCACCTTGTGGCAGTTTTTGCATCTAGAGACTGTGTGGGTTTGTAAGGCCGGCCACAGCTGGGGTTTGGGTCCAAGCTGGGTGACTTGGTTATTGGAGGAGCGTTGATCCTGGAGCTCAGATCTCCACTCAGAAAGTTCTTTGCATAGGAGGCGAGGTTTGGCACGCTGACCACTCGGCTGGGCACTTCCTCCATCTTCTTTTTCTGTTTGTATTAAAGGAAACGTCTGTTAGTGCTATGCACAAAAAGGCATTATTGTCAAAGTAAATGAGGCTCACCCAACTAAAATTACATAGGAGAGGATATATACTTACACGTTATTTTTAAGAGCATTTTTTCCTCTAATCTTCATTTTGTATTTTAAAAAACATATAGGTCCACAATCTCTTATCCAAAACTTCTGGAGACAGACATGTTTATAATTCAATTTTTTTTTTTTTAGATCTCAGAAGGCCACATAACATCCCCAAGTAGGGGCTGGGCCCACCCTATCACCCTATCCTCAAATGCATTAATACTTCTGGAGTGAAACTTAACATTTTGTCACAATAAGAGGGATACATAAAAGCTAAAATTGAGATCACATCGGTTCAGGTGAAGTTAGGTTTATTGTCCTATGAGCTTTTATAAAATACTATTTTTTTAGAACTTTTATGATTTTATGATAACAGAGAAGAGACTTGGACATGAATATGTGCATTGTGACAAATTCCAAAAATATGTACAGAAAGAAAAGTAGAAGATTCCTATTTTGTCCCCTCTTCCTTCCCATCACTGAGATAGAGCTATATTATTAATGATACATATTTATTGTAGAAAATGTGGAAAATACAAAAGCCCATAAAAAATAAAAACCCCACATAATCTGCCCAACCACATATACACACTGTTAATACTTTGGACTATTTACTGTGGATCATTTTTTTCCAATGAATATTCTTCTGACTGTATGCCAGCTGCAGTTACCTTTAGGAAAAATGAAACCAGCAGAATTGTGCAATTCATTAAAACCAGTAGACTCAATTTACCTTCATGGAAGGGGTCAAATACCCTGGGTGAGGATGGAATGAAAAAGACCGATTCCGATGGGACATTGCGCTGGGGAATGCTGCGTAGTGGAATCTTCTCTCTTCCTGGAAAACCAATACAACCACGTATAAGTGAGCCTAACCACACAGCGCTGGGTTGGACTTGAAGGAGGGTGGCTGTGAGGGCGGAATACAGAGAGAAGAAAAGTCCAGGGGAGGGAGGGAAGGAAAGTCATCGGGAATCAACTGTTAGCCACTCAAGCTCTCAGGAAGCACCATTGTACTCCTGGGGCTTTTATGTGCCCAGCATCCCTTGTCAAGGAAAGGGCAAGCTTATGCCTTAGGAAGTTAGAAATCCCAAAGATTCTTAGCACCTGAAGATAATCTACTGCAGAAAGTTAATAATTCAGGCAAAGAAAGCTCTCAGGTGCACAAAGGATTTCCCTTTCCTCCCTACCTGTCTTGTTTTAAATTTGATCATAGAAATTTTCTAACATACAAAAGGAAGACAGGGTGATAAAATATATCTCCCACTTTAGCAATTATAACTATATGGCCAATCTTGTTTGTGTGTGTCATTTCTTCCACCTTTTCCTCTTCTGCTGTGTTGTTTTTAAAGTAAATTCCAGTCATCACATAATTTTGTCTGTAAAAACATCAATATATATTTCTAAGAGATAAAGATTCCTTTTTTAAAAAAGAAAACATAACCATAACACCTCTGTTAGCAAACAAGCAATGATTCCATATTAACATCTAATTTTCAGGCATAGTCAAAGCATGAGGAGACAAGAAGTGAAGTGGGTGGGCTGGAGCAGATGGGAGAGGAACACTCCAAAGAAGTGAGTCAGGCTTTGGTGGCCATTGGGTACAGAATCAAAGGGCGTTGGAGACCATTTTTTCTTCAAGGGAAATAGGTAGTCATTAAGGTTAAAAAATAGGTTGTCATTTTTACAAAAGGAAGATCAATAATAAATTTGATTGATTCTACTAATATTCAAACATAAGCAAGCCATTCTATAATAGTTTTTCTCAAATTCTGTAAGTTAAAAGAAAACTGAGCTGAGCCAATATCAACATCAGGCAAATGCTGTTGGACTTGGGATTAGAATGGGGTTTTTCTTCTGTTTTCCTGCATTAACTTTTTTAGTGAGTATGAGGGGTTTTTTTTAATAAGAGAAAATAAAGGATTCTTTATAAGGCAAAATTGCAGGCACCTAGGGAAATGCCAGGTGCAAAGTGAATGCCCGTCCCGGAGGAACTCTGTGCCCGCCAGGTGTGTGGGTGAGATGACAGCCTCACCGTGAGCTGCTTGATGATGTCCTCTCTCTCCTTCAAGAGGGTCTGCAGACGGCCTATGAGCTGAAGGTCCTCGGGCCTGGACGCTCCCTTCCCTGGCTTCTCTCCGGAATCTTTCAGTCTGTTCCAAGCAGGCATGCAGTTAGTCCCCCTTACAGCAATTACTCCACAAGGAGGAGGGCGGTCGAGTGGACACACGCGCTATTGTGTCCTTAGCCTGGCCAGCGGAGGCGCAGACAGCAGCAGAGGCTTGGCCAGGGCCACCCGGCGATTGGCTGCAGAACCCTGGACCCCAACTCCCAATGTGACCTCTGTCAGTTCCCCCCGGGGCTGCAGGGCTAAGGAACCGAAGGCCCGCGAGGGCACACAGATGCTGCACGCAGCGGGCTACAAGAGCCAAGGATGCTCCCGGGAGAAGAGCCCTGGGCAGGAAAATGCCCCCTAGCCTGCCCGAGGCCAGCAGGTTCCGCTCAAACCGATGTGGCTCTGGCGCCACCTGCTGGCAAACACGGAGCACGGCAGAGCAGCATGACTTCAGCGTGAAGCCAGAGATGGGTAACTATGGGTGGTGGGGGATATGGAGGGTTAGGGCTGCAGATGACCCACTGACTGTAGTTGATGAGAGGCCAAGGCTTTGGGGTGAGATGACCTGGGCTCCAACCCTGGCTCTGCTTTTTTTTTTTCTAGCTATGTTGCTTTGGGCATAGCTTTTCACCCGAGTCTCAGTTCTCTTCTCTTTAAAATGGGCATGAAGCTGGGTGATTGTGAAGATTCGATGAGATAATGGGCACCTGGCATATAGTAAGTGCTCATTAAATGGTACCTGGTAAAACCTTTCCTGCAGCATTTGGATGATTTGTTTTGTACTGGGGACAGTGGAGAACAGTTTTTAAGAACTCAGGTTAAGAGTCAGACAGGTGACATTTAAACTCAGTGCTGCATGACCCTGGGCAAGTGGCTTCACCTGTCTGAACCTGGATTACTGCAGTCACCTCTTAAATGGTATTCCTGCCAATCCCCTCCTCCCCCAGTCTCTTCTCTCAGCAGCCAGAAGTGACCCTATGAAAAGGCAAATCAGGCATGTCACTCCTGCCCAAAAGTCTTGCATGGCTTCCCAGGGCACTCTCAACACATCCAGACTCCTTCCTGTCAGGGCAGGATCTCCCCAACCCACCTCATTTCCTACCAATTACCCTCTACTCACTCCATTCAGCCACATGAGAGCCTTCTAGCTATTTCCAGTCACTTAAAGCAGGCCCCAGGGCCTTTGCACTTGCTGTTCAATCTGTTTGCAATGCTCTTCCTCCAGATAGCTCATGAGTTCCCTCATTTCATTGGATCACCTCCCAAGAGAGGCCTTCTTTGCCCACCCTTGCCACTCTCTATACCCTGATTCTGTCTTTCTCTGGCACTTTCACCACCTGATATATGAAGTTAAATATTTGCTTATTTCTCATCTGAATCCCCATTCAGAATTTGTGATTGCTATGAGAGCATGGTCTTTGTTTTGTTCCCTGCTATAACTTTAGAGCCTAAGAAGTGCAGGGCACACAGTCAGCCCTTAACACATACTTGTTGAATGAATAAATGCATGCACACACGCACGAGGGACCCTAGCTTTATCTGTCAGTGGGAATAGCAGTTTCCACCTTAAAGTACTGTTGTGAAGATTAAATGAGATGATGCATGTTAGAACAGAGCAAATACTCATTAAAAAAGTAGCCCTGATCCTTCTGATTTCTTGCAAGTGTGAGGGCTAAACCAGGCCCGCTGAGACTGTGCTCATTCTCAGACTCCCAGTGCCCTGCATGAAAGGGGAACATAGCTCATAAATGAAAGGCCACCAACTATTCTAGTTTGCCTGAGACTGAAGGGCTTCCTGGGACTCAGGACTTCCAGTTTTAAAACTGGGATAGCCCAGGGACACTGAGATGAATTGGTCACCCTAATTAATGGTACATCTGCTGATCCCTCCCATCCTGGGGCCTAAGGCCTCACTCACTCGGCTTCCAGGGCAGCCAGCCGGGCCTGGAGCTGGGCCTGGGCACTGCTGAAATCTGCCACCATGGCCTGCATCTCCTTCCGGTGTTCCTGGCGCAGTGTCTCCACTTCCCTGGCCCGCTGGGCTTGCTGACTCTCCTCCAGCAACCTGCGGTGGACGGAAGCACAGCCAGGCTTGCCCGGGCCCTGGGGACCAAGCCCCTTGGGCTCGGGGGTTTCTTGTGCTTGTTGCTAGATGGGCTGGTTTGGGAGACCCGGGGTGGGGGGAGGTTATGAGTCTGAGGTCAGGACACATGTGGGAAGGAGCTGGGGTCTCCGAGTTGTGGGGTTCAGGATCAACCCGATGTGCAACCCCTGTTCAGCACCCTCCCACCCCAGCATTCCACGAAGGAGAAAGCTGAGCATGAGGACAGCCTTCCCACAGGGGACCCCCAAAGGCTGAGACCCTATCAGCATTCCTAATGCGGGGGCTTTCTCCTTGGAGATCAGGGGCCAGGGTGGAAAGGCAGGGGGAAGGGAGTAGCACTCCATCACTTCCTAGCTGTGCGACCTCAGGCGAGCTGCTCCCTGCTGTGTCCTCATCTGTTAAATGGAGGTGACAGTCGCACCCACCTTATAGGGTCATTGCAAGGAGGAATCGTGTTAATACACGCCCAGAACAGTTTGTGGCATAAAGTGCATGTTCAACCATTAGCTATTGTTTTTCCTTCCTTGGAGGTGGGATACTGAGGGGTCCACAGACAAGCCTCAGGGGTCTGTCACCCTCAGAAAGTATAAGCAAATTTTTTCCAGAAGAGGGACCATTGCTTTCCTCACTTGGAGGGGGCTGTAACCCACAATGGTTAGGAGTCCCCACTCTAATCCCACCTCCTTATTCTAAGGACTTGCCTGTGTCACTCGGTGAGTCACTAATGGAATGTAAGGTGTCCACTTCAGCCAGGTGGGCTCATGGCCGCCTGTCAGCCTCAGGTCTGCTCTCCTGGGGAGGGAGGCCCGAGGACCTCCGCCCAGCTGGGGCCTCTGTCGGTGCCTTCACAGCCACGAGAGCCTAGCAGGGGAACTGCTGCCCCGTCCCTGAGCACAGGACTCAGAAAGACCCCTCTCCATCTCCCCTGGGCATTACATCACCGGGGGCCTCTTTCCACGTGTGGACCCCTGGGCCCCTCCTCAGACCCACCGCGACGGGGACAGGCCCAGAGTGTGTATTTAACAAAGCTCCCATGGGGGCCTCTCTGGCTGGGAATTCGTGTCCCAGAGCTACTCAGGTCTCCAGGACACCCTGGTTAATCTTAGCCAAGAGCTTCTGTCTGGAAAAGGATTCATCCCCTGCCATGAAGAATTCCAGGGCCTCTGGAAAGTTCCCTCACCCTGGAGATTTACTTCAGCAAGAGTGAAGTAAAGGACTCACAGATAAGAAGGGAGGTGGTACTCATGGTGCCATCCTGGTGACTCAACATCAGTATCTCCTGGGACTTTGCTGGAAATGCCATTCCTAACTAATTCTAAGTAATGCTGGTCCCAGGTTCAGCCCCAGTCCTGCTGAATCAGAAGTGCTGGGGGGTAGAGCTCAGTAATGTGAGGTTAACAAGCCTTCCAGGTGATTCTAATGCAAGGTAAAGTTTGAGAACCATAACAGCTATGTGCCAAGCATTGTTCCAAACATTTTATGTGTTATGTTTGCTAATTCTCCCAGCAGCATGTGTGCTCGGCTCTGCTGTCCTCCCACGCTCTGGGCAACTGAGGCATGCAGAGGTTAAGAAACTTGCCCGAGGTTATGCATAAGATGCAGAGTTACAATATTGGTGAAAATGGAAAGCGATGTGAAGCAGGTTGTAGGACCTCCCTGATGCCTTTTTCCTCACCTTTATAAAGAAGTGGTTGTGAAAATTAAATGAAAAAGTACGGCCAAGGCTCAAAGCAGTTGGGGGCTGACCCAGCAGGGTTCAACATACATAGTTGACAAATATTAGGAAAAAATGAAACTTTCACACGTTAAAATGACTAAAAGAGGAAATTATGAACAACTTTATGCCTGGGACTGGGAACTTCAAAAACTAGATGAAGGCTGGGCGCGGTGGCTCACACCTGTAAGCCTAGCACTCTGGGAGGCCGAGGCAGGAGGATTGCTCAAGGTCAGGAGTTTGAGACCAGCCTGAGCAAGAGCGAGACTCCTGTCTCTACTAAAAATAGAAAGAAATTAGCCGGACAACTAAAAATATACAGAACAAATGGTGGCGCATGCCTGTAGTCCCAGCTACTTGGGAGGCTGAGGCAGGAGGATTGCTTGAGTCCAGGAGTTTGAGGTTGCTGTGAGCTAGGCTGATGCCACTGCACTCTAGCCCGGGCAACAGAGTGAGACTCTGTCTCAAAAAACAAAAAAAACCAAAAAAAAACCTAGATGAAGTAGACAAATTGCTTGAAACATACAAACAGCTGAAGTCCACTCAAGAAGAACTAGATAACCTGAAAAGGCCTGTATCTATGAAAGAAATTGAATTTGTATTAAACTTTCCAACATGGGGGAAAAAACAACTGTAAATTCAGGACTGATAATACGTTATTACAACATGCACAATTAACCGAGTGCTTTCTCCATTCGGGGGAGTGGGGGCGCCAAGCCCCTCGTGTACCGTTCACTGCATTCTGCAACAGCCCTGATGGGCGGTGGTCTTGTCCCCATCTTACAGATGAGGACACAGTCTGGGAGAGATCAGTGGACTCACCCAATGTCACACAGATGGTGAAGAGCACACCCCACTGTCCGGACTATTCTACTACACTGTCTCCCTAAGGTTGGACATGAGGACGCTTCTGGTATCTTCTGGGCCTGATTCTAGGTCTAATAAATTCCCTGATTTGCAGGGAAATAGGACTCCCTCTTTTATTTCGGGGCAGACCCTCTGCAGTTGTGAAATCTCGAATTTCTAGAGCACTGGAGTAGTAACACCAGTGGCCTGCTGGTGTATTAAGTGTCTGGTGTCTTTGGAGGAGAGGATGCCAAGGGGGTGCCCCCCTTTCAGGTGCAAGGAAGGAAGGAAGCTGGGGGTGGTGGTGGCGGAGGCGGGCAGACCCACCTGCGCTGGTCGCGGAGCTGCAGCGCCTCCTGCTGGTGCTGTTCCGCCTCGGCGCGCAGCCGCCGCACCGCGTCCTTGAGCTGCGCGTTCTCCTCCCGCAGCCCGCCGGCCTCGCCAGGCCCCTCCTCGGCCGCGGCGCCCGCGGGGGAGCCGGCCTGGCCCGGGCCGCCCCGCTCCTGAGGAGAAGGCAGCCAGGAGAGGCGTTCTCAGGGGCGCCAAAGGCGGACCAGGCACAAGGGCCAGGGAGGCCCTGCAGCGACATGGAGACCCGTGGGCGCTGCGCCCCGCCTGGAGCCCAAGTCAGCCTTATGTTGGGGCTCCCGCCCAGTCTCTTGGAGTTGTCCTGCATGGCGAGCTGGCCAAATCTGGCTCGCAAGGACTTGAATAAAGCCGGTGGGCCAAGAATGTGGCTTACATCCAAAGGAGCAACCCACCCCGACCTGTTCCATGCTCCATGCCTTTGCCCTCGCAGCCTAAACTCTCTGCCTCAGTGTGGTCGTCCGACCCCCAAGGGGAGCACTGGTAAGTTTCCTCCTCTCTCCAAGAGTAAGACTGAGGTGACTCCTGTGTCTACACGCTGGTTTCCTCCACTAGACTGGGCGCTGTTGGTCTCATCTTTCCAATTCTACAGCACCTAACACAGTGGCATTCAGTAGGTGCCACATGAATGCTTGCTAAATGAAACTGCTAGAATGTCAGTGGTTCAGCTAGAAACACAAAGATTGATGTCCACCATTAAATGGGGTCAGATTCAATCCGTGATTAGTGAATAAATGTTGCAGTTTTCAAATTCACTCCAACATGCCTGAAGGCTTGTGCATTTATGTGTCCAGAGCACACAAACAATGAAGAGATTTGCACAGGGAGAATCTGCAGCCCATCCCCACATTTCTTGCTTCCTGCTTTGGGGTTTGCATGGTGTGGGACCCCCGTGGTGGCACTCCCACATGCATAATAACCTGGATGAGCAAGAACTGGGAGGCTACTTCCCTGTGGGGACCACCTCTGACCCATGGGAGACAGAAGCAGATGGAAAAATGCATTCTCACTTGTCTCCGGTGGGACCAATATGAGAATCATTTTATAGGGCTACTCAGAAGATCCCAGCAGGATAGAACACCACTTACCTCCGTGGCCCTGCTTAATTCCTGCTGCCCAAGCTTTTCCTCTTTGTGGATACCCCCACACCTGCTCTCTGTGCGGGTGTCACCTGAGGCCACACTATTCCAGGTGAAGGTGAGGGCTGGGGCATGGCTGACCAGGTATCATCTGATGCACTCAGGGCTTCCTGGTTTCTGTCCAGAGCCCTTGGATGAGCACTGACTCCTGTAATGGCCCGGTCACAGGCTGTCACCATCCTCCGTTTCCCCTGTCCTCTTCTGTAGGTACTGGTGACTCCCAGTGATCTAGAACCCTTAATGGAACACAATCTGTCTTTCCTCTGCTAGACTCAGCTGCCGGTTGAACTCCCTGTGATTCATCATTTGTTAATATTTCTCATGTCAACACAGAAATCGTCTTCCTGTGTCCAGCACCAGCAAAAGCTGGCATAAATGATCTCAGTGTCCCCTGGACCTTCAGCAGGGCTGGGACGCCAACTTATTATTGCCCTCACAGCCACGCCCTGCTGAGCGCTGGGAGTGGGGCGGGGATGAGACGAGGCTGAACAGATGCAGCTTGTTCTCAGCAGACTCCTAATCCAGGCAACAAGAACACTCTGGAATGACGGGTCCCTAACAGGACCACGTGGTAGATCCTAGCACCAGCTGAGCCGTCCCACCTGGCAGTGCTCCAGGAGCTCAGGGGGGAGGGGTTGTGATGTGCGGGGGAGGCCCCCCAGCCTGGAGTGATCACTGGGTGTTCAGGCAGGAGGAGTGGCCGCATGCGAAGGACAGGGGAGGGTGCGGATGCCAGGTATACGAGCTGAGGGGAATATGGCTGCAGATACAGGTTGCAGCCAGTGTCGCAGGCTTTTCAACGCCAGGGTGAGGCATCTGGAGCTTATTCCAGTGGGAGCCAAAGGCTTATGTGAAGTGGTGCTGGGCTTTAGGCGAATACCTGAAGCCGTGTGCGAGGGGCTGGAGGGATACAGGTCTGGGCTGTTGGGCGGTTACTGTGCTGCCCAGCTAGACCAGGGACGCTGGACACAGGGAAGGGAATTGAAGGAGAGCCAGTGCTGAGCCCGGGCGACCACACGCTGCTTAGGGCTCAGCGAGGTCTAGACAGGGAGTCTGCCTGGGAAGGTGATCTGAGACATTCCCCTGCAGATCCCAGGGGCTCACCCAGACCAGCTGCGTTGGGGGCCTGTCTGGCTCTGACACCCCGTGATGCCAGGGTGTCTGAATTATAAATAACATGCAGCACTTAAAACCTGCTTGTTTTGCTTTTCAAACATAAGAGGCTGCAGGCCCACCAAGTATCCCCAGGCCTGTGGAGAAACAGGGTCTTCCCCGTGTCAGGCGGGAACGATCGAGTACCCAGAGCCCATCTTTTACTGGGCTTCTCACTGCAGCCGTGAAGCTGCTCCAGCAGAGGTAGGGCCTGGGCAGGGGCAAGGGCACTGACCTCTGTGGCAACGGCATGGTCCTCGCTGTCCCCTGGACACTGGCCAGTGGCCTGCTGTCTGCTCAAGCTGCCAAGGGCCCTCAGCTCAGCCTGCAGTGCCTCCAAGTCCTTCTGGTGCTCGGAGCAGGTGGCTTGCTGCTCCGACAGTTCCTGCCTGAGGGACTCTGGAGAAGAGAGAGCAGCGGAGGGTCAGGTGCAGGGGTCAAGGCTGGAGTCTGTCCTGCAGGGACAGCAGTCTCTGGGGTGGGCTGGAGTAGGTAGCTGCTGAAGGTTTTGCAATAAGTTCCCCAAACTTATTCCAAGATAACAGTAATAACATGTACTGAGCGCTAAATGTGCTGAACCCTTTGAAAACTGTTGTCATTCAAGCCCCACAACCATCCTGTCTGGTATGAATTATTGTCCCCCACCCTACCTCTGCTCCATTTTAGGATGGGAGAACTGAGCATTAAAGAGGGTAAGTTACGCAGAGCCACGCAGCTATTAAATGGTGGAGTGGAGATTTCAAAACTTCAAGTGGTTCTTCTTCACTCTGAACCACCTGCTTGGCCACTGTTGGTTGGTTAGGATGGGCGGCAGGTGGGGGTGGTGCAGCCTGAGCCCAGGGCTGAGTCCTGAGGCAACACTTGACCTCAGCATCAAGTTGGGAAACCAAGTGAAGAACAGGGAATTGTCAAATGACCCCGGGGCCTCTACTGGGTGTGAGGGTCTCAAGTCGGAAATTTTGAAGTTTATGTCAACTCCTAAGGAGACAAAACATTCACAGGGTCTTGGATTCTTGGCTGGATCATGGAGGCAGGAGATGGCATGTCATCCTGACAGGATGGGGACTAAAACCAGACCCATCCAGGAGAAATGTACAAGCTCTGTTAAACTCAGGGAGGAGTAAGGCCAGAAACTCAAGTTTCTCCTCTGAGGATGCTAACTGATTTCTAGCAGTACACTAGATCACTAGATGCTTCCCAGCACAATCAAAAGGCAAAGAAAACAGTTATTTCAAAATGGATATTTT
>CM052437.1:78971606-78987725 GCA_028533085.1 Varecia variegata
TGACCTCATAGTCACCACACTTACCTTGAGCTCCTGAGCTCTGGCCTTCTCCAGCACACGCAGCGCTCGCTGGTGCGACGCCTCCAGCTGGGCTCTGGCGGCCTGGCCCCGCTGAGCGCTCTCCTGGAGCTCGCGCTGCAGCTTCTCCCGCTCCTGGTCTGCGAGCTGCTTGAGCGCCTGCAGGTCCTCCCGGTAGTTGCTGGCGCACTGCTCCAGAGCCTGCTGCATCTGCGACACCTGCCCGCCAGGCGTTCCGCGCTCAGCCTAGACCCCTTACCTTTTCTGGGATTTTTTTTTTTTTTAAATAAAAGCTTGCTGAATGTCACCTCAACCCAGCTGAGCCTCCTCTGTCTGTGAGAACTTTGACAGGGGTGGCAGGTGCAAACTAGGAACCCAGGGGTGGCTAGTCCTCCCAGGAGCCCTCGGCTGGAGCCACAAATGCCAAGAAAGAGGGGAAGACAGGCTGGGACAGAAACCTTCCAGGAGAAATCAAGAGGGGCCCAGAATGCCCCCAGAGACATGCACGGTGGCCCCCCTGACCCTCAGGTACTTGCTGGAATCTCACTTTCTTGTCGAGGCTTTTCCTGACACACCCCCTACATCACAGAACAGCCTCCATTCCCCTCTACCCTGCTCTGCTTTTCCTTTTTCCTAGAGCCCTTATGACTTCCAGAGGTGCTATGTGATCTGCTTACATCCTAGTGTCTAGCATTTATTGTCTGTTCCCACCTCCTCTGCTGAAATACAAAATATATTGTCTGTTCTCATCTCTGCTAAGACATATACATATATATATTCCTCATATATAAAATATAAGCTATTTTGTCTGGCTTGGTCATTAATGTATCATCAATGGTTCATGTAGGTATTCCTGAGCACAGCAGGTTTTGAATGAATGCATAAATAAAACCAAGAATCCCACTTTGCCCTGGACCTGCAATGCCCTCCCAGCTTGGATGTGAATCGGGCCCTGCATGCACTTCCATGGTTGTCTGGAAGGAGGGGAGGCCAGGTCTCAGCGTGTGGGCACATCCCCACCAGGGCTGTCCTTCTACCTGGGCTTGCAGTGTGGCCTTCTGGCTTTGCCAGTCCTCCTGTAGACGTCGGATTTCGGGTACCTTCTCCTTCTGCAAAGAGTCCAGTGGAGGTTGTGGGTCACTTTCCTCCTTGAGGGGCCCTTCGATCCTTTGAAGATAGGGAGGTGACAATCACAAAAGATCCTAGGGCTGGGAATGGCACTACCACCCTGATAACCTGTCAGCTGCTCTGGCTGGAAGGAGGGATCTCCAATAGTGGTTAGTGGGGTGAGAAACTTATTACTTGACTTTCAAAGAGCAACCTGACATATACAGTGTAAGTGTTATTGCACTTAGGATACAATCAGGATTCAGCAGGAGCCTGATATCTATTTTAATGGGTGCTTAATAAATGATGACCGACTGTCGGAATAACTGAGAGCTTAGAGTTACTTATATACGGGGTTCTTGGAGGCTCCAAAAAAGAAGTCTCTATGGTCTAATTTCACAACTCTTCCTGCATATGAAAAAAAAAAAGAAACAATAACGCTTTACTTTAATACAGTTTTAAATAGGCCTCTGCATATGGAGCATGAATAAGAAAATGCTGGTTTAAAGCCACAAGAGTCTCTGCATTCTAGATAAGATGCTGACAAATGTCTGTAGAGGACACCAGAGCTCCCTTCCTTAATTCTGAACTTTGGACCACCTGAGAAACTCAAATGTGATTGGTTTAGATTGGGATGTTAAGTATTTATCCTTTTTGACAGTTTAAAAGGATGCCACATTGGACAAGAAGGTGGGCATCTCTGTACAGGCTGCCAGGATGTAAGTGACACTTGCTTCCCCTGGCTAGGACATCAGCCCAGAGAAGCAGAGGTTGGGGTTAGGGCCCTGGGCTGTGAGGAGGGGCACTCTGCTTGGCAGAGGTGAGAAGGCCCAGGCTGGTGGCTTAACGGAGGGACAGTCGACAGGGACCCCTGCAAGGAAGGCCAGGATGCCAGAAGCAGCACAGGCATGTAGCCAAGGGCACGGTGCTAGAGCCACACAACTGGCTTCAAATTCCAGCTCCACTATTTACTATTTATGTGACTTTGGTGAGATCTTTAAACTCTTAGGGCCTGAGCTTCCTCCTCGATAACATGGGGTTAATAATGCTACCTTTATATAAGATTCATAAACTGCTTAAAACAGTGTCTGGTACACAGTAAGAATTATATAAAGAGTTAGCTAAACATTTAAAAAGAGAGAAGTTTTCTTTCTCTACATTCTGATTCTCTTAAGGTTATCCTCAAGCCTTCTGAAGATGCACTAAACAACCATCTTTAAGGAGCAATGAAGCGGGGACATGAGGATCTGAGCTCTGGGTGTGAAACCAGCTCGAGGGCTAGGAGAAGGCCAGAGAAGCAGGGAGAGCAGGCAAGAGTGACAAGGGGCAACACCAGGTCGGCTGTGTCCAACAGGTAAGCTCTTCCTGTGAATCCATGTGGAAGGGCTAGATGAGCCCCAGGATAGGGGCTCAGTTATTATATTACTATTATTTTGAGACAGGGGCTCACTATGTTGCCCAGGCTGGAGTGCAGTGGCGTTATCATAGCTCACTGTAGCCTTGAACTCCTGGGCTCAAGTGATCCTCCTGCCTCAGCCTCCCAAATAGCTGGGACTACAGGTGTGTGCTACCATGCCTGCCCCTATTTTAAATATACCTTACTGAGGTCAAATTTACATACAGTGAAATTCACCAATCTTAAGTGTACAATTCAGTGAGTTCTGACAAATATATATATAACCATGAAACCAAAATCTCAATCAGAGATTGAACATTTTCATTACCCCAAAACTCCCTTTGCAGCCAAAGCTTTGATTTCCATCACCACAGATGAATTATGCCTGAGCTTAAGTGGGATACAAACAGAATCATGTGGTATGTATTCTTTTGTTTCTGGTTTCTTTTGCTCAACATAACATCTTTGAGACTCATCCATGTTGTTGCATATGTCAGTAGTTCATACTTTTTGCTGCTGAGTAATATCCTATTACATGAATATATCGCAATTTGTTTATCCATTTCCTACTAAGAGACATTTGGGTTATTTACACTTCTGGGCTATTATGAATAAAGCTGCTAGAAATAAATTTGTCCAAGGGTTTTGGTGGATATATGTTTTCATTTCTTTTGCTTGAATGCCTAGGAGAGGAATTGCTGGTAGGTATGTGCTTAACTGTACACAGACCTTACATTGTATATCCTGCCAGCAATGTATTAATTTTAATATGAGAGAGTTGCAGTTGTTCTACGTTGTTGCCAACATTTTGCATTGGCAGTCTTTTTAATTTTAGCTATCCCAGTGGATGGGAAATGGTATCTCATTGTGGTTTTAAGTTACATTTTCCTGATGACTAATGATGTTGAGCACATGTTCATGAGCTTATGGGCCATTCACACATCTTTTTATGTAGGTGTCTGTTCAAGTATTTTATCCATTTAAAAAATTAGTCTGTCTTTTTGTTATTGATTTATAAGAATCCTTTACATATTTTGGATACAGACTGGACACTTTCTCCCAGTCTGTGGCTTGCCTATTCATTTTTTTAAGGGTAATTTTTTTTTAAATGAGCAGAACTTTCAATTTTGATGAATACAAATTTATCAGTTTTTTCCTTGATGATTAGCGTTTTCATGTTCTACTAAAAATATTATTGTCTACCACAAAGTTGCAAAGATACTCTCTAATGTTTTATTTTTTTATGTTTACATCTATGAAACATCTCAAATTCATTTTATGTGTGGGGTAAAGTGGGGGTTGAGGTTCATTCTTTTCCAACATCATTTGTTGAAAAACTTTTTCTATCCCTATTGAATTACCTTGGCACCCTTAACAAAAATTAATTTATCAGTTATGTGTGAATCTATTTCCAGACACTCCATTATGTTTCACTGATTAATCTATCTATACCCTGAAGCCACACAGTCTTTATGATTCCAGCTTTATAATATGCCTTGAAATTAGGTAGCCTGAGTCCTCCAACTTTGTTCTTCAAGATTTTTAATTTTTTGATTTTTCTAGGTCCTTTGCTTTTCCATATCAATTTTCAAAATGGCTGATTTGTTTCTACAAATAAGCATATTGGGATTTTATATGGGATTGAATTGAATCAATTCAATAGATCAATTTAGGGTAAATTAACATCTTAACAATATTGTATATTTCAATCACGGTCATTCTGTCTATAAATAAAGACATTTTCACTCTTGCTTCCTAATCTATATTTCTTTTCTTGCTTTATAGTAACTGGCTAGGATCTTCAGTACAATGCTAAATAGTGACAGCAGAATGATTGCTCTGTTCCCAGCCTTAGCAGGAGAGTGCTCAGTATTTCACCACTAAGGATGTTGTCTGTAGTTTCTCAAGATGACCCTTTTCAGGTCAAGGAAGTTCCCTTCTATTCACAGATTGCTGAGTTTTTATCATGAAAGGATATTAACTTTTGTTGAGTGTTTTTCTGCATCTATCGAGATGATCATTTTTTTTTTTACCTTTTAAATAAACTGAATTGAATTGCTTGCTATTTCAAATGTTAAACCAACCATGCATTCCTGGTATAAATTCCACTTGGTCATGATGTATTTTACTTTTTGTATGTCATTGGATTTGATTTTCAAATATTTTGTTGAGATTTTGACATTCATGTAGAATATTAATTTGTAATTTTCTTTTATTTAACATCTTCATTAGGTTTTGGTAACAGGATTATGCTTGTCGCCTACTATAAATTGGGGAGTGTTCTGTCCTCCTTTTTCTAACAGCTTGTATAAGATTGGTATTATCTTGTCTTCAAAATGTTTGATAGAATTCACCAGTGATGCTAACTGGGACTGGAGTTCTCTTTGTGAAAGTGTTTTAAATTACATATTCATTTTGCCATAGGTGTAGATAGAGCTATTTATATTTTCTAGTTCTTCTAGAGTCAGTTCTGATAAGTTATGTTCTTCCAGGAATTTGCTTTTGGACAAATTTATTGGCATAAAATTTGTTCATAAAATGCTTTTATCCCTTTAATATGTATAGAATCCGTAGCGATGACCCCTCTTTCATTCCTGATATTGGTTATCCACATTCTCTCTTTTTTTACTATTCAAGCTTACTACGGGGATATAATTTTCAAAGAACTAACTTCTGGTTTTATTGATTTTCTCTATTATTTGCTGTTTTCTATTTCATTGAGTTCTGTTCTTTAGTACTTCCTTCCTTCTATTTACTCTGGGTTTAATTTGCTTACCCTTTTCTAGTTTCTTAAGAAGAAAACTTAGGGCCAGGCACAGTGGCTCATGCCTGAAATCTTAGTCCTTTGGGAGGCCCAGGCAGGAGGACTGCTCAAGGCCAGGAGTTCAAGACCGAAACCCCATCTCTACAAAAAATAAAAAATAAAAAATTAGGCAGTGTGGCGGTATGTGCCTATAGTCCCAGCTACTAAGGAGGCTGAGGCAGGAGAATTGCTTTAGCCCAGCAGTTTGAGATTGCTGTGAGTTATGATTGTGCCACTGTACTTTAGCCCTGGCAACAGAGCAAGACCCCAATTCAAAAGAAGAAGAAGAAGAACAAGAAGAAAGCTGCTTAGATAATTGATGGTAAAACTTCCTTCTTTTAAGTGCTTATATTTAAGCATTTAAAGCTATAAATTGTCCTCTTTAGCTATGTCTCTCAAATTTTGATATGTCATATTTATTTCACTGAATTTGAAATAGTTAAATATTAATAGTTTTGGCCTGGTGCGGTGGCTCACGCCTATAATCCTAGCACTCTGGGAGGCCGACGCAGGCGGATTGTTTGAGCTCAGGAGTTCAAGACCAACCTGAGCTAGAGCTAGATCCTGTCTGTACTAAAAAAAAATAGAAAGAAATTAGCTGAACATCCTTCTGTGCTAATTCCAATTCTAGATCACTTTAAGGCTGACAAGCATCCTTCATGGGAGTAACTACTGAATATGCAACCTCACCCCAAAGGAACCACTGCATTTGTTCTGCGTTTATTCTGTCCTGCAGTCCCCAACCTCAGATCCTGAACGACCTTCCCATTTCTTCCCCTGCATTGCTTGGCCTTTCCACCCCAACCAAAACACCTGTGGGAGCAGCCTCCAGACCCCACTGCCTTATTTTTTTCTGTAGTTGGGGACTCCCTCCTCACTGACACAGCCACTACCTGAGAAAAAAGAGAAGGCTGTCGAGATCACACATGCTGTCGGTCTGCCCAGCATCCTCTCCTTGGGGCAGCCTGTCCTCTTTCCATGGTGATCCTGTCTAGTCCATGGGGTTTGGATGCAGCTAACCCTGCCCTCAGCCCAGCTGGCCCTGGGAAAGGGCATATGACACATGCCTGGCCAACTGCAGTTTAGCTCCTGGGTGAGAATGGCTGGCTTGAAGATGGAATCTCAGGTCTGGGCTGGACCCACTGGAGACCTCTTTGAAATTTCTGCCAGTGTTTTCACGAGAGAGATTCTGTCCTTCTGAGATCATGAGTTCTAAACTGGATAAGGTTTACAGCTGCCAGTTAAGTGGCAGAACCAGGATTTCACCTGGAGGTCTGACCCCAGAGCCTGTCCTCCTCAACAGTTTTGCTCATCTGCCTCATAGATACTGAGACAGAAGCTGGAGGAAGCCGTGGAGCACGATGAGCCGGAGAGTTCAGTGGACTGTACGCTGCCCTGCTTCCCCACCCACCCACAGAGCTGCCAGAGGGCAGGAGCTTCTGTGACACCTGTCGGGACCCACACAAGACAGTGGCTAGTGCAGGGCAGTGGATCATACCTGTGGTGTCCTCAGAATAACCTGGGAAGTTTTCTCAAAACCCACACAGCTGGAATGTACTACAGACTCACTGTATCCGAGTCTTATGAGATGGTATAACAGGCTGTGTTGTATTTGCTCCTGCAAATTTCACTCTCCTCTTGCTTCTCGTGGCTATGAGTGTGCGGTAGACTGAATTGTGTCTCCCAAAATTCATATGTTGAAGCCCTAACTGCCAATTTGATGGTATTTGTAGATGGGGCCTTTGGGAGATAATTAGGTCATAAGAAAAGACAGGGGAGATCTCTCTCTCTCTCTCCGCCCCCCCCACCACCACATGAGGACAGTGAGAGGATGATCATTTACAAGCCAGCAAGAGAGTCCTCACCAGGAACCGAATCAGCCAGCACCTTGATCTTGGGTTTCCCAGTCCCCAGAACTGTGAGAAAAAAATTTCTGTGAAGTCACCCAGTCTGTGTTTCTTGTTATAGCAGCCCAAGCTGACTAAGACACATGAAGACCATATTCTTCTCTGCCCATTGATATTAGTTTGGTCCTATGACTTGCTCTGGCCCAAGGAACACGGGTAGAAGTGAGAGTGCAGTTCTGAGTACAGGCTTTAAGAGGAGTGCATGTTTCCACCAGCCCTTTTGTGCTTCTTCTCCTCACTTGCCAACAACATGCCCCAGATGGGGGCTAATCCTTCAGCCTGGGCCAGAGTAAGGCATGTGGAGCAGACTTGAACTCTGGGTCATGGCAGAGCAATAACACCTGGCCCTCAGCCGGCAGCCAAGTTCATATAAGCCCGGCAGAGCCAAGCATAAATGTAGCTCACCTAGGAGCTAAAAATCACTGATATTTGGGGGTGTCGGGTATAGCAGCAACAGTCAACTGATATAGGTGACACAGATGGGGATTTCCTCTGGGTGACAAAACTCCCCTATCTCTCCTAATCAAAGGACACTTGTCAGAGCTCTCTGAACCTCTCCTGGTTCTAAGGGATGCCCAATTACAAACATTAAAAATAAAAAGTAAAGAAAGAACACTTGGAAATATAGGATTATAGCTTCAGGGCCAGTCCAGGTCTGAATCTTGGGCAGGTTTGCTAATTTCTTTGAGCTTCAGGTTCTTAAACTATAAAATGGCCTCTCTGGGCTGGTGTGACAATTAAAAAAGATAGTTTATGTAAAGCCCATAGCTTTGCTGAAAACATACCAGATATGTCTATTCCCTTCCTAAGCCTGATGCAAGGGGCAGCAATAAATACTTGAGGCTAGAATGAATGAATAAATTAATGAAGGACTCCAAGTCCTGAAGCTCTCAGCAGTCTGCCTGCCCTCCTGTACCTTTCCTCTTCATCACTGCTGGCTCCTTCTTCAGCTGTTAACTTATCTTGACACTCTTCTCCTCTGGGTGGTGTCTGAGAAGTTTCATTCACCTTCGAGCATGGATCCTAAGGCAAAAAACATGGCACTATGAGATTAAGTACAGCTCCCTGATTCAGCCTGCGGCTCATTCAAACCAGAGACAGGCACCCGGCTCGGAGGCCTGAGATGATGAGGAGCCTGGAACAGTGCCTGCCTCATCCTAAGTGCCAGCCCTCATGCTTGTGTCCCGTGTGTCAGTCTGAGAGCATTTCACACAGCTGACAAAACCAAAGCATGAAGACAGGAAGTAATGTGCCCTAGTCCCACCATCACTGAGTAGTGGAAACAGGAGATGCGATTGGACAACAGGACCCTGGGGCCTGAATCCTTGACCACTTTGTGATACTGTCCCACATATAACCCACGGAGAGTGGTCCTTGCCGGACCTGCTTCACGGTGCGCTGTGTGGATCTGAGAACAGTGCTGGCTCACAGCCAGGGGTAAGTGCGAGCGATTGTGATTATCATTATTATTAGACCCATGTCATAGGTGTAGTCTGCTTCCTCTCACCACATAGCATCAGAAAACATGGAACTCGCCGAATGACCAGAAGCATTGAGAAATGGGGTTTGGGAGGCGAACATGGAAACTATTAGTTAACCATGAGGTTTCTGAATTTTTTTTACAAATTGAATTTGTTCATGTTATCATTCTCCCCTTTCCACTGAGATATAAAGATGAAAAAGACTTTCTTATTTTGATTTTTCTACTTGTCATGGTAATCACTGTCCATGAAAACGGTTTAAGACAGGCTAAGAACAGATTTGTTTGTTGTTAAATCTCATTAAATAATGATAAATTGCAACCTGGGTTTTTCACTAACTTAAGTTGCACAGCCTTGAGCCAAATGTCTCCCCTTTTCCAGACTTGAACTTCATCAACTGTAAAACAAAGGGGTTGGATTACACCTGCGGTTTCAAACTGTGTTTTAGAGACCCCGGGAGGTATCTCAGAGGCCCTCAGGGGTAGGAAGGGGCAGAGCTGAGGCTGGAGGGTGGAGGTTTGGGCTTCCATCCCCACTTGACCTGGAACAAAACTGTTTTGGTCGCCTTTCCGAGTACTGTAATTTCTATAAAAGCCCACCAATGTCAAGGGCAATGATGACCTCCATGTCCCTAAATCCAATGGTCAATTCTCGAGCTTCTCTTAACTGGCCTCCCGGCAGAATTGGAAAGATCTGATGATTCTCTCCTTCATGCAGCCCTCTCTCCTGATTTCCTCCTCCCCTACAAGCTGCTCCTTCTTAGAAGCTCCTCCTCTCCTGCTTCTCAAACTGCAACATGTCCAGAACTGAAATCTTGGTTTTACTCCTCCAAACAACAAGCATGCCTATGCCTCAGGGCCTTTGCACTGTCTGCTCTCTCCCCTCTGAAATTTGCATCCATTGCTTCCTCATACCACTTCCTGCAACCAAGAGGCCTTCCCGGGTTTAAAGCTTGGGCTCTGGTACCAGACTGTTTGTGTTTAAATTCCAGTTCTTCTACTTATGAATGATGTAACCCTGGGAAAACTACTTAGGTTGTCATGAGGATTAAATGAACCAATACATGTAAAATCCTTAGAACAGTATTAGGTACATAAGGAATACTCAAGTTAATATTCCCTGGGATTACTGTTCCCTGAAAACTTGCTCTAAAACCCCACCCCCCTCACTCTTTTCCCCACCTTGCTGTATGTTCTCTCCAAAGTACGTATCATGGCCTGACGTCAATTATTTGCATACTTTTTTATTATCTATTTTCCTCCCTGGTAGGGAAGCTCCCTGAGGGCAGGGACTCTGCTCTGTTCACCTGCTGCCCTGATGCCTAGAACAGTGTGGGGCACAGGGGGACACTTAGTAAACACCAAATGAATAAACCCAAATAAGGCACAGGCCACTCCAGGATAGCAGCAGGACCATTCTCTCTCCTACTTGCCCTACACCTGAGACTGACTCCGCTGTCACAGAAATCCCCTGGGCCTATGGCTGCAGGGTGGGGTGAGAGATGCTGGAGCCCAAAGACTGGGTGTTTCCGGGCTCCACTCAGGAGCCCTTTGTGCCTTTATGATTCGTAAGTCCAAGTTCTGTTTGAACCATAAGTGTTGCCTCTAAATGTAGCAGAATACCAGTGATGCTGGGCCCCTCACTTCCAGAGAATCAGTGTGGAGGTGGCACTCGGGGGCCCGCTGCCCACTGTGCCTGGAGAAGCCGTCCAGGGTGCTCAGCAGTAACAGCCTGCAAGAGAGTACGGGTCGGCCCTGCCTCCTCCAGCCATTCTCCCCAAGCCCCTGCCTTCCCTCTGGGCTGAATGTGTTCTGTGTCAACTCAGCTAAGCCAGAACTACATTTCCCGGGATTTCCTTCCTTGCATACATCTAGGCTGTGCGACTTTGCATAAAATTTGGAAGTTGGAAGTGAAGCAGCAGCCACATCCTTTTTATGTTTGGATGCTTGCTGCAGGGCACCAGCTCACACACCTTGTCGCTGATGTGCTCACTCACCTTGCTGGCCCAGGTAGTTTTCGGGCTCTCAGCTCCTTAAATTCCCGCCGGACTGCCCCTTGACTTCTCCCTATCCGGGGCCAGTGTTGCTGCTCCTGGGGCAGCAGCCGAGCCTGCAGCTCCTCCAGCTCCCACAGCCGGGTCCTCCTTGGGCTTCTCCCCACCCCGGGCCAGGTGCACGTTTAGCGCCATTACGATGGATGCCATTTCTCCTTTGGGTCCCCTGAATCTTCAAATTTGGAGCCTCGTCGGCCTCAGGGACTGGCGCGGTTCAAGCTCAGCCTCACGCACGGGCTGCAGTTTGTCCCTGATCTTCCTCACTTCTGTCTGTCTGTCTTCCTGGTGGCCCACCCTGCTGACTCCAGGCCCACCACCAGATAAAGAAGCAACAGTTGAACAAAAATGTTTATCTGGCTCCCGCAACTGTGTCAGGTCAGTTCCTAAATTTAATCTTTTTTTTTTTTTTGAGATAGAGTCTCACTCTCTCACCCTGGGCTGGAATGCAGTGGAGTCATTAGAGCTTACTGCAACCTCACGCTCCTGGGCTCAAGCGATCCTTCTTCCTCAGCCTCCCAAGTAGCTGGGACTACAGACATGGGTACAACACCCGGCTAATTTTTTCTATTTTTGGTAGAGACGGGGCCTCGCTCTTGCTCAGGCTGGTCTCCAAGTCCTGAGCTCAAGTGATCCTCCTGCCTCAGCTTCCCAGAGGGCTAGGATTATAGGCATGAGCCACCGTGCCCGGCCCCTAAATTTAAATCTTATATTCTGTATCATTCCCAGTAGTTTGTTTCTCTAATCAAACCGCAACTGATGCACTCTTTAGTCTCCAGATCCTACTTAGCCTTCAAGGCCCTACTCAGCTATTATTTCCTCATGAAGACTTCATGATGTTTTCTGCTGCAATTCTCTTGAAATTCCCATAACAATTTTTTTTGGTACCATAATTTTCTTATCAATATTTATTGATCACTTACTGTGTGCCAGGCACTGTTCTAGGGACACATGAATAAACAAAACAGACAAAAGTTTTCTGCATTCTATTAGTTATAGTAGCATTTTCTCTCTCCCTTCCTAGACTATAAGTGAATGTAAAAGTAATCTCAGACACAATTTTTTAAAATGCTATAAATCCTACAGCCAGTAACTGAGAACCTTCAAGCACAGCTATTTATCATAGCCTGAATCCTCTCTCTTTATGGTATATAACTGGGACCTGAAGTTTAGCCGGTTGACATCCACTAGCCAGAGGGCCCAGGAAGTTTAGTTCACTGTTGTGCACTTTCAAAAATGATGTAACTGAACAGATTACAAGCTACCTATGGACCTCCTGTGCCCTCTAGTTTCAGGTAGTTGGGGCATGAAAAATATCTTAGAGATCTCCAGTTCTCATCAAGCCCAGCAGCAAATATCACAGTCTAAGCAAAACAGCTTTGTGAGTCATCTGCCGTAAACACAGGTCTGTATAAACCTGGGGAAATTGCATGGCGAATGTGGAACAATAGCAATAAAAAATCAGAATAGCATATAGACTACTGCAATATAAATACATAAATAATGTATAATTAATTAGGTTCAGGTTTCAAAAGGAAAATTAAGGGTTACAAAGGAATCTTGGTAAATACAGGGCCGGGCGCGGTAGCTCACGCCTGTAATCCTAGCACTTGGGAGGCTGAGGTGGGCGGATTGTTTGAGCTCAGGAGTTCGAGACCAGCCTGAGCAAGAGCGAGACCCCGTCTCTACTAAAAATAGAAAGAAATTATCTGCCCAACTAAAAATATATATAGAAAAAATTTAGCTGGGCATGGTGGCGCATGCCTGTAGTCCCAGCTACTCGGGAGGCTGAGGCAGGAGGATTGCTTGAGCCCAGGAGTTTGAGGTTGCTGTGAGCTAGGCTGATGCCACGGCACTCACTCTAGCCCGGGCAACAGAGCGAGACTCTGTCTCAAAAAAAAAAAAAAAAAAAAAAAAAAACCAAAGGAATCTTGGTAAATACAAAACACAAAATATAATGGCAAAAACAATTCTAATGACAAACACAAACGGGCTAAGTTCAACATGGAGATCTAGCCTGATAAAAGGAATCATTCACTAAAACACTCTAATAATGAACCTGTAGGCATCCAACAACAGAGCCTGTAAACATAAGGCAGAATGTTCATAACTGTAGGGGGAAATATATAATTATAATGAGAGGTTTTAATATATATATCAGAAAATTGATATATTAAACAAAATGAGCTAGGATAAGGAAGATTTGAGCAACAAGATTAATAAGCTAAACCCAATAGCTAAAAAAATAAATAAATAAATAGCTACTAACATTTATGGTACTTAGTATGTACCAGGCCCTCAACTCTTTGAGGTGGACACTATCTACCCATTTTAAAGGTGATGAAACTGAGGCAGGAGAGGATATGTAACTTGCCCAAGGTCATATAGTAAATATATCCACAGAGCTAGGATTCAAATATATGCTTTTATAACTGAATTGAGAATATATGCTTTTTTTCTATCCATAGGGAAGATTTTAAAAAACTGACCCCATATTAGTCTACAAAGCAAATTTCAACACAGTTCAAAGTGCTGACATTTTACAGATGGTGTTTTCTGATGGCATTGGAATAAAATTAGAAAGCAACAAGAAAGTAGGTTAAGAAAATGAGATAACGGCCGGGCATGGTGGCTCATGCCTATAATCCTAGCACTCTGGGAGGCTGAGGCAGCAGGAGGATTGCTTGAGGTTAGGAGTTCCAGATCAGCCTGAGCAAGAGTGAGACCCCATTTCTACTAAAAATAGAAAAAACTAGCCTTGTGTGGTGGCACGTGCCTGTAGTCCCAGCTACTCGGGAGGCTGAGGCAGGAGGATTGCTTGAGCCCAGGAGTTTGAGGTTGCTGTGAGCTAGGCTGACACCACAGCACTGTAGCCCAGGCAACAGTGCAAGACTTTGTCTCACAAAAAAAAAAAAAGAGAGAGATAAGCTTTGAAATTCTGGGACACAGCTAAGATGGAAATTTATAGCCTTAAATGTATTTATTAGAAAACATTCAAAAAGTTATAAAAAGAAAAACAGAATAAACGCAAAGTCAATAGAAGAGAAGCAATATAAAATATAAAACAAATGAAATATAAAAAATAGATATGATCAATACATCTGAAAGCTGGCTTTTTGAAAAGATAAATCAAACTTCTGGCAAGCCTGATCAAAGAAAAGGGGAGAAAAAACTTAAAGCAAGATGAATGACAGTTATTGCAGAGATTAAAAAGAATTCCAAATGTACTCTGAGACACCATGAAGCCTGTGATAGGGAATCTGCAAGAAGTAATTTCTGGGCCACTTTATCGACTACTGCTATATTTAAAGGAGTTCTGGGCAGGAGTCCAGAAACAGGAGAGGACTGAAAACACTAAAATGCCTGATGCACCCGGGTAACGACACTGCCTCACGGTTACATTGCATTTGTTTATTCCCACCATTAGCTCATGGATGTATATTACTCTCTGAGGCAGCCAGGAAAGGCACTTTAATCTTTGATTTACAGATGGGGAGCTAAGATTGCAGAGGTCCAGTGGCTTGTTTCAGGTCACATGGCCACTGGAGGAGAACAGGAGGAGTAGCTCCCTGTACTGTCTGACTCTCATCCATGTCATTCCGTGTTGCTGCACTGGCACTCAGCTGTGCTGTGTTGACATGATCGCCAGCTGCCAGCATCAGGGCCTAACTGGATGTGAGCTCAACCTGTGTTGTGCAAACATGCTGCTGAGAAGTATCTGCAAAACAGAGACTCGAAATCAACCTGAGAGGAGTGACGCCAGCAACATGGCAGAGGAAAGCTCTGATCCCTCTTTCCTCTAATAAAACACATAGATTCAGCAAAAATTCATGGACAAATTCCCTTTATGAGAAATCAGAAACCAATAAAAAGGCTCCTCCACCCCTGGAGAATGCAAAACCAGAATCACCAAAGCTGGGAGGGAGATTCGGGACACTCTCTTGCCAGAGATGCCGCCCCTGGCGCAGGACCATATGATCAGGAAGAGACACCCCCCTATCTCCCAGCTTCACCCAGGGGAGGGAAGAAATTGGGTTGCATGTCTAGCACCCTAACTTTTCCAAGGTTGGTCCCCAGAGGACTGGCTTCTGCCTTGCCAGTCCTGTAAATCAAGGATTAAAGTGCCTTTCCTGGCTGCCTCACAGAGTAATATACATCCATGAGCTAATGGTGGAAATAAACAAATGCAATGTAACCATGAGCCAGTATTGTTAACCAGGTACATCAGGCATTTTAGTGTTTTCAGTCCTCTCCTGTTTCTGAAATCCTGCCCAGAACTCCTTTAAATAAAGCAATAGTCGATAAAGTGGCCCAGAAATTACTTCTTGCAGATTCCCTTTCACAGGCTTCATGGTGTCTCAGAATACATTTGGAATTCTTTTTACTCTCTGCAATACCTGTCATTCATGTTGCTTTAAGTTTCTTCTCTGAAACTCGGAGCTCTGAAAGGTCCATCACGGTCTATGGCCATACCACCCTGAACGCACCCAAGCTCGTCTGAAAGGTCCATCACAGTCTAGCCCCCTGAGGGAGAATGGAGGTGGAGGCTTGGGCTGGTAGACACCATAGCACCCTCTTGGCTCAGCACAGCATGAGCAAACAAAAAACATAGCCACCTGCTTCTCTCTGAGATGCAGAGAGTTGGTAGAGGTTCCCAGAATCTATCCAGGCTGATTGATGGGAGAGTCCCCTGTACAAAGTCAGCCTGTGAAGGCTGGGAGAGGTGCTTCCTTTGTCTAATGTACAGACACCAGCACAGAGAGTCAAGGAAAATAAAAATCAAGGAAAGATGTTCCAAGCAAAAGAACAAGATAAATCTCCAGAAACTGACTCTAATAAAACTGAGTGATATGATTTACCTGACAAAGAACTAAAAATAACTCTCATAAAGATACTTACTGAGATAAAAAGAACGAAGAATGAACAAAGTGAAAATGTCAACAAAGAGACAATACTTTAAAATGTACCAAACAGAAATCCTGGAGCTGAAGAACACAATAACTAAACTGAAAAATTTACCAGAGGGGTTCAACAGCAGATTAGACCAAGCAGGGGAAAGCATAGGCAAACTCAAAGATGAGTCACTGGAAATAACTCAGAGAAGAAAAAAGAAGAAAAAAAGTGACACCATCAAGTGGAACAAAATATGATTATGGGAATTCTAGAAGGAGGAGAGAGAAAAGATGAGAAAGCTTATTCAAAGAAATAATGGCTGAAAATTTCCCAAATTTGGAGAAGAAAATGAGTATCTAGATCCAAGAAGCCCCCAAGAAATACCAAATAAGATGAACACAAAGAACCACACTGAGACACATTATAATCAAATTGTCAAAAGTCAAAGAGAAAATTTTAAAAGC
>CM052437.1:78988225-79047324 GCA_028533085.1 Varecia variegata
CGGAATCCCATAGGGGACCCTGGAGTCCAGTGGGAGTCCACTGAAGAGTTTTAAAGCAGAGAAGTGATGTGATCTCATTTGTTCAAAAGGAACACTTTGGAATGCAAAAACCCCAACAACATCGAACCAGCAATATATAAAAAGGTTGGTATAACGTGAAAATCAGCTAATGTAATGCATCATATCAATAAAGGACAACAACCACAGGATCTCTCAACAGACACAGGAAAAACCTTTGACGAAATTCACCATCCTTTCATGATAAGCAGGCAACAAGCTAGAAACAGAGGGGAATCTCCCCAACCTGATAAAACACGTCTATGAACAATCCACAGTTGACATCATACTCAATGGTGAAAGACTGAGTGCTTTCCTCGTAAGATCAGGACGAAGACAAGGATGATTGTTCTCCTTTTAAAACAAAAGAAAAAAAAAAAAAGAATGCTTTGTCTACTGTGTGAAGAATAGAATGAAGGAAGACAAGAACACTATGGGAAGCCCAGGAATCAAGAATTGACTCCCAAGACGCTGGCCTGAGCAACAGGTAAGGCGTTTCCTGAAATGGGAAAAACTGTAGGTAGAATAGGTATGGAGAAGAAAATCAAGAATTCTAGTTTGGACACATTAAACATGATACTCCTCTAGACACCCTAGTGGAGTTGGCACATAGATACATGTCTGGAGCTCAGAGCAGGAAGCCTGAACTAAAGATGAAGGGGGCATGGAATCAGGGCAGTTTTGCTGCTATTTGATTGATGAGAGATTCCAGAGTATATCTGTATGAGGATGGGAAGGACCCCATGCAGACTCCAGAAGTGGAAGCCCCAGGAATGACAATAGATAATAAAGGGCCAAAATCCCTTAGAAGGGTAGTCCACAGAGAGTGGTTTTGAGAACAGGAAGGGCCCATCCTCCACGGGAGCATGAGGGAAAGAAGAGATGGGAACAGGTGTGTGCCACTTGGGGCAGGAGAATGAGGGAGGCTCACCTTGTGGATGTGAGAAGGTGGCTTCTACATTCTCAATGGAATGAGGTAAGGTCATTAACTAACAGTGTGCTGATCTAGAGGACAGGAAGGAAGCATGGGAGGTTTGAGGAGTGAGAAGTTGTGAACTAGTTTTTAGGAAGAGGAATGGAGTCGTCTCTATCACAGGGCAGCACTGACGGCTGTGTGTACTTACAGTTCTTGCTTTGTTGTGAGATCTTCCCCAGGGGTTCAACTGAATGAGTTCAAGGAAGGACAGGAAGGATGGCTGGGTTATCTAGGCTTGGGGTTTTACTTGTTGAGGATGACAGAGGGAGATGACATGGGAGTTGGGGTCTTTTCAAGAGCTGAAAAACTGGAAGGATGAGGCAGAGGCAGTTTTTTGGTGATGACAAGGTCAAGTGGGTGGCAAAGGGAGTGTGTGGCTGAGGCAGAGGAAAAGATCATTGGAGGTGAGGGGGGGTCAAGAGACTGAGAAACCCAGGGGTAGGGTGGGCCGACGTGAGATGCTGTTCTCACCGAGAAGGATGGAAGACAGCTGGGCTGGTGAGGATGCTTGGGAGTCAAATGCCAAGTGCTGCGCTGGCTCCCTTGGGCATTTAAGATCAGAAAAGTTCTCCTGAAGCATCCCAGCACCACACTTTCACACTGATTTACCTCTACCCTTTGTAAGGGTAAATAAGGGTAACAAGGCTGAGCGCGATGTGTAATCCTAGAACTCTGGGAGGCTGAGGCAGGAGGATCACTTGAGGTCAGGAGTTCAAGACCAGCCTGAGCAAGAGTGAGACCCTGTCTCTACTAAAATAGAAAGAAATTATCTGGCTAACTAAAAATATATATAGAAAAAATTAGCCGGGCATGGTGGCGCATGCCTGTAGTCCCAGCTACTTGGGAGGCTGAGGCAGGAGGATTGCTTGAGCCCAGGAATTTGAGGTTTCTGTGAGCTAGGCTGATGCCACGGCACTCTAGCCTGGGCAACAGAGTGAGACTCTGTCTCAAAAAAAAAAAAAAAAAAAAAAGTAACAAGGTAACAAGAGTATGTAATATTATATTATGTATTTGATTTCATATTATATTCTTCACACTTTTTTATACACATGAAAGAGGAGCTTGGTTTCCGTTGTTGATCACTATCCATCCCCAGTCCCTGGCTGAAGGTGCACACTCTAAAATGATTAAGTGAATGAGTAAATGGAGGAGTCAGACCTCTGTCTTGAAGAATGTAATTGTCAAGGTGTGAGACAAGCTTGACGTCTTGTGAAGCCTTGGGAGAATACGCCCCACCTTGAGAATCATGAATCCAACACTCTCTCTGTCAAGGACAAGGGAAGGAAGCCCCTCTGTCCTCCCAGGAAGACTCCACAATGGAATGAAGCTGTCATCTCTACAAGTCCTCCCTCTCATCACCTTGTGCACAGGACTCAGCCACTTCCCGTGGTTTCTATGGCTTCCTAATGACTTCCATCCAGGAGAGTATATCTGGAGTAAGTGAATGTTGAAACTGGTATCCCATTGCCTGTAATTTGTGTTAATAATAAACATAATTTTTACAGAATGTATTATGTACCTAGCACTGGGTGAGGTGCTATATACACATTCATAATCTCAGAGAATCTTCTTGGCAACACTTGGTATTTTTCTCTCCATTCTAAGAATGAGCAATTGAGGTTCAGAGAAGTTCAGTAACTTTTGCAAAGTCATGGAGAAGGTCTGACTAACTCTGAAGCACATGCTCACGGCATGGTACCACACCGCATGCATCTCACTGTCTCATTCAGTCATTCCTTCATTCAGGGATTCAGTGTGCATCTCGATGTGCCAGGTTCTGGGCTGAGCACTGGGGATACAGGCTGGTCAGTAAGACAACTGAGTTTGCAACCTTAAAATATTATAATTCAGTGGGAGAGTCAGACAAGAAAATGGAAAGTTTCAATGCACTGTGATAAGTGCTGTGAGAGGATTCAGCACCAGTAACTGTGGAAACACAGAGGAAGGGGTCTGATAGGAAAGAAGACATCCCAGAAAAGTGAGCCTTGCCCCATCATCCTTGGGATGACCAATCCCCTTTTCCATGTCAACCTCTGCACAGGCAAGGACAGTATCACACCTTTGTTGCTCCACAGCACTTGATATGAAGTTGAGTACACAGTACGTACATAGTAAGTATCTGTTATGGAGCTAACGCTGTAGGTCACACTTTCTTTCCACAGTGAAGAGCAGCTGTTAGCAGAGACCCCATTTCCTCATCCCTTGCATTTAGGGTGAGGCCACAGGACTAGTGGTTGCCAATGGAATTTGGGCAGATGAGGTGATGTGTGGCACCTTGGGGTCATTGTGGGGGTTAAGGTTAAGAAGGGCTCATGTCTTCCCACTGTCTCTTTTTCCTCCTGCAAACTTAATGGAGAGGACACAGAAGACTTAGAGGAAAGCAGAGTTCAAGATGGAAGGCTTCTGAGCCCTGAATGACTGAGTAGAAGGCCACCATCTCCCAGGGAGCAATGGCATTATCTTTACGTGAGCAAGAAATAAGCTACCATGTTGAGTCTCTAACATGTTGGCATTTATCTGTAACAGCACCTATCAGTACCCTAATATGTCAGGAGTCCCCAAGACTGCCTCCAAGTTTAATGATTCACTTAGAGGATTCACAAGACCCAGCATATAGTCATACCCATGGCGATGATTATTACAGTGAAAGGATACAAAGCAAACTCAGCTAAGGGAAAAGGTGTATGGGTGATATCTGGAGGAAACAGAAACTAGGGACTAAGCTTCCAAGAGTCCTCTCCTCTTCCAAGAGTCCTCTCCCCGTGGAGTCACACAAGGCACACTTAATTCACCCAACAAGGAGTTGTAACAATGCCTTATATGAAGTATTGTCTATCAAGGAAGCTCCTTAAAAACTTTTTTTTTTTTCAACCATCCAAGGTTTTTACTGGGGGAGAGTCAGGCAGGAATACAGGAACCTCTACCAGGAATGTACCAAAATTCCAGACTCCCAGAAGCAACGTAGGTGGTCAGCATAAACCAGTGTTTGCACAGTTTGGGCAGGGTGAGAAACTCTTACCAGTTTCAGTGGTAGGAACCCTCCGGAAATCCCAGACGCCAGCCAATGCCTGCTATGTTAACTGTTTTCTGCACAATTAATACCCCAAAATGATAGAGAAAGACTGATTTTTGGCCAGGCACAGTAGCTCACACCTGTAATACTAGCACTTGGGAGGCCGAGGCAGGTGGATCGCTTGAGGTCAGGAGTTCAAGACCAGCCTGAGCAAGAGCAAGACCCTGTCTCTACTAAAAATAGAAAGAAATTATCTGGCCAACTAAAAATATATAGAGAAAAAATTAGCCGGGCATGGTGGCACATGCCTGTAGTCCCAGCTACTCGGGAGGCTGAGGCAGGAGGATTGCTTGAGCCCAGGAGTTTGAGGTTGCTGTGAGCTAGGCTGACGCCACTGCACTCACTCTAGCCCGGGCAACAAAAGCGAGACTCTGTCTAAAAAAAAAAAAAAAGAAAAGAAAAAAAAGACTGATTTTTCTCTTCAGTAGAGTCCTGCTTGTGCCATAAGGCAAATTGTTACATAAATGGGGGTTTCTCACCGTAAACGAAATATCCTTTAAAAGATTATCCCATGGAATTTGGCATTGGTGATTCCACTAAGAACAAAATCATCTGCTGATGTTGGTGATGATCTTGGGGTATGGGGTTCCTATGTTCATCTACATCTGCGGAACGGAAAACTTAGTCGAAGATGCAGTATATCCTGATGCCATGAAAGCACCCAGTGAAAGCAAGAAACCAATGCTGCACCCATTTGAGTAGGAACCAGAGTCCCCTGGATCAGGGTCTTTAGGGCTTTAGCTGTTCCCAACATTCATTCACTCATGTGAGTCTCCCCTGTCGTGTGAAAACTTTTCCTTTGTGCCCACCCCCAAATTAACATGAAATCTGATTTTCAGGCTGGAGGTAGCAGAGAAGGTGCCACACTGTAGGCACACATGTCTAAGGGCACTTTGGCACATGCACATTTATTCATGGTGCCCTGCCACTAAAGTCCCAAAACACAACAAGACATGGTATCCTTTGGGGACACCAGGGTCTGCCCAAACTGTTCTGTTAGGCTGAGATCTGGTAAATAGCTCCTGCCTTCCCTTTCCCCCACCTCCCTGCCCAGAAGGTTGCTCATATATCCTTCCAGAGGTAGTGTGTGATTAAATGAGAATGTATTATGTTATGTATTTCATTTGGTATTATATTCTTCACCCTCTTTTATACGCATGCACATTCATCTGTACCTTGATTTTTTTAATCTAACAATAGATTTTAGAGGTCATGCCATTTCTGTACATAAAGAAATACCTCATTAGTGTTGGTCGGAAGACACAAAATTTCAGTTAGACAAGAGGAATAAGTTCAAGAGATCTATTGTACAGCACAGCAACTGCAGTTAACAATATATATTTGAAAATTGCTAAGAGAATAGATTTTAAGTGTTCTCACCACAAAAAATAAGTATGTGAGGTAACGCATAAGTTAAATAGCTTGATTTAGCCATTGCATAATGTATACATATATCAAAACATCATGTTGTACACCATAGATATATATAATTTTTACTTGTCAATTAAAAGAGAAATCTCTCATTTTTACTTTTGGCTGTTGCTTATGCCATTGTATTGGATGTGCTATAATTTATTTCTCTGTCTCCTACTGATAGGCATTAAGTTGTTTCTGTGGAAAATTATCGACAATGTTTCTTATTTCACTGTTATTAGTAAAATTTTCTGTATTCCTTTTTCCATTTCTGCCAGTAAACTGGAGGTCTGCTTTTTGCTTACAAATGCAGCTAATGAAATTCCAGAACCTGGCCTTAAAAAACTCTTCTTTTTCAGGAAGAGATGAAAGAGGAGGGAGGGCGATAGGACATTGTGTGTCATAAAACCAGTTCAAAGAATTGTGAGAACATTTGCAAGCACCAAGCTTGTCTTCCTGTGCAGTGTGGAGATGTGTGCGTGTTCACGACTGTGACCGTGGCAAGGGCACTCCAGGGACTGCCCCACTGGGACACCTGCCTACTCTCTCCACATCCCCTTCTTTTTCCACACTGTTCACTCCCTTCTTCTCATTATACTTACTGACCTTGACCCCTCTCTCTTCGCCTAGTGTAACAGTCTCTTTTCACCCTAACATCTCTCCTTTTGCAGCCTTTTTGCAATCATCGCAATTACATTCTTCAAATCCCCTTCCCACTTCCTCTTTAGCTTCACATCCTTGGCATTCTCAATACCAGATCTTGTCACTTCGCTCAAGTTATTTCACTTCTCTGAGCCTCAGTTTTCTCGCCTGTAAAATGGAGATAACCCAGACCTGGTGTTTGTGAGGATCAAACAGGACTACATCTCTTAAGTGTCTGGCACATCATAGGTACTCACTAAATGTTTCTTCCTTCTCTCACCCTGTCAAAGGGAAATGTCCCTTGGTTTAGGAGACACAATCTCCCCAGCCTGCTCTGAATGTCTGAAATCGTTGAGCAGATTCTGAGTAGACTTGCCCCTCTCCCAGGCTTGGTGCCTCACGGGGCACCTGGCAGCCGCTCTCCTGCCATCTGCCTCGCAGGCTGTCACTCACCACCTACTCGACTGGAACGTCAGAGCCACTGGCCCAAGCCTCATTTATAAATCCACCTCCTAAGCGGGAGGCCAACTTTAGAATCCATCAAGGGACATAAATAATTCAGCAGCCAAGAAAAATACTTAGCAAGTTGGAAGTCTCCCCAAGAGTTTCAGAAATTCATTGCCTGTGGTTTGACTTCACAGAAAATTTCAGCAGAGGGCCTGTTGGGGTCTTAGAGGTTGAGTACTTGTAGGTTTAACAAAGCTATGATTAATAGCTTATGAGCATCAGATCCTGGGGAAAGTTTCCATCAAGTTTGGCAGCAAGAGTCAGAATTGAAATGGAAAAGAAGAAAAGGAAATAATATCTGTTGAGTGCCCACAGTATGACATTCACTGGGCCAGGTAATTTACATAGGTCTTTTCAATTAATCTTCTAACAATTCTACAAAGTGGATGTTCTTATGCTTAGCCATATTTTATAGATGGAGTTAATTTCATACGTAGGGGCAACAGAGCTTTAGAGGCTGCTGGACCTGGGTACACGGTGTAGCTCCAACTCTTTCTAACTGTGTGACCTTGAGTAAGTTATTGAACCTCTCTGAGTCTCAGTTACCTTATCTATGGCATGGGGAGAACAATGCCTACCCCGTAGCTTTGTTCGGAGATTAGATGACATAATGAACCTAAAACCCTTCGTGGTGTTCCTGGCACACATTAAGCAGTCAAGAAATGCGATCTATTACTATTTTTACTATTATTGATATTATTGCCAAAAGTCATTGAACTAAAAAGTGAGGGTGTTGGGATTCAAACGCAAATCCTTCTGGGTCCAAAGTTAAAAGAGACAGAACGATAGCCTTGTTCAGAGAAGAGCTGGTAGTATGCTTTCACTCAATGTTTTTGTAGCATTTACTACATGCCAGGCATGATGTTAGGCACTAGAAAAGCAGAACAAATAAGACCATTCTGTTGAGGGGCATATGAGCTAGTAGAGTGTGATGGACTACATTATTTGTCCACATTATTTTTCCTTCGCTCTCCTTCCTTGCCACGGTCCTTCTTGGTCTGCGGACGGCATTTACTGTTCTTCCCTATTGATGCTGGGCTTGGCTGTGTGACTTGCTTTGGCCAGTGGAATGTGAGTGGACTTGTTCCGGGCAGAGGTTCTGCATGTGTTTATGTGCTCGGGCCTGCTCTCTTGTGCTTCCACCATTTGCCACGAGAAAAGTATGTGCAGGGTAGCCACTGGTCCCAGAATGAGAGACACATGGAGCAGGCCAGACCCCAACCCAAAGACTAGAATTAGCCTGGCTCAACCAGGCCCAGCTGAGAGCAGCTGGACAGCAGCCAATCTGAGCATGAAATAAATTACTGTTGCTGTAGCCACTGAGATTTTAGAGCTGTTTGTTACACAGAATTATTGTAGGAAAATCTGACTAATACACAAAGAAAGATAGAAAAGTAAGCAAATTAGTATGTACGGTAGCCCCCTCTTATGCACAGGGGATATATTTCAAGACCTCCAGTGGATGCCTGAGACCTTGGATAGTACTGAACCCTATCTACACTATGTTTTTTCCTATACATACATACCCATGATAAAGTTTAATTTCTAAGTTAGGCACATTAAAAGGTTAACAATAACTAATAATAAAATAGAATAACTATAACTATATGCCAGCATCACTACCCTTGTGGTTTGAGGTCATTATCAAGTCAAATAAGAGTTACTTGAACACAAGCACTGCGATACCACGACAGTCGAGCTGGTAACTGAGAAAGCTACTCAATGAGTAACGGGTGGGTAGTGTCTGCAGCGTGAATACGCTGGACAAGGGGATGATTCATGTCCCAGGATGGATGGAGCAGGATGTCACAGGCTTTCATCACACCACTCAGAACAATGCACAATTTAAACTTACGAATTGTTTATTTCTGGAATTTTCCATTTAATATTTTTGGGCCTTGGTTGACCTCAGGAAACTGAAACCAGGGAAAGAGAAACTGCAGGTAAGGGGGACTGCTGTATAGAGGTGTTTGGAGTCTCTGCTGGAAGTCTGCAGAGGCAGAGAAAGGCACAGGGAGGGAAGGATCACACTGCTCCAGTAATTCTCCCCCTTTTCTCTGGCCTCATCGTTAAGGGACCCCTCCCATCAACATGTAAATGTGCTGTCATTTTTATCATTTAACAGAAGTCCTTCTTTTGATCCCACATTCCCATTTTTCTGCACCCCTTTATAAGTGCTCAGATACTTTATTTACACCCATTGTCACTAATTTCTCACCTGCCTTTCTCTCTTGAATCCTCTCCAATCAGACTTTCACTCCTACTGATTCACCCCAACAGCTCATCAAGGTCACTATTGACCTCCATGTTGCTAAAACAATAGCCAATTCTCAGTCTTCATCTCTGCAACTTTTCAGCAGCCTTAGACCTAATACATCACTCCCTCCTCCTTGAAACATTGTCCTCACTTGGCTTCCAGAATACTGCACCCTCCTACTGACTACTAGCGTCTCCTTCTCTTCTCCCTGGCTAGTTAGTTCCTCTTCATCTCCCATCCTTCAAATAGGAGCACTCCAGAGCTTGGACCTCAGACTGTTTCTCTTCTCTACAAACATTCCCTTGGCATCTCATTCAATCTCATGATTTTATGCATGCACTATTTTCTAATGACACTAACCTTTATATGACCAGGTTGGACCTGCCACTAAACATGAGAAACATGTATCCTGTTGCTCACCAATGTCTCTCCACTTGGATATCTAACATGTATCTCAAATTTAATTTTGGGCTGGGCATGGCAGTGCATGCCTGTAATCCCAGCACTTTTGGGGGCTGACGTGGGAGGATAGTTTGAGGCCAAGAGTTCAAGACCAGCCTGGGTAACATAGTGAGAACTCGTCTCTACAAAAAAAAAAAAAAATTAGCTGGGTGTGGTGATGAGCACCTGTAGTCCCACCTATTCAGGAGACTGAGGCAGGAGGATCACTTGAGCACAGCGGTTTGAGGCTGCAGTGAGCTATGATGACACCACTGTACTGTAGCCCAGGTGACAGAGCGAGACCATGTCTCAAAAAAAAATTAATTCTGGATTTTTCCTTTAAAACCTCTTCTTCCCATAATATTCCCTACTTTGTTTCCTGAGAACTCCCTTCTTCCAATTGTGTAGGTCAAAAATTTTGGAGTCAACCAATAAGCATGCTCAACATCTCTAATCATTAGGGAAATGCAAATCGGTATCACAATAAGATACCACTTCACACCCCTTAGGATGGCTATTATCAAAACAGGAGAAAATTAATGTTGGTGAGGATGTGGAGAAATCAGAGCCCTTGTGCACTGTAGGTGGGAGTGTAAAATGGCACAAACACTGTGGAAAACTGTATGTTAGTTCCTCAAAAAATTAAACGCAGAATTACCATATGATCCAGCAATGCCATTTGCTTGTCTGTCCCTCTAGAATATGATTTTCATCTGCCAAGTTCACAACCAAATCCCAGAACAGTGCCTGGCACGTGGAAAGGACTGCAAATATTTGTTGAATGAATGAAGTATCTTTTCATCCTAGCAGAAAGGCATCAGAGTGTAGGGGATACCTGAGTTGGATTTGGAAAGACGAGCAAATGTCAGCGAGGTGGACAGGAGGGGAGGAACACAGGCAGGGGGAGTGCCAGAAGCAGGGAGTAGCACAAAGGCATGACACAGAGTGGACGGTGAGGGGACATAAAGGGGAGTCCCCCCGGCCAGAGGTGGGCTGAGGGGCATCGGCAGGGAAGGGGAGGACAGCACGATGCCACGCTGGCCAGGTAGGCGGCGGTCAGACACTCACAGGTCCAGCGTGCACATTAAGGAGTGCAGACTCCGTCCTGTTCACTAGCACGTGGTGATCATGCGGACTCTCAGGCCAGCCTCATGGGGCAGGTCTAGGGGCAATCCAGAGATCTGCATTTTCACAGTTCTCTTGCAAGGGGGCTCAGATCCTGAAGCCAGATGTGTGTGTTCTTTGGGGAACTGTGGTGTATGTTCCATGCAGGAAATTTTTCTCACAAAATTCGGCCTCTTGGGAATTAGGGGGAATAAACTTTGCATTTCATAAGTTTTGGAACCATTGCCCTGCTGCAGAGCACAGTCTGGATGCAATGGGAACAGGAAGGAGTTAGGGGCAGGGGAGAGAGGACGGGGTTTGGGCACAGAGCTGTCAATGAGAAGGAGTGGCAGAGACAGTGACTCTGGGGGTGGGATGGGGGAGCGGCCGGGTCCAGGGGATCTTCTGTTTTGGGTGACTGAGGGGACGGCTATGCCATCCCTACCCGGGAGCACAGCATCCTGGCACCCCGGAACATCAAAAGGCCACGTGGCTGCTCCTGACTCACCTCCCTGCACACAGGAGATTCAATTTTCCTGGCACCAAGCCAGAAAAGAAGACCGGCTAAGTCTCCAGAGGGAAGCCCTGAACTGGCTGCCGAAAGGCCTGGAAGAGCAGAGGTGATGTGCTTGCTGCGGAAACAGGTCCCAAACAGGGCTGGGCTCCTGCAAGCAAATGGGCTTGGAATGGATTGCTAGATGGATCCAAAATGCTAATTAAAATCTCATCATTGCCCATCAGAGAGCCGTTGCTAGGCGCCTAGCTGCACATGGCATTGAACTGTGACACATAAGCTTCTGAGTAATTGAAACCCAACTGTTTCCCAAACCAATTTAGACTGAGACTTAGCTGAAAGGTGAGGGCAGTCTCTCAGGAAGGCTCTTGCTTACAGCTCCCTCCTCCTGCAGGCCTGGTCCAGCTCACACAGACAGGGACCTGCCTTCCAGGGGGTCTCACTGGCTGCGTAAGATGTGGGAGCCAGAAAGGGACCATCTTGTCTATTTCAAATCTGAAATGATATGTTTAGAGCTTTTGGAAAGCTCCCTTGGTCGGCCAACCTAGATAACAGACGTGTTTGAATAATACTTCTTTTATGAATAAAAACAATACAAAGAAATCTCAATACTTCTCCCAGGAAATATTTTGACAGAGAAGTAATCCAAGCAGGAACATCACAACCTATAACCATGCATACAAATGGAATTGTATGAACGCAAAAGCAGACAGCAGCTCTCCACGTTCACCTGTTCAGATTACAATCTTACACATTTAAAGCAGGCTTTGCGTGCATATCTAGATAGACATGCATATCATTTTCCCTATAAATGATATAACAATGAGTGCCAACATTATTTTTACATAGCACTTTCCAGTTCATACAGCAGCTTTACAAGGTAAACCCCACAGCATGATAAATATAAATATACTGAATGCTCATTCTAAATGAATTTTTATTTTCTCCACTGTTCTCTGGGGAGGAAAATCTCTTCAAACATTTTCCAATCCATTTATTGTACCTTCTGCAAAATCCTCAGATAAACAGTATGCTTCAAGCTATATATTCTTGTCCAAGCAACACCTTAACAAAACCTGAACATCCATTTATGATATTCGGGTCACCTCTGCAAATTGTCCTCCCAGCCATGGCTGAATTTCTGTGCTCTGACTGCATGTGGCCCCAAGTGTAGCATCAGGGAGTTTTGCTAAATACTCTGGTTATGGGTCAGTTGGTGCTCACTTAACCTACACACCAAAAATGGAAGGGCCACCCTGGGTCAAGTTCATAGCCAGTCCATCTTTTGTCTCTGACTTGTGCTATCAGGACCATCTGTAGGAATATACAGTCCATGACAGCCCTCCATAGCAAGGACCTCAAAAAAACCAGAAATAGATTAAGTTAAAATAAAAAGGATAAAAAATTGAAGATGCAACATAGTTGCAAGTTTGTTTCAAATTTTTACATACACAAATGTGCGTGCATGCACGGGCACACACATACACACTTACATATGCATACAAAGAAAAGGGTGGAAAATATTCCAAAACATGACTACACACACACACACACACACACACACACACACACACACTTACTTACACATGCATACATACAGACAAAGAAAAGGGTCAAAAATATTCCAAAACATGATTACGGTTATCTTTGGATAGAGGATTAAGGGTGATCAATTTTTTTCCTTCTTTTTGCTTTTGTGCATTCCCCAATTTTTTCTATGATGAATGTGCACTTTAATAATAATCTGGGTTTTTTTTAAAGGCTAGGAATATACCATTAAAATGTTCTGCATCAGTTAATCCACAATCACATAAGCCCAAGACACAGCCTTAGAAGGAGAAATTGACCAGGGAGGGCTGAGTCCTGAGCTGCACCCCTAGGATTTGGCTTTGGTTTCGCTGTCTCCATCTGGCTGGTGAGAAACAGAAGTTGGTCTGTTTTGGCCTGAGGAGCTCAATTATGGTAAATGTACTGTATTTTCCATTAAGGACCTCGGTTCGTGGAGGAGAAGGGTTGAAGAGAGGCTTCCTGCTGTGGGTACAATGAGGTGTGAAGGTGCTCCCTGAAGCCTGGATCCAGCAGACAGGGAGCCAGGCAGCACAGACAAATAACAGAGGCAGGGTTGGGTGCCGGCGCTCTGTGCTTTCAGAAATGAGCTCTTGAACTCAACCTTGCATAAACCTCTTCTGGGAATGAACATCACAACAACAGTAAGAACATTTGGCTTTTGTAAAGTTGAGGGCAAGCTCGCTCTCTGTACTGCCTAAAAATTTCTGGAATCATTTCCTCCAAACCACCCTTCCTATGACTATTCTACTTTATGTCCCTTTCATCTCCTGCCTCGCTAGAGTGTTCTTTCTAAATTGAAGGGTGACTACAAGGCAGTCTTGCTGAATACGCCCCATCAACCACAGCAGGGGCTCTCAACCTTTATCTGCCCCAGTACACGTGGTCCATGGGGCACTCACCACTGCAGAGCCTGCTGTCTTTGTAAGGCAACATTGTGACTCACTCACCTTTGCGTCCAAATGCCAAACACTGGGCCAGGTAACTAGCAGGTGTATGGAAGGTACTCAGTGATAGGTACTAGCAGGGACTGTTTGTTACTCACCACCTAGCAGAATCCCTGGTTCAGAATTCAACAGAGAGTAAGTGAATAAATGCATAAATGATGAAAAAAATGAATGAAGAATCTGTATGACAGAGAGAGGACATCATTAGATGTGTTTATGCAAATGGAATTATACAGCGCTGCCTGGGAAGGAAAGGTATGTTATTATTATCCCCATCTAGCTGATTTAAAAAGTGCAATTTTACTCATTCCAGATAATAAAGTCAGAAAGTAGTAGACACTACTCTTCAATGAACATTTAGTGAGCACTGAATATGTGTCAGGCACTGGATCTAGAACTCTTTTCAGTTCAAATCCAATAGCTGTCTGTGGGGTTATACAAACTCCATTAGCACATTTTGAAGGTGAGCACCTGGGAGGTTGCCAATGTGGAGTTGGATAATAGAGTTAAGTGTAATATCATCTTCACTTTCACTAATGGTGACAGTCTTCTTTCTCTTGGCTGAGTGCCGTGAGCCAGTCTTACAAAGCCTGTCAGTGCCAGAGGGTAGAAAATGGTATTTAGTACATACTTTTGAAAGTCTCTTCTTTGCTTTTAAAAAATAAAGAAAGGTCCAAAGATTATGGCATACTGCCTTATCAGCATGTCTTAGTCGGATGGTTCTTGTCCAGTAAAAATATGTGGAATCCCTTTTAAAATCATTATGTTTTAGCAACCAAATCCTAGATATGCACAGATTTACTAATCAGAACTCTTCTAGATACATAAACAGATACCCAAATTCTCTATCTCTTTCCATCTCACAGTTTTGCTTTCCTTTGAGTTGGCTTTACTCTTTGTCAGGCTCTTGACAAAGCAGCCACTGGCAGCTTCAAGATTATATTTTATCAGCCCTGGGAAACAGAGAGCCTTTTTGTCAGCAGTTCAAGCAAAGGCCTCAAAGCTAACTCTGTCCACCTGACCAGGGTCATAGGTCTGATGCTGACTGATCCCTGTGGTCAGCAGGAGAGAATACACTGATTAGCTAATTTCAGGTCACATGGGATCCAGAATGAGGCTGACCCACCTAAACCACATGGACTGAAGATTGAGGTGGGGTACATGGCCAGCATCTCAAAGGAAGTTAGAAATCTGGTCCAGAAGAACAGATGCTGTGTCAGCAACAGCAGATGTGCACTACAGCTAACATTCCTGACCCTTCTAAGGAAACCAAGTCTGATTCACTGAACACCAACTTGAGAACTGGAGGAGACAGAACAAAAGATCAGGACATGAGAAACGTGTGTACACACACAAGGTCAAGCACAACATCCAGTTAAACTGGTAAAATGATCAAAGGAAAGGAAAATTTAAAACTATTTTTTAAAACTCAAAAATTATATGAACCAATTAACCATGTAGCTTTTCTATGTCCAATATTGTATTGGATTAAAAGGGAAATTTTTTTACATTAATGGCAACTTTCAACACTTCTTCCTTAGATCCCTGTCATTGGCATTTTTTTTCATAGTAAATAGGCAAATATAAGGTTGACAGTTATAGAAAAGAACCCGTTCTCTACTCAACCTTTCATTTTTCCTCATCGCTCCCTCTCTCATTTCAGGTGTTCTGGCTCCTAAGAGGATGCTGAACATGCAAAACCATGGGCACAGGGATCATGCTCAGTCACTCTGCAGGTGACACTACAACCAGAATAACTGCAAAGGCAGCAGGTCTCTTTACTACTAAATTCATCCCATGCTGGACAGATATGCAGAGAATCCCAGAGTGCTGAATTAAGGATGGGTGACTGTTTATATTGGGTTTCTTAAATCTAGGATGCTCAGCAAACCAGCTTTACTAAAGCATAAATAGACAATGATGGTGATGATAATAGTGATGATGATCCTGATAATAGTGTTAATAATTATTATATTATCAACTAATATTTCCTCAGGGTTTATAAGGTACCAGGCACTGGGGTAGCATCTTTATACACCTTCTCTCATCTGATCCTTCTATCTGTTTCACCAGGTAAGTCTCATGATTGCTCAATTTTACAGATAGACACACCAAGGCATGGTGAAGTTGGGTAGTGTGCCTTCGGTTACAGGGCTGGGAAGCAACCAAACCAGGATTCTGTTCCATTCTGACTCCATAGCCCGAGTTCTTAACCAATGTGTAAATCATTACACTTTTAAAGAAAGTAAGTGTGCCACTTAGGTAAAAATGATTGCTAATTCTGTGATTGGTAGGGTATTAAGTAACAGTGACTCCTAACCTTTACTTAATTTTAAGTAAAAGTGAATTCAAAATTCTGTGTTTGGTAGGGTGCAATCTAGGCTACTATAAAAAAGACTCCCGAAAATGTAGAGGGTTAAATAAGGTGAAAATTTATTCTTCTCTCTCTCACAACAGTCCTACGGCCAGTGGTGGCCAGAAGCAGATGGAAGGCTCTGGTTTGTGACCATTCAGCTCTGCCATCTTCACTCCTCATTGATTCTCAACCTGCAGCTCCTATGACTTGGGCCCAAGGCTGCCACCCTAATTGTCACTGTTCCCATCTGGTAAGAAGGTGGAATAGAGGAGGTCCAGGGTAAGCAGCTCGCGCTTAGGTTAGGGATGAACTGGAAGGTGCACACATTACCTCTGCTTACCTGCACTTAATTCCATGGCCACACCTAGCCACGGGGAGGCTGGGAAATGTAGTCTCTAGCTGGGCTGCCTTGTGCCCAGCTAATGCATAGATGGTTCAATTACTGAAAGGGAAAAGGGGAGACAGGGGTTTCTCCCATGCCAATACCTTAGAAAGCTAAAGTCAGAGCTTGCCTTTCACCAAATTTACAGCATATGTGTTATGTACAAACAAGGATGCTGAGACGCATAGAGTTTAAGCAATTTTGTCAATATCCTTCATCTCATTAGGGAAGAACTGAATGCCTGTTCCCTGATTTTGAGTCCAACGTTTTTTTTGTTTTGTTTTGTTTTGTTTTTTTACTAAATTGAGTCTTCATATTAAATTGGAAAGGAAGCTATGAAATTTCTAAGTTGTGCCAGATAAACACAATGACCTTTAAAAAATAATACTTGATTGTAACATTGCTCAGATGTTGAACAGAGGTTCAAAAGGAGCTGATAAATGTCAAAAAGAAAGATAAATATATTCATACAATTTTAAGACTGTAAACAAGATATTACCAAGATCATCTTCCTCCTTCTATAAATAAGGCAGCTTTGGCTCTGGGAGTGAGGTTGAATGATATCTGCACATTCTCACAGCTTGCATGGAAGAGCCATGCCTGGGCCTTGTGGTGATTTGCAGTGTTCCTTCCACCAAACCTCAAAGTCCCTTATGAGAGGACCAGGGATCTCCAGACACCCTACTGTGGGAGCCCATGAGACTTCCAGGAACCCCCATTCTATCTCCTTGGGCATGTATCCAGAATTACCCTGCTGACCTGGCTCACATTCAGTAACTACACAGTTTGATTCAACAACTTCCATGTATAGCCGTCCTTCCCTTCATCAAGTACCATGCTAGGTGCTGAGGAATGTGAAGATACAGAGTCCCTGACTCTAGGAGCTTACAATTTAGCAACACATAAATAAAAACAACCATGAAGTGATGAAAAATGACCTAACAGCTGGATATAGAATGGCAGCTGTTTATTTTCCCAGAAAACGTAATATTCCACGCATCATCTATAACAGACCCTGGTTCCTGGCCACAGGGGAGAGTAGGTATCCCAGACTGGGCTGGCGACAGAACCCCACCCCTCTTGACCAAAGTGATGGGCACAGGAGGGGCTTGTGACCCAAGCCAGCAGACTCCTTCCTGGGAGTTTATTCATTGAGATGGCAGAGACTCTCTCCCTTGCTGGTTGGGTCTCAGGGTGAGAAGAATGTGAATCCAGAGTGACCTGTGGCCTTGTTCCTTATGATGTGGAAAAAGCCTGTTATTAGTAGAAAGGATGACCCTGTCAAGCAGATCAACACAGAGATACGAGTGGGTAAGAGGGTTAAAGATATCTGCCTAACAGCAACAAATATCCAGATCCTTGTATCATCATCATCAGAATTAACATTTTTAATGTTTACTTATGCCAGATGGTACCTACATAAAATGTGAGCACTTGATATTATATCACTGAATAATGATAATAATAGTAATATTAATAAAATTATAATGACGCTATCCTCCTTTTTCCTTTGAGGAACAAAGAGAACAAATAATTTGCCTCAGGTCACATAGTTAGTGAGAGAACTGGGCCATGAACTCAAATTAGTCTGAGTCTAAAATTGTAGTTCTTTCTATTGCAACATATAGCCTTGTGCTATAGTTTAGATGTTTGACCCTGCAAATCTCATGTTGAAATTTCATTCCCAGTGTTGGAAGTGGGGCCTAATGACAGGTGTTTTTAGTCAAGCAGGTGGATCCCTGATGCCTAGATTAATGCCCTCCCTGTGGGGGGTGGTGAGTGAGCTCTCACTCACTTGATTGGTTTCAATAAAAGCTGATTGTTAAAAAGAGGCTGGCATCTCCCTGCTCTCTCTCTCTTGCTTCCTCTCTCCTTGTGTGATCTCTGCACATGCCACTCCCCTTCAGCTTCCACCAGGAAGCAACCTGAGGCTTTCACCGGATGCCCAATCTTCTAGCCAGCAGAATAGTGATCCAAATAAACCTTTTTCCTTCATAGATTACCTAGCCTCAGATATTCCTTTATAGAACCACAGAATGGACCAAGACACCCTGGGCCTGCACAGAACCATCCTCTGAATTAGGGCAGGTTTGACTTTCCTATATAGAACTAGGATTCAGATATTCACTCCATCTGAATTTCCCAGGCTGGATTTGATTCTGGACGGCTTCTTCTCTGTGTTGAATCCTGGTGGCCCCCGCGCCAGTCCGACTGCCCTTCCTCAACCACCATGGGTGGAGCACTCCCTTGAGGCAGAGGAATCTGTCCTGTCCCCAGGATAGCTGCCCCCTGGGGACATCAGAATCAACCTCTGCAGTTCCCACCTCTGTCCAGAGTAGAAGACCACCACTTGTGACACCAACACAACATCTCCATGATTGTTTATTATTCTACATTCTTAGGAGAGAAGAGGTTAGCCAGGCAGATGTCTGGGTAAAGAGGTTGAGGCCAGAGCAAAGCAGAAAGATAAAAAGAGCCCAGCTCCCTACACCATGAATATTTCATACCAACCTTTAACTGTCTACTTCTGGACTTCTTTTATGTGAGAAAGGAATTAATTTATAATTTGTTTAAGCTGCTATTATTTGGGGTTTTTCTGTTAAATGTAGCTGAACCTAATCCTTAGTAATAAAAAGTCGCCTTCTCTTGCTCACTCTTCTATCTCCTATAGCTTGCACGATGTCTTGCACAGAACAGGTGCTCATAAAAAATGTCTGCTGAATCATAAGCAAATGGTTGTACACCATATGGTTCACACCATGAAGACAATATAAAATAAATATTATGCATTCATATATAAAGCATACATAAATATTTATAGTTCAGGAATTGTATTTTCAGGTTAGCTAAGGATGTTTCACTGCAGCATTTAAGACGGAGTTGGGCTGTCATTTACATTCTTCACTTCTTGACATAAAATACATACTCTCGCCTTTGGAAGAGTGCTGCTGCCAGGTAGGTGGGCTCATTGTTTGGATCACAATAGACAGACAAGGAAGAATGGCAGCTGCCCAGCGGGAAGCTGGCTGGGAGAGATGAGTGAGTGGTTTTGTGATTATACTTATTTAATATTTATAAAAGATAACTGTCATCCGGTGCCAACCTCGAGGCCCCCAGGTGCTTTGTTTGTATCATAAAACCTTGTGGGAGATTTATGTTTTATATCATGTATTTCTTTTTCCATCACAGTGGTCTTCACTGTTGGCTCTGCTTGCAAAGCAAGCTGCACAACCTTGTTGTCTCTCATCCTGTACTTTTGGAGCTAATGGGAATAAACAGCCAACTCATTACTTTTCTTAAAATATATACAAATCACCATTTCCTTGTAAGGAGAAAGAAGTTACCCTTAGGAAATGCAATACATTTCTCCGTATGCACACACGTCCCTTTCATTCAATCATTTAGCAAATATTTATTGAGTGCCCACTATGTGCCAAGCTGAGCCCTTGTGTGCTTGCAGCTGACATTCTAGTGGGAGGGTCGGACAGTAAACATATTAACTATGTAAAATAAACAACTTGCTAGATAGCAGTAAGTGCTAAAGAGAAGAGTAGAGCAAGGAAGGGATATTTTGGGGATGGAGTTAAAATTTTACATAGGGCAGTCAAAGAAGCCTTCCCTGAGAAAGTAGCATTTGAGTGATGCTCTGACAACAATGAAAGAGTGAGCAATGAGGTATCGAAGGGAAGAGCACCCCTGGTTGGGGTTCAGGAGCAAAGTCCCAGACAACATGGGTGAACCTGGAGGCCATTATGCTAAGTGAAAGCTAAGTGAAATAACCCAGTCACAGAAAGCCAAATGCCGCATGATGCCACTTACATGAAGTACCTGAAATAGTCACATTCATGAATTAAAGAGTGGAATGGTGGTTACCAGGCACTGTGGGGAGGAGGAGATGGAGAGGTACTGACTGATGGGTATGAAGTTTCAGTCAAGCAAGATGAATAAGTTCTAGAGATCTGCTGTATCACATTGTACCTATAGTCAATACCTGTAGTCAACAATAATATATTGGACACATGAACATTTGCTAAGAGGGTAGATCTCATGTTAAGTGTTCTTCCCACAATAAAATAAGACATTTTTAAAAAGAGGGCAAGGTCTGGGAGGTGCAGGGTTGCATGTGGGGTTCATGGGTCCACACGGAGGCCAGCGTGGCTGCGGCAGAGGGGGCAGCTGGGGGCTCAGAGAGGGGAGACGGCACCAGGCTGCAGAAGAACTTTGTTCACCCCTCGTGAGCCTGAAGGGCCTGGAGGGTTTTGAGCAGGGCGACAGGGTCTGGTCCACACTGTGTAAAGGTCACTCTGGCTGCTGTGCTGAGCACAGGTGGAAACAGGCTGACTAGTCAGATGTTTCTCTCCCGGGTTCCCAGACACCGTCTCCCACCAGCCACCTCCCCCTGTCATTGCCTTCATCCCTGCGGTGATCTTCCTCCCCAGCCCACTCCAGAACCAAGAGCCACCGTGTGCTCCCTCTGTCTCCACCCAAGTGCATTTTTAAATTCTTTCATCACACTCTAGATAGTCAACCACAGATACCACTGTAAGCGGATTCATGCCCAAGAAAAACAGAGTGAAGAATAATAGTTTCTAGAGTCTCCACAGGGCAGTAAAAGAGAGTCTATGTTCTCCTCACTGGTTTAGTCAGGACTTCTTCAGGTGTAAATAACACTAACCTAAGTGTACTAGTTTTCTATCACTGATAAACAAATGACCACAAACCGAGCCATTTGAAATAAGTTCTGCATGTCAGAAGTCTCACTATGGACTGGCTGGGTTCTCTGCTCAGGGTCTCAAGGGCTGAATGAAATCAAGGTGTTGGCCAGCTCAGTCCTCTTCCAAAGGCCACGGGGAAAAATGTTTCCAAGCTAATTCAGGTTGCTGGCACAATTCAGTTCCTTGTGGTTGTAAGACTGTCGTCAGGCTTACAGCTCCTAGAGGTGACCTCCATCAATTAAGGCACAGCCCCTCCACCCCCATCCTTAACTTTTTCTCACATTTCAAATCTCTCTGATTTCTCTGTCTCTAACCTCTAGACTCAGTTTTAAGGTCTCGTGTGATTCAATTCCACCTGGATAATCTCCCTATCTGAAAGTCAGATTGTTTGGGATCTGAATTATAACTGCAAAGTCCCTTCACAGCAACACCTAGGTTCGTGTTTGATTGAATAATGGGAGAATGTGTGTGAGACCAGGGGTCGGGGATCATGGATCATCCTAGAAATCTGCTTGGTACACCATGGAAAGGGGAACACACTGACCCACGCGTGTGGGAAAGCTCCCAGAGGAGGGAGAGCTGCAGGTGCCAGGCAGGACCTCGGGCACTGGGACTAGGACTCGATGCGCCCATGACCTTCTCATTCACTCTCCCTTTGTCCCTCTTTCTCTTTCTCTCTTTGTCCCCTTCCCCCCACCCCCCATTCACCTCTCACCTCTGCTGGCTTTAGCTTGTCTTCTTTCTACACAGTTGCTCCTCCCATGTAACAAGAATGACAGCCACCAACTGCCCTAGATCCTGCTATCACAGTTTTGCTAGTCTAGTAAAGAGAATGACTTTCTTCTAATGTTTGAATATCAATCTAGAGAAGGATTCTGATTGGCCCAGCTTAGGTCTGGAATGGGAAGTCGAGCACGAAGATTGAGAGCCCTCTGCAAGCCATATGGAAAGGGGCAGAGTTCTCTGAGGGAGGGGGATGGGAAACATGCTGGATACACAAATGCACAGACCCAGTGTGCCCCTCACCGGCGGTTTCTGCCTTACTCTTTTCCCCAAAGACCTTACTGCCCCTCTGTCTCCTTCTCCTTCCTTTTCTGACCTGCCTAGTTAGTCCTGCCTTCTCTAGCTCTCAGGAGGTAGAGATCTAGTTTTAGTACCCACAAGGTGAAGTTCAAACCTACAACAGCTGGGGACATGGGATGGGACTAGACACTGGAGGAATAATGCCTTATAGAATAATCTAGAAGGAATTCTAAAGCAAGGACTACACTTTAGTCCCTGCTCTGCTACTATGATACTCAGCATGCTGCTGTGGCCAGGGAGGTTCACTGCTCAGATCTCCCTTCAAGAGAACCTGATACGGGGAGCAGTCAGTGAATAGCATCTATCTTTCATACGTTCGGATTTTCTGTGATATTCACACCTAGGCAATGATCCCCCAAGCTCCCTCTAGCCAATAACTAAGCCCATTGAGGGTACCAAGGCTGGGTTATTTCTTTTTTCTTTTTGAGACAGAGTCTCGCTCTGTTGCCCAGGCTAGAGTGAGTGCCGTGGCATCAGCCTAGCTCACAGCAACCTCAAACTCCTGGGCTGAAGCGATCCTACTGCCTCAGCCTCCCGAGTAGCTGGGACTACAGGCATGCACCACCATGCCCGGCTAATTTTTTTTTCTACATATGTATTTTAGTTGGCCGGATAATTTCTTTCTATTTTTAGTAGAGACGGGGTCTCACTCTTGCTCAGGCTGGTCTCGAACTCCTGACCTCAAGCGATCCACCTGCCTCGGCCTCCCAGAGCGCTAGGATTACAGGTGTGAGCCACCGCGCCCGGCCAAGGCTGGGTTATTTCTGCCCAACACAAGACTCCTCTAATGTTCAATCTTTGCTCGGGAACACCTCACTGTGTGGACATGACCCTTTCATGGCTGTACAGCTGTCTGAGGACTCTCCTTCCCAATCCCCCTCCTTCTGTCACCTCTCCCAGGTGTCAGACCTGTGTCACAGTCAATAGCGCTTCCTGCCACTTCCCATTCCCTCCATCATTCCCCTTCACATTCATTTCTCCCAGTAAATCTCTTGCACATCTAAATTCATCTTGGTTTCTGATTTACAGGAGACCCAAGCTAACACATGTCTCAATCTACTTTCTCTCATCTGTAGCATCAAGGATATTGAGCTGGATTTCTGAAGTCCCTTCTAGCTCAAAAATTCTACCTGCTTTTAAGATTCTAGAAGGTTATCCCTGTTTGATGAAAGAAGAAAAAGAGGATTGCATATTTAGTTCTCTAATCCACAACTATTTGGGGCCTATAATCCTGTGTTATATTTTATTTTTGTCACTAGAAAGAACTTTTGTGTTGGTGCTATCTTACCAGGCAAGATATATAATTCTGGGCAATGTTCCAAATGGTGATAAACAGTTCCTTAAGGACTAGCTGAAAACTCTACACAGGATATGAACCATCACTTTGCCTCAGCCGATGGTTCTTGTACTTCAGGGTACAGAAGAGTCCCCTTGGGAGCTCCTTTATAAAGGCAGATTCCTGGATCCAGCCCCTAGAGAGCTTCATTCAAGAGGGTGGTAACTGGGACTTTGCCTGTTTATCAAGCTCCCTTGTGACTCTGATGCAGTTAGTTCCTGGAATAAACTTTGAGAAATGCAGGCACATGATAAATTAAAATTACATTCTTTTCTTAAGTTTTATGAAAATTATTTACTGGGTATCTATTACTATAATGTGCTGGAAGAATACACGGGAAGTCACTGCCTGCATGGTGGGGGTGGGCTAAGGTGATCTCTCGTGGTGCTGACATTTCAGCAGGTCATAAAAAATGAGAAGGACCTTGTTGCCCCCATGTCAGTGTGGTGCAGACATTCCCAGTATGTTTAGATAGCAGCTGGGAAGCTGAGGGGTCTTGGAGTTGGACAGCAAGGGAAGAGAAGGACATAGAAGGCAGCGGGATCTTTGGCTTCATCTTAGTTTCTAGCAGGGACTTTATTTTAGAGATGTGTGATATGCATAGAGAACGTCACTTCAGAAGTCTGGGAAACAGCTCTCTTATCTAAATAAAACACAAGGTAAATAAAACGCTGAGAAAGAGTCAGAAGTAGCAAATGTTATTTGTTTTTGCTTCTATGCCAAAATACTTGCTAGGAGCCTCTCTGAGATACTGTGGAATGTCCGTTCTTGCTCCCTGGGGTGTGTGCTGTGTTCTGGGGCATCTTCCAGTCCCAAGAGGGAGCACCTAACTAACTGGCTTTTGGCAACCTCCCCACCTGCCTCCCGAAGTTAACCCCAAAGATATGGGTATCAGCTGGGGCGTCTTCAATAGGGTTGTCCCTGTCAGAAGTGGGAATTAAGACCCTTTGGTCCACTGGCAGTCCGCAAAGCTGATCCATAGCTGTCCTCAGCTCTGACACATGGCTTTGTCCCTTATACATCAATCCTTCTATGTAACTTTTAGCAAATAATTGCATTTATCATTATCAAAATAGTATGCGATCAAGGTAAAAACAGATCAAAAGAACCACAAATAAAAAAAAAAAAAAAACTGCTCGGGGCTGGGTGTGGAGATGCGAGCCTGTAATCCCAGCTACTCAGGAGGCTGAGGCTGCAGGGAGCTGAGATCAGGCCACTGCACTCCAGCCTGGGCAAAAACAGAGCAAGACCCTGTCTCTACAACAAACAAACAAACAAACAAAAAACAAAACAAACAACTATCTAGTCTGATTAAAATATCTTCATTTTTTTAAAAAAGAGTACCTATATCCTAAAATTTTAGGGGATTAAGGACCCTCTGAAGTGCATCTATGGGCTTCTTAATACTCGTGGAATAAGGAAAAACGAGGCCAGAGGAGATCAGAAAAGAAAGCTGTCAATGCGAACAGATCCAAAAGCTGAATTGCTGGTATGACCTATATATCCTGCATTTGTTGCCTTGAACACAATAAGATTAACATGGCTGTATTATGTTAAAAAACAAGGTCACATTGCCTTTAAAAATAAACATGGTTTCATTACCATAAAAAGATCAAAAGCAGAAGAATAAAAAGCACTTCTCTTCCCACTAGGACAAAGGAATAGCCCACTACTATTCTAGTGTGTTTCCTGCTAGGTTGCTCTTGTGTATATATATTTTAAGGTATTTATTTTCATAGTTATGAGCATGCTATGTATTTGATTTTATTTCCTCATTTTGACATTAACCATTATAACGTGTCTTTTTCTTTGATAAGCATCAGGCTTAATGCTGATATAAAATTCCATCATATACCTCAATCATATTTTATTGCTATTCACACCAATATTGGAAGTTTATTTTCAATGTTTTCTTATAAATAAGGGTGCTTAGAATAAAGATCTGCATTAAAGCTTTCTTCATATTTTAGATTTTTCCCTTAGGACAGATTCTCAGAAGTGGAATTTGAGGTTGAAAGGGTATGAACATTTTTAAGAGTCATCATACATATTGTCAAACTGCTTTTGGAAACAGTTGTACCATTTCACATCACTACCAACCTAAAATAGTGTCTGCTTCACCATAGCCTCACTATCATTCCTTAACCTTTACTGTTGGCAAAATTTACTGATTTAATTTCCACGATCTTGTTTTAATCCTACGAACCTTGATTTCCAGAGAGAGATGCCAGTAAGAAATTTGCAAACCAGTATCACAGATATGCAAAAACTGGACTCAAACGTTTTACAAACATTTATAAAAGCAGTTTTAGTCTTTCAATTCATCATGCTTCATACATATCTATATCTATATCTATATATATATATTTTGAGACAGGGTCTCGCTCTGTTGCTCAGGCTAGAGTGCAGTGGCATGATCATAGCTCATTGCAACCTCAAACTCCTGGGCTCAAAGTAATCCCCCCACCTTGGCCTCCCAAAGTGCTGGGATTACAGGCATGAGCCACCATGCCTGGCCTCACATATTAATATTTAATTCAGGGTTTCAACATCAGCACTGCTGACATTTGGGGTTGGATAATTCTTTGTTGTGGTGGGTTGTCCTGTGCATTATAGTTTGTGTCACAGCATCTCTGGCTTTGTCCCACTAGATGCCAGTAGCTCCCCCAAGTTGTGTCCCCAGACACTGCCAAATGTCCCCAGGGGAAAACAGCCCCAGACTGAGAATCATTGTTCTAATGAAAACTACGAGCTCTATTAGCTCAGGTTTCACTACAACGTTGACATTTTATTCTTTAGTATCTTAGACCTGATGGTGCCTCTGCAACACCCCTTCTGTCCTTCCTTGCCAGCAAACCCCCAGTTTTGTTCAGCTGTTCCCCTCCCTCGTCTCAGAGGATGAATTATGTCCCATGAGGCCTGGTGTGAGCTGGCCTGGCAGTCTTATTCTCCTCCTCACTGACTGGCTCTGGTTTAGACGTGACCACTGTGCCCCAAGGAGACATCTGCTGAAGGATGTCCTTTACTGACAAAAAGAAGCACACAGGAGAAAGTGCCCTTCTTCTTCCGTAGATGTTGTCATGTTTCCACATGCTGCCTGGAGGTGCAGCAGCCACCTTGGGCCTCCGAAGGGAGAAATCACTGACACACTGACCAGCTAGAACTGGTAGCAGTTGATAGAGTCAGTGTCACCATACCTTGAGGAAAGTACTGTTGTACAAGAGAAAGAACCAGGGTTTTGGAATTGGAGTTTCAAGAGGGATTTTGATCCCATGTCTGACATGGGTAGATAGGTGGGTAAATGCATAGGAAGATGGGTGGATAGGTAGGAGGGCAGATAGGAGGGGTCGCTGGGCAGAAGGCTGGATGGAGGGAGCAGGTGATGAAAATTACGGGCGGGTGCATGTGTGTGTCAGGGGGGCAGCTGAATGGAGGAGCAATGGGTAACTAGAGAGATGAACAAACGAATATTAGCAACTCTTTCGATTTTTGCTTTGAACACAGAGAGCTATGTTCTTAAAGTGGGAAGGAACCTCTGGAGATCTCAGCAGGCCATATTTCTTCTTAAGTGTGGCTCCAATTCATGGACTGTGAAGGTAGAAGTGTATCCCAAAATCAGAGCACAGGAGGAGGCCCAGGGGATCAAAACGGTCTACTACATAAAACTTGTATGTCTTATATTAATATATATATATATATATAATGACACAAAGATACTTCAAGTCAGATACGTAAATGAGAATTGCAAATGAATTCCCAAACTGATATATGACAGCATGTTGGGAGTTAGATATTTTTTTAATAAAATGGGTTTTAGATAGGATTGTTGTAAGAGATTTGGAAATAATAGAGATAAAGTATAGTTTAAAGTAATGGGGAAGTTAGGGGTGTTTTAGTATTTTTGTGAGTTAGGAGGTATTGAGTGAAGTTTTATATTAGTATTCATTGGTATAGTAAGTAGTTGTTTTTGGTTATCGAATTATGTGTATAGATTATTTGTTTAGGTTTTAAGGTTTTTTAAAGGTTTTAAGAGATTTTTTATTTAATTTTATGTGTAAGAGTAAATGGTTACAAAATTTTTTTAAGATAAATATTTTAAGTTTTAAGTTAAGAATAGATTTAGTTGAGTATATAAGTCAAAGATAAAAATGTACAAAGTAGGAATATTGAGTTTGTATATTTTTTAATTTTTTTTTTTATATATTGAGATATGTGGTTAGGAGTGAAATAGGAATAGTTTTGAGGTTTATGATAGTTTTAGTTGTAGGTTGTTTGTTGGGTTGACATTTTTTGATTAGTTTTTTAGTTTTGGGACCCATGTTGAGTTTTGTCTTGTGTAAGTTTTAGGTGCTGGTTTGTAGGCCTTGAGATTGGTGCCACCTTGTAGTCGTCTTTGATGGGTGGAATGTCCCCCCCCCCCCGCCCCCGTTGTTAAGTAGGTTTTGATCTGTGAACTAATACGTCCACAGATTTTTTTCAAGGCAAAGTCCTGTAAAACTCCTGAAACTTTTTATGTCTTTTATCCTATTTCCCAACATCAGCACTCATAAATTTAATACCATCACCAAAAGAATCTTTGGCCTGTACCAGATCTGAGATAGCTGCATTTCTTAAAATTAAAAAGAACACCCAAGATTCAAGCATTGAAGGTCTTTTTCAATTGGAATGCAGTTTGACACCCAACTTTCTCTCTTAACCTCAGCTTTTTGCCCTTGAAGGTAGCACTTACTTCTAATTTGCGTGCAGTAATTTGCTTGTACCTCCTTCAGTTATCAATGCCGAAAGGTCCTTTCAATTTTGGTAGGTGGGCTTTTGATGCACCGTCTGTCTGGCCCCTGCCCTGACGTTTCATCATCCTCTACCCACCCCACTGCGGATCCCTGTTTTGTGCCCCTGCACCCCACAGGGGCCTCCATTACCTCACACCCTTTAGAATCTATTCGTAAGTGCTGGTTTATTTATACATCTGTCCCCTTATGTATCACGAGTCCCATTAGGGCAGGGAACATATCTTATTCCTGACCTGATACCTGACACATAGAGGATCTCAAAAATGTGTTAGGAATAAAGGAATCAGCTTGAACTTATGAGACCAAATTTTATTAAAACAAGGTTTTAAAAACTTCTCTGTATGTATATTTTACTTGAATAAAAAGTCTAAAAATATGTTTAAATGGAACACAGCATTATTTTAAAGATAGTTATAAGGCAATTTCCCACACAGTTAAATTAGTTCTCCTATTGTCAATAATTCCCCACAATCAAGTAATTCAGAGAAAAGGGATATTAAGTGCTGGGAGGGGCTGTTGAGAGGTTGTTGGCAGTCACTTTCTGGAGCCCTTTAGAAATTGACCAGGATTAGACTATATGATTCAGTAGCTTTCCCAATTATTAAAAATAGACAGGTGAAAAATGTTAAGGAAAGAAATATTCTATTTACAGTATCAGCAAATACACACACACACACACACACACACACACACTCACTCACTTAAGAACCAACTTAGGAAATGTAAAACTTAGATCCACAGCATAGTATTTTACCTATATAACCCTAGTAGGATAAACTCTGAAAGCCAAAGAACTACCCACACATCCTTGAACATATATTAAACTATTTTCAACAAGCACTATTACTGTTATTCTGAGACTTTTCCATACCTATCATGAAGTAAACAAGTAAGTAATTATGGCTTTAGGAACCTAAATTTTCAAGGTGGGAAAAAAAGAGATACAGGTATAAAATCAATCAAGTTAAAGTAAAAACCCTTCATACCTCGATTTGAATTAAAAGTATCAATATGGACTCATGATGTAATTTATCTTTAAAAAACACATTTTCCAGATCATCATAAAAAGGCCTAGAGATGACAAACAACCCAGTATCAATGGACTCCTTCAGTGTACTAACGGGAATCTCCAAATACCATTTCCTACTAAAAAGAAACACGGTTTCTTGGGGCAGTGGCTGTATCCAGATCTGGAGCAGGAAATGTACAAGATGATCCTGAAATACTTTGTCATATCAGGGAAGCTGTCAAAGACTACTGGGATCATGTCAAAAGGACTCAGGAGCCAACACTTAAGGATTCCTCTTATCAAAGAGTCGTCAATTTGAACAGCAAAATGAATAATAACTGCAATGGATTGAAACACATGAAATAAACCCATAAATTCATAATGATATCCTCTAATAAAAACCCTCATTGATCACTTTTGGAGGATGTTAGGGAAACAAACCATTATTTTTTAAGGGAGGTAATTGAAAAAATACAATTGAGCATTTATTTTGCTTTTCCAGTATGAATCATACCACCAGATAACCAAATAATGAGCAGAAGTTTCTCTTTATAGAAGTATTTTAGCTATGAAATGAAGATGGAATGATAGAATTAGGAAATCATCATTTTGCAACCTCTAGTGAAATAATGGTCTAGCAATCTCTCCAGTGCCTACTAACATTACAGAAAGAGAAAATCAGATAGTATGTTTCTCCTGATGTAATTTCACAACACTTTCTATGACGTTTTCTTGCCAAATAATTGAACTTGAATCTAATCAGTCCTCTAGATATAACTATCAGTTTATAGAAAATACAAATGACAGAAGAATATGTTAAAGAGCATCATAGGTATGCAATCAGCAAAATCCAAACTGTTGGAAACTCTATAGGACAAATAAGCCAATATCTTAAACAAGCAAAAGGAAAAAAAAAACGTGTGCATGGCTGTGTGAAACTACAGATTAAAAAAAAACCTAAAAGACTTATCAACCAATTGCAACATTTAAATCCTTACTTGAATCCTGATTTTAAAAAAAAACCTGTAAAAATATTATGAGACAGAACTATGTAACCATATAAATGAGAGAAGAAAACTTCTATGAACACTGACCAGCTATTTTGTGGTATTAGGATTTACTATTAATTTTTTCAATGTTATAATGATATTGTGGGTATGCTATAAAAAAAGAATATCTTTTACAGATATACACTGAAATATTTATGGATGAAATACTTCTGAGATTACCATAAAATAATCCAGATGCAGGGAGTAAATACAGGTCTAAGTAAAGCAAGATTAAGCCAGGCATGGTGGCTTATACCTGTAATCCCAGCACTTTGGGAGGCCCAGGTGGGAGGATCACTTTGAGCCCAGGAGCTTGAGACCAGCCTGGGCAACATAGCAAGATCTCATCTCTATAAACAGATAAAAATTAGCTGGGTGTGGTGGCACATGCCTGTAGTCCCTGCTACTCAGGAAGCTGAGGTGGGAAGATTGCTTGAGCCCAGGAGTTGGAGGTTACAGTGAACTCTAATGACCCCACTATACTTCAGCCTCAGTAACAGAGCAAGAACCTATCTCAAATAAATAAATAAATATTCACATGTGTTGGTAATTTTTGAGGCAGAGCAATGGGGGTATATTATACTGTTCTCTCTAATGTTACACGTACTTGAAATTTTCATAGTAAAATGTTATATAAATAACAATAAATGTCTTGTCTGAGAGCACATGATTTGTACAACCAGGATCACATCAAGAAATTTAGCTGCCAGGAATTCTGAGAAATATAGTTTTAAGCTTTCCAGTCTCTGCAGCATGTTCTAGAATCAGGCTTGAAATATGTGTGAGTGAAATAATCAATAGTGTCTGCTCCCAAACTTGTAACTCAAACCGTGACCTCTCTCTTGAAGGATCATTAAAAATGTCCAACTGCCTCTTTGACATCTTGACTTGGATGTCTCCAAGGACCCCCAAACTCAATCTGCCAAAAGCAAAACTAACGATGCCCTCCCAAACCTGCTCTGCTACTAGTTAGCTGTGTGATCTCAGAGAAGGCTCAAAGCTTCTCTAGTCTCCAGTTTGTGTACTGGAGGAATGACTAAATCATCTCTAGCTTATTCCCAGCTCAAGGACTAATTTCATTATATGTTGTTTTTTAAAACAAGCCACCTTAAAAGGAACGTAGCCTATATATTTTTGGAAGCAGCGATATTTCAAGATAAATCTCAGTATCAGTTTAGCTAGCTATCAGTGATTATTTATTCAATATTGGCAGAAAGTTCAAATAGCCCATAATTGCTTTCAGTGTGGACTCATGCATCCTAGAACCAACCAGCCAAGCAACTAGCCTGTCTCCCTGCAGCGACAGCCAAGGAGTTTTCTGCTGTAATGAAGATAATTTAGATGGCTGGCTTTTTTTGGTCCCTGGCTTTTGTATCTGTTTTAGAAATGTGACAGATATGATTTTTTTTCCAAGGTAAGAGGAAGAGACGGTTTGACCTTTGGTGCCTATTGAAACATCTACAGAAGGGTAACTTGTCATTTTTATTGCATAAGTGAGGGTGTTCCCACAGTGAAGCAAAAGGGGTGATAAATAAGATTCTTGGAGGCTGCTAAATAGCACTGAGGGGGAGGGAGCGTGAGTGACAGCTGCACACTGCTCGGCATCACAACAGCGACACGCTCTCCTTCCCACAGTACTCTGTGGTCACCAAGCACTGGCACACTGGTCATAGCGTTTGATTTCATTTTCTCTCTCTGCTTAGGTGGTTTACCCAATGTAGGGGTAAAAATATCAAGCTAGCTTAACACAAATGAGAATAAAAGATGATTAGGAAAAGGTGGAAAAAGGTAAAACCAACCTCTTGGCTAATTCAGGACTTCAACCAGGTATAAATATAATGCATGTTGAATTCATTTTATCTTTTCTCAGAGAGGCAGTATAAGTCTGTCTTAGGCTTAATGATCCTATTCTTTGAGATTCACAGGAAATGCGACTTGCACCACCACCAAGTGTAGAGTGGGAATTCCAACACCATCGATCTTTTGTGTTTTCAGGGGGCTGACTTCTGTTTCTCCCAGTCCCCTCTGATGACACACTGTTGCTTCCAGTTAGGGATCAGCCGGTTGTGCTGATGTGCTGTCCTGCTTGTGAAAACTTGCCTTGCAGTAGACTCTGCCAGGACTCCTCCACTCTCCCAAGGTCAACCTCCATCCAGAGGTCTAGGGCGGCAGACTTTCCCGCAGCATTGGCGGGGGGCAGGGGAGGGGTTACACTGCAAGGCATCATAGCTCAGCAAGCAGCTTAAAGTGGGATATTAAGCCTCTAAGTTCTTAAAGAAAATATTCAGTCATTCTCTACGGTGTGTCACACATCCATTTACTATGTCCTTTAGTTACCATCTCTATAGGCCAATATGGGTACTGGTTCTACAATTTGTCAGGTGAGGCATCTGTTAGGTAACTTTCAGAGGTTCCCAGCAGCCTGTGGCAGACCCTGATGTGCTTTTCAGGCTTGACTGACCACACAGCTGGGCTCTTTTCCCTGCATCGTGCCGCGTGCCTTAAACGCCTCAGCATTTCACGACAAACACAAATTCTCACAGCAGCAGCCCCATGGAGGATGTGGAGGTTAATACGCTCCTTACTAAATTATTAAATCAATCAATTTTGTAGATGAAGAACTGAAGTTCTAGAGAAGTGAAGGTTCAAGATCAACCAGATACTGAAATCCAGGCCTTCTGGCACCAAGCCATTCCAGGCTACCCCAATTTCTTCTCTCACTTTCTCTCCAAATAAATCCGAAAACAGGCCCGGCGCGGTGGCTCACGTCTGTAAACCTAGCACTCTGGGAGGCCGAGGCAGGCGGATTGTTTGAGCTCAGGAGTTCGAGACCAGCCTGAGCAAGAGCAAGACCCCGTCTCTACTAAAAATAGAAAGAAATTATATGGACAGCTAAAAATATATAGATAGAAAAATTAGCCGGGCATGGTGGCACATGCCTGTAGTCCCAGCTACTCGGGAGGCTGAGGCAGGAGGATTGCTTGAGCCCAGGAGTTTGAGGTTGCTGTGAGCTAGGCTGACGCCACGGCACTCTAGCCTGGGCAACAGAGCAAGATTCTGTCTCCAAAAAAAAAAAAAAAATATGAAAACAAACAATCGACAAACAAATAAAAAAGACACATCTCCCAGGCACAGGCTATGCACAAAACATTGTTAGGTATTGCTAGTTATGGGTGAACTAACCTTTTAATTTTCAGAGCACTTAGAATCTTAAAAGACCTCTGGGGAAATGGGAGCCTAACCCCTAGGTCCTCCTTGGAAACTGGTTTACCAGCAAGAGCCACCACAGCGCTGCATATTTGCGTAAGAGCCTGCTGAGCTTCCTGGTAGAAATGTCCTTTCTCCAGGGGACTTCAGGACTTCTGCTTGAGTCCTGCCAGAGTGAACGGAAGGCTCCAGGGTTGCTTCTGCCTTGAAAGGACAAGGACCTCACCCTAAGTCGGTGGTTCTCAACAGTAAATTTGCACAGCCCCTTCCCCCTGACCAGGAGAAATTTGGCAACATCTGGAGACATTTTTAGTTGTTACAACTGGGGGAGTGCTACTGGAATCTGGGGGGTCGAGGCCAGGGATGCTGCTAAGTGACCTATGATGCACAGGACAGCCCCTGCAACAAAGAATTATCTGGCCCCAAATGTCAGTAGTGCCCAGGTGGAGAAGCCTGCTCCAAGCCTAAGGGAATGCCCAGACTCCATCCTGTGCTCCAGTTCAGTGTCAGCAAAGAGGGAGCTCAGGGTGGTGGACCGCACCTATAGTCTGACCTGGGCTCTCAGAAAGCTCAGAAACAAGCAGCTTGTTCCTCCAGAGATGGGACTGTAAGCAAACTGAATGCCTGAGATTGCCCCGTAGGGCCCTCACTAGGAGAGCTGAAAGCCAGAGGGAAGAGATGTCTCGCTGCCTGTAGGAGAGCTGAGCTAGCAGAGCAGCAGGAGCAGCTGGCAGCTGCAGCTGGGGAGGCCTACTTCCCAAGGAGCATGAGGGAGAAGGGACCCAGGAGCAGGGTGGGGACAGGTGCCTCGCTCAGGAAGCACAGGGCAAGAGAGGCTGGAATTTGGTGGAGGGGATTAGGCAGGATCCCTTTTGCTATGGTTAAGTAAACCTGATGGTACTCCTGGTGTGCCCTGGAGACACAAGGATTTTTATTTCACTTTCTCCTTGCAGCAACCCTGAGGCAGGTAGGTAAGGGGAGCACTAGGCCTATTAGACAGATAAGGACAGGGAGCCCTAGGGAAGTTCTGAGGGAGATCTAGCCAGTGATAAAGCAGGAACCAGAACCAAGTCTTCTGAGGCTGTGATGGACTGAATTGTATCCTCCCCTCCACCAAATTCATGTTAAAGCCCTAACCTCCAATGGGACTGTATTTGTAGACAGAGCTGGTAGGGAGGTAATTAAGGTTAAAGGAGATCATAAAGGTGGGTCCTGTCTTAGTCTATTTTCTTCTGCTATAACAGAATACAGCCTGAGTAATTTATAAAGAAAAGAAATTTATTTCTCACAGTTGTGGAGGCTGGGACGTGCAAGAGAATGGCTCTGGCATCTGGTGAGGGCCTTCATGCTGCATTGTGACACAGTGTAAGGACAAGCGAGCAATGAGACAGAGAGGGAAGGGTGTCAAACTTCATCCTTTTATCAGGAGCCCACTCCCGAGACAACTAACCCACGCCCACCATAACGGCATTACCCCATTCATGAGGGCGGAGCTCTCATAACCTGATCACCTCCTAAAGGCCCCACCTCTGAATACCATCACACTGGCAATGAAATTTCAACATGAGTTTTGGAGGGGTCATTCAAACCATAGCAGGTTCTAATCCAATAGGACTAGTGTCCTTATAAAGAAGAGGAAGAGACAGCAGAGCTCCATCCCTGCATGTGCACAGAGGAAAGGCCACATGAGAACAAGGCCATATATCCACAAATCAGGAGAACAGCCCTCGCCAGAAATCAACCCCGCTGGCATCTTGGTCTTGGACTTCCAGTCTCCAGAACTGTGAGAAATAAATGTCTGTTGTTTAAGCCATGCAGTCTGTGGTATTCTGGTATGGCAGCCCAAGCAGACTGATACAGATGCCAACACCTCGCTCTCTGCACGGGGCTCCCCTAACCCTGGCCCATCAGTCTTTGGAAACTTCCAGGCCACCCATGACCCACTGTCAGGCCTCAGGTTGAGGTCTCGACCCACCTAACCTCTCTATACTGTCTGCCACCCCAGTCAACACTTGCCCCTCTTGACAGGCTCTTGTCCCTTTGCTTCTCAAACACCACCTTCACCTCAGTCTCCTACTCTTACCTTGTTCCCTCTCTGAAGGTTCTTTCTCAGTTTCTCTTTCATAGGCCAGCAATCCCCATGGCTGTTTTTTTGTTTGTATTCTTTTTTTGAGACAGGGTCTGGCTCTGTCACCCAGGCTGAAGTGCAGTGGCCCAATCATAGCTCACTACAACCTCAAACTCCTAAGCTTAAGGGATCCTCCTGCCTCAGCCTCCCAAGTAGTGAGGACTATAGGCGCAGTGAGGACCATGTCTGGCTAACTTTTGCTTTATTTTTTGTAGTAATGGGGTCTCACTATATTGCCCAGGCTGGTCTGGAACTTCTAGCCTCAGGTGATTCTTCCACCTTGGACTCATAAACTGCTGGAATTACAGGAGTGAACCACCATGCCCAGCCCCAAGGTTTCTGATTTTTGTTGTTTTTTAAAAATGTCCTTCTCCCCCTGCAAATCCACTGCAGGAAAGTTGCCAAGAGACCTATTTCCTGAAGGATCTTGGACAGTCTCCATCATACCAATGAATGGAAGTACCCAGCACAGAATACGCTTGCATTAAATATTTGCTGAGTGAATGGGTAAATAAATGAACAAATAAATTATCTCTTATAAATTGATAATTCCTAAAGCTGAATCTCTAGTCTAGGCATCTTTTCTGAGTTCCGGACCTCTTGTATTAATCCGTGACTGCTCACAAGAATGCCACATAACAAACTACCCCCAACTTCAATGACTTGAAGCATTTATTCATGAGAATAGGTTAACAGTGTTTGAGCTGACCTAGGTTGGGCTCAGCTGGGTGGATCTGTCCTAAGCTTCAGGCTTCAGATCATCTGATCTTGGCTTCAGGCTATGAGCTGGATTCAGGTCTGGCTCCTTTAGGGCCAGACTGTAGGGCAGTGGCCTCCAGACCATGATCTTCTCATGGCAATCACTAAACCACACACGTGCATCTGAGCCCTCTGCCTGCATCCACATCCTCTAACATTCCACAAAGTAAGTCTCAAAGAGAAGCCCATCATTGAGATGAGGAAGTAATCTCTGCTCATGGGGTTGGAGAGGGGGATAGGAGTGAGTGAATATTTGGTGGACAATGATGCAAACATCCAAATTAGCATGACTGTACATCAAACTGCCTACAAGGCATTTTCTCCTTAAATGTCTCACGAGCTCCTTAAATTCTCCATGTTGTTTGCTAAGAACTTGGGACTTTGCCAACTCTGTACTGTAGCGTTGGGTCTTCTTATTCATATCCTACTAGCAGGGAGACTCCCCTGACTCCTGAATCATTCTGGATTCAGAACCTTCTGGAACCACTCACTGCCCTGGCCCACACAACTGAATAGCTCTGCCTCTGCAGACATGTGCCCGACTCACTCCTGTTTTCCAATGTTTTCAGACAGTGCATCCTTGGCTACTCTCAATGGGATGTTAATTTTCTAGCTCCTGTTTTGTTTTTTCCCTGCTTGTCAAGCCCGGCTACCAAGGTCCCTTGGGCTTCAGCTTGCCTAAGACACAATGGGAGACTGGACACTGGACAGTCCTTTTGAGCACTGACCTCCAACACTGGAAACAAGATTCTCCATATCAGTTCTTCTTGGGGACAGCACTTTAGGGACTCAGCAGTGAGCTGCCTCTCATGGACTTGACATTAGGACCCACCAAGGGGGAGAGAGGTCAACAAAGAGTTACTGATTACCTTTGCTTTCCTGAGACCTGGCTTAGATTACATTCAGAGCCTGCACGCGCACACACACACACACACACACACACACACACACACACACCCCTATACCCAGTTCTAATCTCCTCTCTCATATTTATTTAGGCTGTCGCCAGATAATTTGATAGGCTTCCTCGGGACAAACAGACCCTGATCCAGGGTGCTGAGGACAGGAATAGCAAGTCTGGACAGACGCGTTTTGGCAGCACGAAGAGAAAAGACTTGGCGAGAGGAATGTCAGCAGTACTGCTGGCTCTTGACTGCTATATTAATTTCTCCCGTAAAAGAAAGCTGACCCATTTTTTCCAGCCGACAGCCCTAATGGACTCTTATTCAGAGGCCATCCTTCTCCCACATAAAGAGCTGTATTGTATTTAATGATAAGCCTTTTAATGGAATTTGCTATTTCTAGGTCTCTGGGAAAATGCCGTTAATAGCTTGCAAGTGCAAGGCATAGAAAACATTTGAGGGGCATGCTTTCTCAAGGGCAGACTACCCTGGCAGGAAAGTGAACAAAAACCAGACACAAGTCCTTTTTGACTTTCTTGGAACTGGTGTAGCCTTACCAAAACTGCAATGTGAAGTTTGTCTTCAAAATGTGAAGATATCATTCTTCATCCTCCCTACCTCCTAACATTCCCTATTAATACATGCTTTTTACGCTGCCATCACACACAAATATTTCTGTTATCCTAATCATAACAAAATCAGCAGCATGCAAAAGTAGACCAAGACCCATGGGTAAGCTAAGCAGGCTAACATCTGTCACGCTTTCCAACCTGTATTTGGTCAGTGCCTGTTTAGGAGACTGAATACCACACAAGGAGAAGGAAAGAGAGAATTGTAGAAGGGAAAGATTAATCTTCCCTTTTCAGCCTGGAGCAATTCAGCTCTGGCCCCAAACCTGCATATTTACTCAGTAAAACAGAAGCTTGTGGTTAACCAGAGGTACCCTGCTTCACAAGGCACTTTACTGGTCATCTCTTACCACTCCACAAGATCCTTCCAAATCACACCTGTAACCCTGAGGGCTCACTGAAGCTCATGCGTACTTCCCTTAAGAGAGATTCTTTTGTTTTTGCATCTTTTGGTATTTCCAGTGATGTGTTGGCCCCCAGAGATGCCTTAGCATGCCTCACAGGTTGGAGTTTTCTTGGATCACTTACCCTTTCATTTGTCTTTTACTAGCACCCCCTGTTGCCTGGCATTAATAGAGATGATAAAGATATAAAAATGGAATAAGATAAGGTCCTTGTCCTCAAGAGTTTAACAGTTCAAAGTAATCCAACTCGCATTATTGAATACTATTGAAACCAGGGCAGTATGCATGAAGCTAGTGGGAGTTCAAAGCTGAAAGCAAAATAAAGAGCCCTGATCATCCTAAAGACTTGCTATTCAAACTGTACTCTGCAGGCCAGGCGCGGTGACTCAAGCCTGTAATCCTAGCACTCTGGGAGGCCGAGGCGGGTGGATCGTTTGAGCTCAGGAGTTCAAGACCAGCCTGAGCAAGAGCAAGACCCCGTCTCTACTAAAAATAGAAAGAAATGATTTGGACAGCTAAAAAAAAAATATATATATATATATAGAAAAAATTAGCCGGGCATGGTGGCGCATGCCTGTAGTCCCAGCTACTCGGGAGGCTGAGGCAGGAGGATCGCTTGAGCCCAGGCATTTGAGGTTGCTGTGAGCTAGGCTGACGCCACGGCACTCTAACCCAGGCAACAGAGCGAGACTCTGTCTCAAAAAAAACAAAAGAAAACAAACTGTACTCTGCAGTATCACCTGGGAGCTTGTTTAAAATGCAAATGCTCAGGCCTCATCCTTGACAGACTGAAGGAGAAATGCTGCAGGTGGGACCCAGCCATTTGTGTTTAACTTTAACATCTGAGCAGCTCTCTGGCTTCAAGAGCTTCTAGTGAAGACACGAGCTCTCTGCTATCAAACAGGGTAACACCAAGGCCAGGCAAGAAGCCAAGGAACCCTTGCGGTGGTTTTAGAGCCAGGCTGCAGGTCACAGTCACCAGGGAGCCTTAACAATGCCTGAGCCTCACCCAAAGATTTTAATTTACTGGTCTGATTTTTTGTTAATAATAAAAAGAAAACACTCCCTGGCTGATTCTGATGAGTATCAGAGGAGAGAACCTCAGCAGAGTGCTAAGAAGGAAGCAGCCTTCAGTAATGGTGAGAAGGATGTTGTGATAGAAAGTGAGCATGTTCATCTCCTGTGGCTGCCATAACATCACCACAAACCTGGTGGTTTAAAACAACAGAACTTTATTTTCTCACAATTCTGGAGGCCAGAAGTCCAACATCAAGGTGACTGCAGGGCCTGCTCCCTTCTCAGCATCACGGGAACATGCTGTTCTTTGCCCCTTTAGCTTCTGGTGGCTCCGGGCATTCCTCGGCTGTAGCTGCGTCACTCCAGTCTCTGCCTCCTTCATCACGTGGGCTTCTCTTCTGTGTCTTTTATTCCTATGTCTCAAATCTCACTCTGTTTTTCTCTTCTAAGGACAGTCATTGAGTTTAGGCCCACCCAGATAGTACGAGACCATCTCATTTCAATGCTTAACTTAATCACATGCTCTTTTCAAATGAGGTTGCATTTATAGGTTCCAGGGATTTGACACGGATATCTTTTGGGGGGCTGTTTTTTTGGTCTTCCCCACCTAGAATCCAGACAAGACGGCATCTGCCAAGTGCACAATTAGTACAAAGGAGCACAGGCATACCTCATTTACCCATGCGTTGCTTTATTGTGCTTTGCAGATAGTGCGTTTTCCACAAATTGAAGGTTTGTGGCAACCCTGCATCAAGCTAGTGTATCAGCATCATTTTTCCAACAGTATGAGTTCACTTCATATCTCTGTGTCACATTTTGATAATTTTTGCAATATTTCAAACTTTTAAATTATTATTATGTCTGCTATAGTGATCTGTGATCAGTGATCTTTGATGTTACTATTGTAATTGTTTTTGGGCTCCACAAACCTCAGCCATATATGATGGTGGACTGAATCTATAAATATTGTGTGTGTTCTGACTGCTCCACTGATTCCCCCATCGCTCTCCCTCTCCTCAGTTCTCCCTATTCCCTAAGACACAACAATATTGAAATTAGGTCAATTAATAACCCTACAGTGGCCTCTCAGTGTTCAAGTGAAAGGAAGAGTCCAGCATCTCTACTTTAAATCAAAAGCTAAAAAAGAAAAAATAAAAATAAATTAAAGGCCGGGCGCAGTGGCTCACGCCTGTAATCCTAGCACTCTGGGAGGCCGAGGCGGGTGGATCGCTCAAGGTCAGGAGTACGAGACCAACCTGGGCAAGAACGAGACCCCGTCTCTACTAAAAATAGAAAGAAATTATCTGGCCAACTAAAAATATATAGAAAAAATTAGCCGGGCATGGTGGCGCATGCCTGTAGTCCCAGCTACTCGGGAGGCTGAGGCAGTAGGATAGCTTAAGCCCAGGAGTTTGAGGTTGCTGTGAGCTAGGCTGACACCACGGCACTCACTCTAGCCCGGGCAACAGAGTGAGGCTCTGTCTCAAAAAAATAAATAAATAAATAAATAAAAAATAAATAAATAAATAAATTAAAGCTAGAAATCATTAAGCTTAGTGAGGAAGGCATGTCAAAAGCCAACCTAGGCTAAAAGCTAGGCCTCTTGTGGCAAAGAGTTAGGCAAATTATGGATGGAAAGGAAATGTCCTTGAAGGAAATTAAAAGTGCTACTCTGTGAACACATGAATGACAAGAAAGCAAAACAGCCTTATCTTCTACCCTTTGGGTAGAAGATCAAGCCAACCACAACATTCCCTTAAGCCAAAGCCTAATCCAGAGCAAGGTCCTAACTCTCCTCAATTCTGTGAAGGCTGAGAGAGGTGAGGAGGCTGCAGAAGAAAAGTTGGAAGCTAGCAGAGGTTGGTTCATGAGGTTTAGAAAAAGAAGCTGTCTGCATAATATAGAGTGCAAGGCTAGGCAGCAAGTGCTGATGGAGAAGCTGCAACAAGTTATCCAGAAGATCTAGCTAAGATCATTGATGAAGGTGGCTACACGAAACAACAGATTTTCAATGTAGATGAAACAGCCTTCTATTGGAAGAAGATGCCATCTAGGACTTTTATAGCTTGAGAGGGGAAGTCAATGCCTGGCTTCAAAGCTTCAAAGGACAGGCTGACTCTCTTGTTAGGGGCTAATGCAGCTGGTGACTTCAGGTGGAAGCCAATGCTCATTTACTATTGTGAATATCCCAGGGCTATTTATTTATTATTTTAAGTCTGGGTCTCACTATGTTGTTCAGGGTGTACCCTGCTTCCTAGGGCTCTTTAGAATTATGCTAAATCTACCTGTGCTCTGTAAATGGTACAACAAAGCCTGGATGAAGCACACCTATTTAAATATGGTTTACTGAATATTTTAAGCCCACTGTTGAAACCTACTGCTCAGAAAAACAGATTCCTTTCAAAATATTACTGCTCATTGACAATGCACCTGGTCACCCAAGAGCTCTGATGGAGATGTATAAGAAGATGAACGTTGTTTTCATACCTGCTCACACAACATCCATTCTGCAGCCCATGGATCAAGGAGGAGTAATTTCAACTTTTAAGTTTTATTATTTCAGAAATACATGTCCTAAGGATAAAGCTGCCATAAATAGTGATTTCTCTTATGGGTAAGGGCAAAGTACATTAAAAACATTCTGGAAAAGATTCATCATTTTAGATGCCATTAAAAACATTCACAATTCATGGGAGGAGGTCAAAATATCTACAATAACATAAGTTTGAAAGAAGTTGATGCCAATCCTCATGAATGGCTTTGAGGGGCTCAAGACTTCAATGGAGGAAGTACCTGCAAATGTGGTAGAAATAGCAAGAGAACTAGAATTAGTAGTGGAACCTGAAGATGTGACTAAGTTGCTGTACCTCATCATAAAATTTTAAGATGAGAAATTATTTGTTATGGATGAGCAAAGAATATGGTTTCTTGAGATGAAATCTACTCCTGGTGAAGATGCCATGAACAGTGTTGACATGACAACAAAGGAGTTGGAAAGTTACATAAACTGAGTTGATAAAGCAACGGAAGGATTTGAAAGGACTGACTCCAATTTTGCAAGAATTTCTACTGTGGGTAAAATGCTATCAAACAGAATCACATGCTACAGAGAAATCTTTCATGAAAGGAAAAGCCGATTGATTTGGCAAACTTCATTGTTATCTTATTTCAAGAAATTGTCACAGCCACTCCAGCCTTCAGCAGCCACCATCCTCATCAGTCAGTAGCCTTCAACATTGAGGCAAAAGATTAAGACTTGCTGAAAGCTCAAATGATCATTATCATTTTTTAGCAATAAAGTATTTTTTAATAAAGGTATGTACATTTTGTAGATATGCTATTCCACACTTAAACTTCAGTATAGTGTAAACATAACTTTTATATGCACTGGGAAACCAAAAAATTTGTGTGACTCACTTTATTGCCATATTTGCTTTATTGCAGTGGTTTGGAACCAGCCCTGCAACATCTTCAAGGAATGCTTGTAAAAAACTGGGCTTGTATTTGAACAAAAGGAGAGTCTGAAGTTCAAGGGGTAAAGCTATATTACGGTGGCCAATCAGGATTCAGCAGGCAGGGGCATATCTTTTTAGGAAAACCTAAAAATATTCATTCTGCCTCAGAAGATGGAGAACAACACTATTCCTGATGACATCAAAGATTCACAAGTAAATCTTTCTGCTTCATATCCTCAATGTTCCACAGCTAAGAAAAAAGCTTCCTCAGGAGATCAGGGACAATGTCCTGTCCCTGAGAGCACTGCTGGTGTGCTGTTGGTTCTGCTGGACTGCTGAGCTGTAAGAGAGGCACTTGTTTCTCTCGTACTTTGAGCAACCTGGGAGCATTTTCCAGATATATCCTCCTTCCCTAGGGGCTCAGAATATAGTGAGTAACTTCAAACAGGCCCATTAAACAGTCAGAATGTGAAATGACAGCCTGGGCTGTGATTGTGTCAATGTAGTTTGAAAGTAATTCTGCCATTCTCTCTGGAACTGTAAGTGTTGCACCCGTGGAACTTTTCCAGTGTTTGGATTGTGAGCGAAGAGAGTTATAATAAATGCCTTTTAAAATGGCTGGCGGGGCACGGTGGCTCATGACTGTAATCACAGCACTTTGGGAGGCCGAGGCAGGAAGATAGCTTGAAGTCAGGAGTTTGAGACCAGCCTGGGCAACATAGCAAGACCCTGTCTCTACAAAAAATAGCTGGGTGTGGTGGTCTATACCTGTAGTCCCAGCTACTCCCGAGACTGAGGCAGGAGGATTGCTTCATCCCTGGAGTTTGAGGTTGCAATGAGCTATGATCATGCCACTGCACTCTAGCCTGGGCCAGAGTGAGACCCTGTCACCCTGTCTCAAAGAAAAAAAAAAAAAAAGAAAGGCAAGCACTGTAGTTAACACGTCAGGACCTCAGCACATCTTGTCCATTAGATTGTTTTTCAGCACTATTTCTCTCTCTAGGCTGCTCTCTTCCAATCTTCCTGATATTCTTTCATAAAAATCTACCTGCAACAAAGGTGAGTTCTGCTCATAGGGATTCACCTCAAGGAAATAATCTAGCAAGTATGCAGGGATATAATCATAAAAGAAGGTCTACCACAAAACTCATTATAAAAATAAGAAACAGAAATCAATCAAAATTGTCAACAACGAGAGACTATCTCAAGAAAACTATGATTTCTCATATTGTTCAAAGTTTTCACAGTTCTTGCTAGGTAGCCTATCAAAATTGTAATTGAATTTTTGTATACAAACAGTAGAAGCTCTTTCATCCAGTTTCCATTCAACTAACATGTGGATAAACTGATACTATTCAGCCTTTCTGTGCTCACACTGCCACCTGTTTATGTCAGTTGTATTTGTTATTGTAATTATGTAATCTAACACCATGGTAAGTCAATTACATATGAATGTGAAAAGAAAGTTGTTGTTCCTATGAAAACTGGGTTGAATGCTTTGGAAAAACTCAATAAAGGCAAGTTACTAAAAAAAAAACAAAAACAAAAACAAAAAAACCTGGTACCAAATTAGGTGTGCCAGAGAAGTGAGAAAGACTAGGAAATAAGTTTTAATGCTTTAGAAGGATCCTGAACTTACATTGTTTTACATGTGTTTTAGATTCTTACACTCCACTTGAAAGACACCAAAATGGGAAAAAATACTGATGGTCATGGGTAAGGTGACCTTACCTTTGAGTCAGGCTGGAACGGTCCCTGTTGTCACCTGTTGTTTCAGTGCCCTATCTGGTTTAGTTCCCCCTTTCATTCTCAGAAGTGTCCCAGTTTGGATGCTAAATTAAAAGATCATCCTAACTACGGGGTGCAGTTTTCACAAGACTAATAAAGTGGAGCGTCAATCAATAGGCCATTCCCAAAGAATTAAAACTGAAGCTTATGTTAAAAGATTAGTGAATTAATGAATGTTCATTTACACAGGTTTTTTGTTTTGTTTTGTATTTTTGAGACAGTCTCACTCTGTTGCCCCAGGGAGAGGGCAGTGTTGTCATCATAACTCACCGCAGCCTCAAACTCCTGGGCTCATTTTCACGTTTTACATTAGGGGTCCTCAAACTTTTTCTATAAAGGACCAGGTAGTAATTATTTTAGGATTTGGTCAGTCTCTGTCATAGCTATTCAAATCTGGTATTTTAACATAAAAGCTACTCTAGGAAATCTGTAAAAAAATAGGCATGGCTGTGCCCCAATAAAACTTTATTTGTAGACACTAAATTTGAATTACATATAATTTCCATGTGTCGCAAAATATTCTTTTGATTTTTTTTCAAGCATTAAAAAATGTAAAAATCATTCTTGACTTGCAAGTCATACAAAAAGGGCAGTGGGCCAGATTTAGCCTGTGGGCCATAGTTTGTGGGCCCTGTTTTAAGTTTAAAAATATGTGATGTATGTGTTAGGCTTTTTTTTTTTCTGGTTTTCATTTTTCAATTTTTCAAAAGTGACATTGAATAAGAGGGCTTCTATTGTATTGGTTCACACTCTTTCTACTTCTCTTGCCTATAAGGTCCATGAGATAAGGGATTTTACCTGATACATAACAGGTGCTCAGTAAATGTTTCTTAAATGAATGAAGCTAAATCATGCAATCTCCATACAATGGAGTACTAACATAACCATTACAAATTATGGCTCAGTGGCTCAGGCCTGTAATCCCAGCACTTTGGGAGGCTGAGGCAGGATTGCTTGAGGCCAGGAATTCCAGACTGCAGTGAGCCAATGCACTCCTGCCCGGGTGACAGAGCTAGTCCCTGTCTCAAAAGAAAAAAAAAAAAAAAAGTACATTGGAGAGTTCAAAATTTATTGCAAAGGGGGGGGGTAAAAAACCAGGTTATGCAATATTTATATATAATATAACTCTATTTTAAAAAATACATGTCTCCGGTTTGCAGGGGAATCATCTAGTAAGATATGTATAAATGTTAATAGTTATTATATCACTATACTCATTATAGGTTTGGGTGCTTTCAAATTTTTCTGTTGGCTGGGCACGGTGGCTCATGCCTGTAATCCTAGCACTCTGGGAGGACAAGCGGGGAGGACTGCTTGAACTCAGGAGTTCAAGACCAGCCTGAGCAAGAGTGAGAGACCCCGTCTGTACCAAAAAGGAAAAAAAAAAAACCCAGCCGGGCGTGGTGGCATACGCCTGTAGTCCCAGCTACTTGGGAGGCTGAGGCAGAAGGATCGCTTAGAGCCCAGGAGTTGGAGGTTGCAGTGAGCTACAATGATGCCACTGCACTCTACCCAGGATGACAGAGTGAGACTTTGTTTCCACAAGAAAACAAAAAACAAAAAAAAAGGAAACTGAACACTTCTCAAAACCCCCTTTTTAAAAAAAAAATTAAAAAAAAATAAAACCTTTTTCTTTTTGCTTATCGGTATTTTTGATTTTTCTAAAATGGGTATGTTTTCTGTATGCGATTGATTTCTCATTGTTGTTTTTGTTTTGCCTTATAATTCTGGTTCTCTGAAGGAATTTGCCTCTGACCAAATGGAGGTATCAAGTTTGAACAGACCCTGTCTCTGTGGTCAGGGGTTGGGAATGACTAAGCCAGATACTAGCTTGGGAGCAAATGGTGGGCGACTACTTGTCAGAGATGGACAATTTGCCACTGCACTCAAAAAACTTGAGAAGAGATGCTAGTGCCTCTTGAGTTCTAGCCTTATGTGGGCCAGAACCTTGAATGAGGCCTCCCCACTCTCCCATAAGATGATCATAGGCCGTGGTTAAAATTTGAAGGAGGACTAGGAAGAGTTTTGTTCATTTAGTCCATCGGTAAATACTTGCTAGGCACCTATTGTACCAGGCACTGTTCCAGATATAGGAGAGAACAAAGCAGACAGAAAGCCCTACCCTTGGGCATTAAACGGATAAAGGAAAAAACGGAAATGGCAGATGGAGCTGAGGCGGCTGGAAGAAAGGGGCGGGACAGCAGCATTAGTCTGGGGAGACACCTGAGCCAGTCAGCAGTGCCAGGATTCAGCAGAAGGAACCAAGAGTACAAAGGCTCTAAGAGGCAGAAACCTGGCACATTTGAAGGCCTAAGAGAAGGCTGGTGTGGCAGAGAGGATGACATCGAAAGGCAGAGAGGAGCCATGTGACCATGATAAAGAATTTATTATAGGTGAACAAATTTTATTCCAAGTGAAATTGGAATTAAAATTTCACCCCAAGGGAAGTCATTGGTGGGTTTTAAACGGAAGACTGACAGGCCCTGATTTACACTCAGAAAAAATTCTCATCCTATGTGAGGGGGCCAGAGGGGACCACAAGGCCCGTCAGGAGGCCGCAGCAGGAGTTGAGGGTGGCCAGAGGTGAGGGTGGCTTGCATCGGGTGGAGGGGGGAGTGGAGAATGAAGGTGGACTGATTGGTTGTTTGTTTATGAGGTAAAGTCACCAGAACTAGATTTAAACAGGAGATAGACATGATTCAGTTTGTTTTAACAGACTGACTGATATGTAATTCTAATACCCACGGCAATTCACCCACGAAGCATACAATTCAATGACTTTCGGTATATTCAGAGCTATGGAGCTCTCACCACAACCAACTTTAGAATATTCTTATTACCCCAAAAAGAAACCACGCATCCCTTAGCCACTACCCTCTACTGTACTTTGTACAACATCTCCTTTATCTATTCCTCAGTTGAGGAACATTTAATTTGTTTCCACTTTTTGGATACTATGAATAATGTTTTGTGTACAAATTTTTGTGTGGACATGTTTTCATTTCTCTTGGGTATACACCTAGGAGTAGAATTGCTGGATCATATGACAACTCTGTTTAACCATTTGAGGAACTGCCAAACTATTTTCCAAAGTGGTTGCACCATATCATATTCCCACCAGTGGTAGGTATGAGGGTTTGATTCAGTTTTAAGATCACTCTGAATGGAGAAAGGATTGGAGGAAGGCTGGAAGGAAGTGGAGAGACAGAATGGTTATGCAAAAGTCCAGGCATTTTAGTAGAGTTCAAGGACATGCAACTTTAAGTGCACTTCATACTGTCTTACGGTATGAGGCAAAGATCAGAGAGAGAAGCTCTTTTACACCATGAATTATATCGTTAAATTAAAAGATTCAAACAGAGAGGGCTTGTTAAAACAGATCTGCAGTTTTTAAATCTAGAGTCCTAAAGTAAACTGGTACGGAACTACTTAAATGTCTGCCCCCAAACAAGCTCCTGCAAGCAAGAGGATATTTTCAGAAAAGCAAGGGGCGTCAGTGGATGCAATAAAACTTCCATACCTTTAAGCCATGAAAACACAGGGCTCAAGTGACAGCCTGTTGCTGAGGACTCCTGTGGCAACAGGCGTCACTCCCACTGCCTTGCAGCACTGCCCTCAGTCCCAGAGAAGGGCTGGCCTTGTTCCAGGTTACTGCTGTGACAACTGGGCAGCAGTCCTCAACCCTCTCCAGTTCCTCCGGCCCAGAAAGCAAAAGGGAAATGAACATCTGTCAAGCTTAGGATCTGCATGGCATCAGGTTGTAACCGATGCTCACTTACATTCCTTACGTTGGTGAAGCCTCACAACAAATCACCAATGTGGAATTTCTCCCCAATTACAGATGAGGACAATTGGACCCTTTGGATTGGGAGGTCAGAAAAGGCCTCTCTTAAGAGATGGCATTTTAGCTAACACCAGCCATAAAGGATTGGAAGGAAGAACATTCCAAGTTAACCCCAAACTTGTTCGTTAGCTCTCCAGATGTCTTCATTTTTATTCTTATTTAAATTATATTCATTAGTGTAAATAAGGGTAAGAAGTAGCCCTCTAGAAACAAATCAAATTGAAATTCATTTAAAATATAACTTTGAGCAAAAATTATAATTCGTTTTCCTTAATATTTCTGATTTTATACTCAGGGACTATTCTCTATCACATCCCTCAATCCTATACCTACCACCTCCCATGTCCCACCCCCACATCCAATATCACTGTCTCTGGTAATGTGTCCTCATAGACCTTGGTAAGCTTCTGGGACATGTGGAGACAGTCTTCGTGGTCTGCCTGTGCCACTGTGCAAGAAAGGCTGACCTCCCGAACTTCCCATCGAAGGCTGCATCTACAGACAAGTTCCACACTGCCATTCAAAAGTTCCCACTCTCAGGTTAATATGCTTTGCCAAATGAAGGAATTAGTATTTACTACAACACTTTACCAAATTCCTCAAGACTGGAGTCATCCTAAGATCTGTCTGCTTGGTCGTTAGGAAGGCCCAATATATAAAATCCCTCTTCTACCATAAACTGAAATACAAGACCAAGGCGTGAGGCTGTTTTGAGATCAAAATATCACCTTATTATCAATAAGATTAATATTGGAGATTGTGCCATATATCCACTGCCAAGCTGAATTCCTGATACTTGCCTATGCAGTTACCATGCTAGGCCAGGGCAGCTTTTCCCTCTGGACAGCATGTACCCCTGTAAAATTGATGGGTAGAGTAGAATGTGTGCTCACTAATTAGATATATATTCCCCACTGCATGGGAAAAAGGATGATTGGGAGAGGCTATGGAAAAATAAGGATGAACAGGGAAGAAACCTCCCAACACTCACCACCCCCCCACAACACATGCACACCCAACACTAGATTCTGGATGTTCCTAGCTCTGTCAATATGCATTAATGTGACATCAGGCAAGAATCTGCCTCAGGTTCTCCCTCTCTCAATAAGAGATGGTTCTTCGCTTGTGGCCATGCCGAATTGCTGTGCATACAAAGGATAAGTTACGTCAAAGGCTTTGCAAAGTGCACAAAACTAAGGAATCATACAGTATTACTAACATGCAGAAGCTGCAGGCACTGATTCAGCCTTTGCTCTGCAGGATCTTCTGATAAACTGGCAGAGATCCGAAACGAGGGTGACTGAGAGGGTCCCATGTGGTTATTTCATTCCTTATACTTAGAGCTTGGCAGCTTCTGGCACTAAGACACCTGCTCATTTCCTCTTGGGTACATTTCCTCAATTGCTCCAGAGGAGAGGTGCTGTCACGGGTATCTGCTTTCCCCGTGTGGGATCTGGGGTTCCAGAGACTCAGCCGTCAGTTCGAGAGATGGTTCACAGAGATGAGCTCAAACTCTCCCACTCATTTTCTTATTTTAATATATTAATAAAAGGGTCTTCATTAAGACTTGTATTTGGGGTGAGACATTCTATCCCTCCTTGAAAGTTGGAGCTGGGGAACCCCTAGGTAGAAGGAATTCCAATTCTTCTGGGGATGAGGTTGTGCAGAGAGCTGCAGAATGAAAAATCAGCTGGAGATTGCTCGGAGGGTGCAAAACCAGAGGGAGGTGGACAGGCACAGGGACAGGGCTGGGCAAACCTGCCTGATGTCTTCAAGACCAAAAGCTTCCCAAAGGCTTTAATGGGGAATGGATTTGGAACCTCCTACTCTCCCACTTTACTGTTTCAACCTTCAATTGCACCAAATCAGTGGTTCTCAATTCTGTTGAAGGGCTTTGAAAAAAATACCAATGCTTGTCACCATTCTCTCCTCTCCTTACAAGATGGGGCCTGCACCCTCAAATACTTTTTGGTTTGTTTGTTTTTGAGACAGGGTCTCACTCTGTCACCCAGGCTGGAGTGCAGTGGCCTCATCATAGCTCACTGCAACCTTGAACTCCTGGGCTCAAGCGATCCTCCTGCCTCAGCCTCCTGAGTAGTTGGGACTACAGGCGCATGCCACCACATCCGGCTAATTCTTCTATTTTTTTGTAGAGATGAGGTCCCACTCTTGCTCAGGCTGGTCTCCAAATCCTGCCCTCAAGTGATCCTGCCTCGGCCTCTCAGAGTGCTAGGATTACAGGCATGAGCCACTGCACCCGGCCATGGTTTGTTTGTTTTTAACTTTTTATTTAGAAATAATCTCAAACTTAGGAAACAACTGACAGAAAAAGATTAGTACAAAGAACATCCACATATCCTTTACTCAGAATTACTTATTTTTGAAACATTTTGTCCCATTTATCATTTATTCAATTTCTATATTTTATTTTCTACATTTTATTATAAAATAAAATGCTTTGAGAGTAAGGCACCATGTTTCCTTAAAAGGAAGATACGCTTCAATGTGCATTTCCTAAGAATAAGGATATTTTCTTGCATAGCTATAGTACAACTGTCAACTCCAGTAAACTTAACATTGAGACAAGTACTTTTATCTTCTTTCTCTACCATCCGTATTCCAATTTTGTCAATTGACCCAATCATGTCCTTGTAGCAATTTTTCCTATCAGTATAGAATTCAATCTAGGGTCAGGCACTGTATTTAGTTGTCTAGTCTTTAACTGGAGTGTTTTTCAAAGCTCTCCAGGTGATTTAAAGTGTATCTAGACTTTAGATCACCATGTAAATAGATGTTTATTTACTAAACTACCACATAGTGAGTGCCTGCCAGCTGTAGAATATTATGAATAAAATTAGGAGTTTATTATTTTAAGGTCCACACTATATACAAATTAACTATAATATCAGAGGGATAAATATCATGAAAGATATTTTAACAAATCTGTGGGCAGAAACTTTAATTACATTTAACAAGGTTACCAGGAAACTGCTGGAGAAAACAGGTAAATAAGAAAAAGTAATTAGTGTACAATTAACACATTATTAATCACAAAAGTGAGGCTTTTCAAAGGTTCTTCTTGCAGGAGGTGGGACTTAAATGATAAGCAGGATTCAGTTTTTAGAGATGAAGACATTTCAGGAGTGGAAACCACAAGAGGAAAAATAGATGAGTGTGTAGTGGAGTAAGGAAAGGGGTGTTCACTGCGATTTGAGAACTGAGTGCCTGGGGATGTATTAGGGGATTTTGCCCAAGAAGTAGGCTGAAGAACGTAAGATGGTACAGCCACTTTGCAAAACAACTTGGCAGTTTCTTAAAAAGTTAAACATAAATTTACCACACAACCTAACGATTCCACCCCTGGGTATCTACTCAAGAGCACACAAAAACTTGCACAACAATGTAACGTTCATAGCAGCATTATTCACAATAGCCAAAAAGTATAAACCCAAATGTTCATCAGCTGAGGAACAGGTAAACAAAACACGGTATAACCACACAATGAAATAAATAAGTGAGCAACAAGAAGAAATGAATTAATGGTATGTGCTACAACATGGATGAACCTCAAAAATACGAAGCTAAGATTTAGCAACTAAGTAAAAAATCAAATGGAAAGTATCATGCACTGTATGATTTCATATATAAACAATTTAAAGAGACAGGAAATAGATTAATGGTTGCCTTGGGCTAGGGGTGAGAACAGGGACTGACCACAAATGGGCACAAGGGAGAATTCTTCCAGGTGATGGAAACGTCCTAAAACTGGATGACTCTGTAAATTCACTAAAAAATGTTGAATTACACACTTAAAACAGGTGAATTTTATGATATGTAAATTATACCTCAATAAAGCTAGAAAATTAATCAAAAAATTACTAATCAAAATCAGGCAGAAAGTAAATAGGAATAGCAATCTTAGAAGGGAGAAATATAATTACTGAAATTCTAAAAACTTAATAAATGGGAAAAAACTCTGTACCGGACAAACTATTTATAGGATTGGCAAATCAGAAGACAGGATTAAGGAACTTATTAGGATGCAACACATAGACAAAAACAAATTTTTTGAAATATCATCTCAGGATATATATGGAGAGGCTTCCTCACCCACCTAATGGCGGTTCAGAAAAGAGAATGGAGTTAAAAGCCTGGAAGCAGTATTTCAAGAGAAAAATCATTAATTTTCCAGAATTAAAGAAAGAACACGAGTCCTCAATAGAGAGTACTCTCCTACTTTTGCAAAGGATGTAAACTGACACCAAGACAGTCCTAGTGAAACTGGTGAACATCGAAAATAAACAAAACAAAACAAAAGAAAACAAATCTGGAGTGCTATCAAGGAGAAATGGCAGATTATCTACAAATGCAGGAAAATTAGATTGGCAATAGAATTTTGAACCAGCAACAATTACAAGAGTACTAGAAGATAATGGAGTATTATCATCAATGTGCTATGGGAAAATAGCTGTTCACTAGAATTTTATGCCCAAATAAATTATCATACAACAGCAAGACATTTGAAAATAAAGATATTTTCAAAGATACAAAGATTCCCTTCCCCACCAAGACCTCTACAGAAAGAACTTTAATTAAAGGATGGACTTCAGCCAGAAGAAAAGTGAACCCAAAAGGAATGTTTTGGATTCAAGAAAAAAAAAAGTGAGCAGAGAAATTGATAAAATGTCAGTAAATTTAATTAACATTTAACTATAAAAGCTATTTTAAATTTAAAAAGTTAAATAAAACTCTAGGCAGCAATACCAAGATGGGAAAGGGGAGGGCTGTTAAATAGGAAAAGCATGCAAACTCTTTGGTGGGACGAGATAATTACATGATAACTTTGTTAGAAAAAATTATAGTTAAGTATGTATGTTGAAAAATAAAAGACAATTCCGAGAAGAATAGAAATAAAACCAAAAGCTCTCAAGCCAGCAATGGCATTTAGATCACTTTACTAATCCAATAGGAGGCAGCAATGAAGGCAAAAGAAGCAAGGAGAAAGAATGGCAATTGAAAAACACAAGATATGATGGAAGAATAAGCCCAAATATATTAGTAATCACAATAAATGCCCATGGGTTAAATTCACCTATCAGAGACACAACTAAAATAAAGTGCATAGAAAGATTAAATATGAAGATATGGAAAATAGTGTGACATATAAATAAATAGTAGCCAAAAGAAGGGTTGCATGTCAATAACAAAAATTTCTAATTTAAGCAATTAGCATGGAAAATGGTAAAGACAGGCACTACAAAGTAAGAATCAACTATGATTTCCAATGCAGAATATACTTTAAAAACTACTGCCTAATATGTGCCAGGGATCATGTCTGCCTCCTATACTGCTGTATCTTCAGTGCTTGGCACATGAGAGGTGTGCCACAAATATTAATGAATGGAATGATCACCATATTATAGATAGAAATGATCTGTTTATGTGTTTGTCATACCACAAGGACAGGGGCCATGTCTTACCAATTTTTATGCCACCAATATTCAGCATAGTCCCTGGCACATAGTAGGCACTCCATAAATTCACGCTGAATTCAAGGATCATCTCTTATATAAAATCTCCCCTAACTATTCCTACTCATACTGATTTATCCTTTGTTTCTACTTTTATAGCACTCATAATCTGAAAAACCCAATTTAGTAATTGATGATACAGTAAAATCTTGTACTTTTTCCTCAATATTTCAAACCTTGTTTTTTCAAAAATATTTTAGATTCTTTGAAGATACAGAAAATGCCTACTGTGCCAAGTGCCTTTCCAGATACTTGAATAAATAGGTTTTTTGGCTGATGTCACTAGATGAATGCAGGTTAGATCAATAGTGCCCCCTGTACATGCCAAGGCCTCCAAGGGGTTATCTCCATTCGCTTTTTTCAGCCCTTGACTGAAGAGATCACTGTTTGGAGACAGACTCATGTGCAAAGAACATGGAGAAGTTAATGGGAGGCGTGGGAGAAGGCAGCTAGTGTTCGATTCCAAGCCTCTGTGCCTTATTCCTTCTGGCAAAATATGGGGGAAATGCCTGTGATCCCACCAAAAAGCAGGTGTGGGAAGTGACAGGGAGATAGTGAGGAAAGACAGCATGCTCCTTACACGACTGGACAGAACCCAGACTTGACCTTCACTGGCAGGTACGGTATCAGGAGTTTATTGTAAGACCAAAAGGAAACTCCAAGGCAAATAGCAAAATTCATCCACTTGAAACCTTGCATAGAAGACAGGGAGGGATGTTCTTCATCTACACACAAGGCACAGGAGGGGTAATCTATGACGAGCTCCTAATTGAGAAGCTGCAGAGGGTTAACAAAGAGCACTGGTGGCATCTTGCTGGTCTTCTTGAAAAAGGCACAGTCTGAGGAGGTTCACTCAGGGCCCTGTGATGAGGTAGGCAGATGGGCTGGCTGACCTCCCAAGGTCCTTTCTAATCCTATAATTATATGGTGAATCGTGCTTTTCCCCATTTATGCTGCTACACAGCCCTGCACCCAGTTCGATAGTAAGTCCCCTGGGCTGCCTTCCAGGTTTAGTACGGTGCCACCAAGCTGCTGACACTCAACAAATGACTCAAATATTTGTTGAATGAAGGAATAAATGTATCAAGTGTTTAAATAGAGCCCACATGACCTCCTCAGCTGTAAAGTACGGCAGTTGAATGAAATCCCAACATTTTAGGCACGATCACTTGAGCAAAGCTGGCAAAAGAAAACACACACACACACATGCACGCACACACGCACTCGATTCACATTCCCACCTTGGGAAAGGCACAGACCACCTGCTCAGCAAGCAGGATGCGGGGGAGTTTCCTTAGCAAGGATCCTCTCTGCTTGCTTTAGAATGGTGCCTCCAGAAGGTCAAGTCACCCAGATTTAGGACCGCTTCCCTTCCTCGTTGGCCTCGGAGACAAACTTTCTCCTCGGATTCGGCCCGAACCTCCCGGGGTGCATCCGCACTCCTTGCGTGGCTCAGGGCGCCCCGGGCACGCGGCTCCCCGGCCCGCTGCGCCCCGCCTTACCTTGGTGAGCTGAGCGATCTTCTTGCACATTTTCACGTGCATCTCGGGATCACAGTCCATTCTCCAGCCGGCGCCACCGCGGGCTTCGGCTCTGGAGCCAGGGCAAGTCCCGGGCGGGTGGATTTTGCTGTTGAGAGCAGAAGCCATCGCTAAAACGCGCCCAGCACTCAAAAGGCTCTCGCTAGTGTTCTCCTTGGTGTCCGTGTGCACGTGCGTGCGCGCGCGGGCGTGTGAGGGTTTGGGCTTTCTCGGAGAGGTGGCACTGCAGTCCCGCCGCCAACACCGCCGCGCGGCCCCTGCTTCCCGCAGATCTCCGCCTCCCGGGCCCACCCGCACGCCGACCCTCCCTCCTCTCACGCGGGCTCACTGGCTCGCTGGCTCCACGGGCACCCGCACCCTGCAGCGAGGCGCGGGCGCCCCGCACGTGCCGCTGGCGGTAGGCGCGCTGATCCCCAGCCAGTGCGGGTTTCGTCTGCAAGAGGAGAGCTTCCGAGGCTAGGAGCCACCGGCCTTGAGGGGTTTGGGCTGGGCGGGCGCGGCGTTCTTGGACACGTGGAAGGCGCAGGGCTCCGGACTCGGTGGCAACGGACCCCGCCTGAGCTGGGCATCCCAGGACAAGGAGCAGGAAGATCCTCCTGCGAGAGACAGGTCACCATGCCCCGCGGCTCCGTAGTCTCCGAGCTCCGAGCTGAGGGAGGAGGTGGGGGGCGGGATGCTAAGAGAGGAGCGGGGAGGTGAGGGCGAGCCACCGGGACGCTAGGAGGTGCGGGGTTCAGGGCGCATAGTGTGGGCCAGAGCCCGAGCGGCAGGAGCGCACGGCGGGGCTGGGAGTGGGAGCCCTCCTTCTCGGATCTTGGGTAGGAGCCTGGACGTTGCGGGAGGATTGCCCGAGATCCCGGAACAAAGGGAGAAGCCAAGGGTATGGCAGGGGAACCGGTGACCGAAATCTGAGACGAGACAGCGCGGAACATTAAAGTGCGGGAAGCGGTAGAAACGTAGAGAAAAAGTCACCAGAGAGGTAGAAAGGACGGTGGCAGGTGTGGGAAAGGAGGAAGCAAAGAGGAATGGAGGAGTAGTTGAGTAACAACAGATGGAGCTGAAAATCTAAGTAAACCGAGCCCAGTGAAACTGAAATGACTCGTCTAAATCCACACTGCTGGTCTCGGTCAACTGGAGCCTTCAGAATCCTGTCAAGTTTTCAGATTCTGAGCTGGTGCCTGTATAGTTTGTTTGGTGAGGGAAGGGGTTAGCAAGCCAGTTGTGGCTTGCTTTCTCTGGTTTCAAACAGTGGGCTTTAAAGGAAAGTGATGGCACCCTGATCAGATTTTCCCCAAGCGTGAATAATAACATTATGATACTAAGCAATGTTCATCTTACAAACAGCATTTTTCTTTTCTTTCTTTTTTTTTTTTTTTTTGAGACAGAATCTGTCACCCTGGGTAGAGTGCAGTGGCGTCATCATAGCTCACTGCAACCTCCTGGGCTCAAATGATCCCCTTGCCTCAGCCTCCCAAGTAGCTGGGAGTACAGGCCCAGGAGGCCCAGCTAATTTTTCTATTTTTAGTAGAGATTGGGGGTGGGGGGACTTGCTCTTTCTCAGGCTGGAACTCCTGAGCTCAAGCGAGCTTCCCGCCTTGGTCTCCCAGAGTGCTAGCATTACAGGCGGGAGCCACCAAGCCCGGCCCAAACTGCCTTTTAACAGGAGTTTTAATAATCATCATAAACAAAGCAAGCATGCTTCAAAGGGTCTCAGAAACCACAGTCCCACCTCTAATGCTGAAGGTATCAATACCCATTTTTATAGATGAAGAAAATTGACTCATAATTTGTACCAAGTTAGGCAATTACAAATAACAGAGTTGTTTCTGAAACTGAGATATTCCTATTCTAAATTCCTTATTTCCCTCCTCCTACTACATCACACTGCATAAGAATGGCCAACCTAGGTTTTTGGTTTCTAGTTTATTATCTTAGGTCCCCTCTCCAGGACAACCACCCCTTCCCCCAGTTCCTTTAGAAAACAGAATGTCTGAATCAGAATTACCACCAAGGGATTCTTGGGCTCTATCCTAGACCCCCTGAGTCAAAATCTCTTAATTCCAAATTGTATAGAGTATTTTCTGCAGGATCTTAATATATACTAAATTTTACAGGAATTCAATCACTGTGTAAAATAGAGGAAAATTAGCCTTTGTAGTCCAGAACTTTACCAAAAGTTGCTCACCATTTTGGAAAATCACATTAATGGTTATGTGGCTCATGGTAGTCGGTTGTCAACACACTTATAACTACCACATTCACAGTGAGTCTACTTATACATGAAAGCATCTGAATACTACATTATGTCATAAAGTTAATCATACTAGAGCATTTATATATTGAAACACAGTCATCCCTCGGTATCCATAGGGGATTGGTTCCAGGGCCCCCTTGGATACCAAAATCTGATGATGTTCTAGTCCATTATGTAAAATGGCGTAGTTACATATAACCTATGCACATCCTCCTGTGTACTTAAAATCATCTCTAGATTATTCATAATACCTAATACAATGTAAATGCTATGTAAATAATTGTTATACTGTATTTTTTTTAGGGAATAATGTCAAGAAAAAAAACAGCCTGTACATGTTCAGCACAGAGGCCAACATCCATTTTTTTTTTCCCAGATATTTTTGATCTGTGGTTGGTTGAATCCAAGGATGTGGAACCCACAGTAAGGAGAACCAACTATACATATTATTTAATTATAATTACTTCCCTTTCATTTCTCCTTTATATTACTGTCAGAAATTATGCTGATTTAAAAAATGTGTGTACATAAAGTATATTATCTATGGATTTCAAGATAGTAACATAGATGTTATAAAAATGGTGTGTTAGGTCTGAATAGAATTGAGAACCATTGTTCTCGGATGATCTTATATGCACTAAAGTTTAGTAAAACTACACTCTAACCTCAAGTTTTAGTTATTTAAAAATGATTTTATTAGGTCCAGGGGCCAAAACCTTTTACAGTAGGATGTATTATCCTTTCAACTTTATAATGGAAGACAGTGGGAAAATCAGTTTCCCTTATCAGCTTTGTGGGACCACAGCTGCTGTAACCAAGGTAGCCAACATGCTTGGAAAGAGTCCTCTGCAGCTTCTAGGACTTTCCAGCACTGTGCTTAGTAAGTCCATTTACACTATCAGGAATGAAATAGAGGGAAGAGGAGAATTAAGTACTTTATCAAATGTGGGGTGGAAGAACATTTATTAGATCACTCATGTGATCTTGGCACTGTGGTAGGCCCTTTGCACACATTTGTACCTCCTCTAATATACTTATTATCATCCTTATTCTATGGACTAGGAAATTGCAGCTAAGGCAGGCTAAGTACCCCATTGTAAATAGCTAGTAAATGGATCTGGGTCTATCTGACTTCAAAGGCAATATTCTTTCCAGAGCACAATGCTGGCAATCTGGAAATTTTAAAACCATAATTGACTGTCTTTTCTTTTTTTTTTTTTTTTGTTTGAGACAGAGTCTCACTCTGTTGCCCGGGCTAGAGTGAGTGCCGTGGCGTCAGCCTAGCTCACAGCAACCTCAAACTCCTGGGCTTAAGCGATCCTACTGCCTCAGCCTCCCAAGTAGCTGGGACTACAGGCATGCGCCACCATGCCCGGCTAATTTTTTCTACATATATTTTAGTTGGCCAGCTAATTTCTTTCTA
>CM052437.1:79047824-79102632 GCA_028533085.1 Varecia variegata
AGCGATCCTACTGCCTCAGCCTCCCAAGTAGCTGGGACTACAGGCATGCGCCACCATGCCCGGCTAATTTTTTCTACATATATTTTAGTTGGCCAGCTAATTTCTTTCTATTTTTTAGTAGAGACGGGGTCTCGCTCATTGCTCAGGCTGGTCTCAAACTCCTGACCTTGAGCGATCCACCCGCCTCGGCCTCCCAGAGTGCTAGGATTACAGACGTGAGCCACCGCGCCCGGCCGACTGTCTTTTCTTTAGATGATAAATATAATCTTCTTAGAGTACCCCTCACAAACAACTTCACCCTTACTACAAAAAAATTGAGTAGAAGAAAGCAAAATTACCTCAATTCCCCCACTCAGAGAAAATTACTTGTAATATTTTGGAGAAGATCCTTCTAGACATTTCTCTGTACACACATAGAAAATACTACATACTTATATGTATTTTAAAACACAGATACTGTGGATGTTTTAGAACCCTATTCACTCAATATAAAGTAACATTTTTGCCAATAAAGATCTATATTCCCATCTTTAACAACTAGTATTCCATTATATACCATAATATATTTACTCTATCCTCTATTGGACAACTCTTTTATTTTTTTTCTATTTTAAGCAAAAATGTTCATGTATGTTTGTAATATATGATTGCTGTGTTATGAGAATATTCAATTATGTTCTAAAGGACAGGGAAAAAGAATATATGAAACTCTTGTTAAGCATAATGGGCAAACAAGTAGCTTGTGAAACACGCAGAATTCTTCAAATGTATTAACTATAGATTGTATACTATAAGACATGACAAAGAGAATAAATGGAATATATGTAAAAAAGCAAACAAGAATATTACTAATGGACAGAACATGATGGGAAAGGCCAAGTTGTCAGGGACAGATGATGCCATCTTTAGGCTGATAGTTATGCCATCCCTAAAATGGCCATTCATCAGTGACACCCATTGTGGTCCCATGTATGTTCTGCTCCAGAAACACAGATTAAAAACATGGCTGTCAGAGGCCACTAGCCAGGCATACTTGCCCCTGCACATTTCTGACAGAGTAAGCATGCAAGCATAAGCTGAGCCCCTCTTTTCAATTTCAGTTTTGTTCCCCATGACCAAATTATCAGAGGTGAAGGCTGATGTCCCAGACAGGACCTAACAACACTGGGTAACACAGGTTCTTGTAATTTGGTCCTCTCACCTCTCTATCCTAAATGTGTTAACCTTCACTCTATCTTTCCAACTTAAATACTTTTTGTTTAAAAGTGATAAACCATGTGATTTGAGCACCTTACTTTGAGCTGTGAGGTTTCCTATTCATATCTGGGATCGCCTGCCTGATAGTGTATTTGAAGGTTACCAGTTGCACCAAGGTAATTTCCTACGCGACATTGTTATCGTTTTACATGGGTTTTTGCACAGATGTGCAAGTATTTCTGCAGAAATACTCCCCTTACACCAGCTGTCCCCAACCTTTTTGGCACCAGGGATCGGTTTCATGGAAGACAATTTTTCCACAGACCAGGGTGGGGTGGGTGGGGGGGATGGCTTTGGGATGATTCAATCACATTACATTTATTGTGCAGTCAAACTTCTCTGCTAATGATAATCAATATTTGCAGCTGCTCCCTAGTGCTACCATCACCACCTCAGCTCCACCTAAGATCAGGCATTAGATTCCCATAACGAGTACGCAACCTAGATCCCTCCCATGTGCAGTTTACAGTAGAGTTGGTGCTCCTATGAGAATCTAATGCCACCACTGATCTGACAGGAAGTGGAGCTCAGGCGGTGACGCAAGCAACGGGGAGTGGCTGTAAATACAGATGAAGCTTTGTTCACCTGCTGCTCACCTCCTGGTGTGCGGCCCAGTTCCTCATAGGCCATGGACTGGTACCTGGTACTGGTGCATGGCCCGGGGCTTAGGGACTGCAGCCCCACACCATTTGTTTGATTACTAATAGAACTGAACACCTTTCCACAAACTGATCAGTCATTGTTATTAATCCTTTTGTGCATTGTTTTTGGCTCTTTTTTCCTGATTACAAAGAGCTCTTCCTTTGTGGGAGGCTCTAGCAAACGTTTTCCTTGGTTAGTGATTTTTTTCTACCTTTCTTACGTTCCATAAACATTTTGGATTTTTATGTAGGCAAATCTATTGATCTTTTCCCTTATAATGTTTGGCTTTTGCCTCATGCTTAGAAAGGCCTTCCCCAGTTCAGGTTATGAAAAAATGCAATCCATAGTTTTTCCTAGCATGTTCATGACTTCATTTTTTAAATGTTTATATTTTTTATCTACCTGGGATTTATGTTGATATATGGAATGAGGTTAAAATCCAGATTTATGTTTTTCCAGATGGCTGAATAGTTGCCCCAACAGGTATTGAATAATTCATCTTTACCACACTGATAATCTAAGTGCCACCTTAGGTGATTCTTTAATTTAAAATTTATTTATTTATTTTTTAGGGACTAGGTCTCACTTTTTTGCACAGGCTAGAGTGCAGTGGCACAGTCATAGCTCACTGCAGCCTTGAACTCCTGGGCTCAAGTGATTCTCCTGCTAGGTAATTTCTTCAGTAGAAATTTACTTAGGTAAATTTACTTAGGCTAAAGCTTTTATTTGGTCATTTTCTTTTCTAATCAGTTAAGTAGTATAGTAACTCTACTGTTGTTATTACTACTCCAGATATACTTCTACTACTCACCTAAAAACAAGACCACATTCTTGAGCATTTCACTTAACCCCTTTACCTAGAAGTCTCCTGTCCGTACTCTGCCTGATTCATTCCTACTCATCTTTCAGACCTTAGCCTGAATGTCACTTCCTCAGGGAGGCTGTCCCTGCAGTTGCAGATCAGTTTGCATGTTGCTAAAATATATTCTTATGGCTCTGCACTTCTGTGTACCACCTGTGTCATATTTTATTTTTAAAAGATTAAGTTTTCTGTCAAATATCCCCTTTTTGAGTGAAGAATGCAAGAATTCACAGCTTAAATTGGCACCATGCTTTTTCTGTAATCCTAACACACATTACCTAGTATCAGGGTTTCACTAAAGGTAGCCTAGTATCATCAGGTTTTTCATCTCATCTCCCAGGGAGGAAAATAAACACAAAAACCTCTTGTCACACAGTGGCAACATCTGTACATCTGAGATTTTAGTATATCATCATAACCCACAGAATGTGACATTTTGGAATAAAATGTTTTGTGGCAAAATTATAGTCAGATTATATTAAATATTGATATGATCACTATGACCTCTATAAATTGTTTTGGAAACACCTCATGGGCAATATGAATCTGGGAACTCTAGCTTTGGTAGTCATTTTTTTTTTTTTTTTAGCTGCCTACCTTAAAATTGTGTTAGTGGTAACAAAGGTATAGACCACAAGGATAAAATAAGAGTTGAACATGTGGGCTAAGAGCGGTTAATGGCATAAGAAGCCTTTCCAATACTAGAAATGCAACCAATTTGCAAAGTACATTTGACTTCACTTTACAGTAAACAGGGAGGAATGAATCTGGCAGCTCAAAATTGTTGCCTTTCTGGTCTTTTTCTAAAATTCTGGGAAATAAAACTCTCCAACACTCAAAAAAGGAATGGAATCGAAACTTTCTAATTCCATTGATTACATAGCAGCAGAGTGCTCTGTACTCAATGGAAATGCAAATGTTTTTAATGGAATTAAACATTGGTGATATGGCTGATCTGTGATCTATGGTTGAATATTGCAATGTAGCTGTTTGTCAATTTCTCTTTTTGGAATTGACCACTGCTTTATTTTTTATTTTATTTTATTATTTTATTTTAATCTATAGTGTCTGTGCAAAGTAAATCCAAGTATCATCCAGACAATTTATTTATATGGGGCTAGAAATTCTCAAATTTTGGTAAACATAAAAATTATCCAGAACTTGATAAAAATGAGTACTTTTACCTCCCCCCTTCAAAAATTTTGACTCCCTAGGTCTGGGGTAAGGCATTTTAAACAATCACCTCAGTGATGTTATTGCAGATGCTACCAGACAAGACTTTGAGAATTGCTTTAATGGTCCAATCAAGCCTTGCCAGTTCCCTGTCTTCTTAGTTTGTAATGTTCTTCTCTTCATCCTCTCTCCTATTCAAGTCCCATCAGCTTTCAAGTCTCAGCTCAAATTGCACCTCTGAGGTAGACCTGGCCTGCCTACTCTAGTCAGAAATGCTCTCTCTGAGCTCCCATAGCAGTTATTTGATGAAACTTTTGGAATATTATATATTATTAACATTATTATGATACAGTATTATAACATTTTAAATGAAGCAACATAATTGTGGCAAAATAATAATATACATGCTTTGCCCTAGAGGCAACCAATTCTATATATAAATCAGTATTTTAAATATGTATATATTATTTTCTGACCCATTTTATACTTACTACCACACTGAATGAGGAAGGACACCATGCTCCCTCCATATTCCTCAGCCTTATTTGCTCAGAATTTCACTAGTAACCACTTAATATTACAACTATGGTTATAATATTTTGGCTCATAGTCCAAAGAGTGATCACAATTATTCCTTCCTGATACAACTCCCCTCTTCCCCCCACTTTTTGTCACTAACTGCTAGGGATATACTTTTGTTTGTTTTGGCCTAAATATTCAGCAAAAAACTGCTTTTAGGCATTGGTTTTGGCCTTTAGGAGGCTAAATAGCTAACTGCCTCCTTCAATATCATTTTTGTATCCCTGAAATTATACCTGATCAATAATGATGATTTTGTTTTCAGATAAACATCATATCTAGTCAGATTAACAACATCTGCAATATTGACAAGTTAAGTATATTAGTTAAAGTAGTGATAATAGCTAAAAAAATAGCCCCCACATTTCAACAGCTTAACATGGTAAGTTTACTTTTTGCTCACAGTAAAGTCTGAGTTACTCATCTTTGGATTTACTTCCTGTCAAAAATGAATCAAAGATCAGCTCTTTTTATCTTGTGGCTCCACCATACCCTAGTGATCTGTATCCAACCAGCCAAAGGCAAAACAGAACATGGAGAAGGAATACTCGTTTCTAAAACACTTTGGCCTCGAAGTGACACACCAGTTCTGTTTATTCCATTGGCAAAAACTGATTACAAGCATTATCTAGATGTAAGGGGGTCTGGGCAATATAATTCCTGGCTGGGTAGAAGTTTCTCTCTCTCTTTCTCTCTCTTTTTTTTTTTTTTTTTTTTTTGAGACAGGATCTTGCTCTGTTGCTCCTGCTAGAGTGCCCTGGGGTCATCACAGCTCACTGAAACTTCAGACTCAGGGCTCAAGTGATCCTCCTGCCTCATTCTCCCAAGTAGTTAGGACTACAGGCACATGCCACCACACCTGGCTAATTTTTCTATTTTTTGTAGAGACAGGGCTTTGCTATGTTGCTCAGGCTGGTCTTGAACTCCTGGCCTCAAATGATCCTTCTGTCTTGGCCTCCCAAAGTGCTAGGATGATAGGTATGAGCCACTACACCTGGCCTGGGTAGCAATTTCTCAAAATAACTTTACACAATGAAAAGGGAGCACACATTTTTGATGGACATATACTTACCTACTGCAAGTAATTCAGACTTGTTGATATCTAAATATTCAATTTTAAATAAAAGTAAACATTCTGGATATAAATTGATGTGAAAAAAATCTCACTAAAATGTAAGCTTTAGGAAAGCAAGAATTTTTGTCTGTTTTGTTTATAGCTAAAGTTTCTGTACTTAGAATAGTACTTGCTACTGTGTAGGTGCTCAACAAATATTTGTTGAATGACTAACTGAATGAATGTGCTATCAACCAGCCAAAACACTAACGTGTATGTATTGTAAAAGTAAACTGCTACAAATAATTAATGATTGTGAAACTGTTAATTTAACGTATAGAAACAGATATTGAGAATTTTCTGGTAGTTGAATAACAGGAAAATAGATGGCTAATAAGAATATTACCTAGATAACATCTAAAAGACTACTTCAAATGTATAAAAGCATTTAAATAATAATACATGGCAGAAGAATAGAGATTCAATTACTCATCATTCTAATAGTTGTAGAATTGGTGTTTAACATTCAAAATTTTAAACAAAATAAGTGTTAAGACCTATATTCAATATTTAGTTATTGTATGCCTTCAAATACTTAATTTCTAGAAAAAAGTCCAATTTGGGAATTCTTCAGTCTTTTAGGGATAAATTAAAAACAGAATGTCAACTTTGCTACCCCAAATTTCATGAAAAGGACAAACTCCAAAGATATATAAACCACATGTATGATAAATCACCTTAACATATTAACTGCCATTTGAGTTGTATTTAACTCATGCTAGTTTTGAGCCTGGGGCCTGAACGATATATAACTCACATGTCTCTTGAGAGTTGCGTGGTGCACAGGCAACTCACACTGCCATGCAATAGCATAAATGTTATGTGATGGGTGTTGGCAAAACCCAGCAGTTGGTTTGTGAAAATCTTACTTGTTGATGTTCTTATTGCTACAATTAATATTGACAATTTAATTCTGAAAATGTGGATTAAATGAATAGAAGTTAATAAATTTTGTTTTTCTATTTATGTTTACCTTTAAATGATACCTAAGCCTGAGAAGTCAAGAAAAACAATTTACCCTTATTAACTATTTTTCAAGTTTTCACATTTTTTACATTACTAATTTTCAAGTTTTTATGTTACTTTTTTTTTAAAGAAAACAGAAAACAATAAAAATAACAAATTTTTCTTTAAATTAGAAAGGATCGTTTTGTTTTTAAAGTTTTTATTCTATTTTTGTAATAAAACACTGTGGCCCCAAGGAAAAATTTTTTTTTTCTAGTGTGGTAGCCAATGTGTTAATGTGGATAAAATAAAGAATATGAAGACAAGGAGAAAGTACTAGAGAAAAATTAGATACTTAAAATATTCTGTTCTCAGTAATCGAATTGGAAAATATAACTTAAATGTGAAAGCTAAAACAATACAGCTTCTAAAAAATAACATAGGAGAATATCTTCATAATATTTAGGTTAACAAAGGCTTGTTAACCTAAAGCACTAACCATAATAGAAAAAAACCTGATAAACTGGGTTTCATAAAAATTAAAAATATACCATTAAGAAAGTAATAGGCAAGGTACAGAATGGCAGATTCATAATACATATCTCTGAAAAACACCTTCTATACAGTATATATGAAGAACTCATACAAATCAATAAGGAAAAGATACTCTAATTTACTAGTGGGCAAAAGTCTTGAATAAGTACTTTCAAAAGAGGTATCTGAATGGCCAATAAACGTATAAAAAGGTGCTGAACATCATTAATCATGGAAATAAATGTAAATTAAAAAGCCACGCTGAGGCTGGGCGCGGTGGCTCACGCCTGTAATCCTAGCACTTTGGGAGGCCAAGGCGGGTGGATCATTTGAGGTCAGGAGTTCGAGACCAGCCTGAGCAAGAGCGAGACCCCGTCTCTACTAAAAAAAATAGAAAGAAATTAGCTGGACAACTAAAAATATACATAGAAAAATTAGCCAGGCATGGTGGTGCATGCCTGTAGTCCCAGCTACTCGGGAGGCTGAGGCAGGAGGATTGCTTGAGCCCAGGAGTTTGAGGTTGCTGTGAGCTAGGCTGATGCCACGGCACTCTAGCCTAGGCAACAGAGTGAGACTCTGTCTCAAAAAAAAAAGAAACAAAAGCCACACTGAGATACCATTAGACAACCACCAGAATGGGTAAAATTAAACTGATAATAACAAGTGTTTGTAAAGATACAGAGTAACTGGAACTTCCATACATTGCTGGTACAAGTGTAAAATGAAACAATCACTTTGGGAAGTGTTTGGCAGTTTTACTAAAACTAAAGAAACATATACCTATCCTATGACACAGTAATTTGACTCTTAGGTATATACCAAAGAGGAATGAGTGCACATATCCACAAAAAACACAGAATGTTAATTGCAGCTTTATTTATAATACTCCCAAATTGGAAAGAACTGAAATGACAACAATAGGCAAAAGAATAAATGAATTATGGTATACTCATATAATGGAACAGTCTACAGCAATTAAAAAAATTAACAAGTACTTTGATGAAAGAAGCTAGGCATAAAACAATACATACTGTATGGTCCCATTCACATGAAGTTTGAGAACATGCAAAACTAACTGATCTTTGTAGAAGAGTAGTTATTTCTGGAGGAGGTATAGACTGTGATGAAAGGGTACTAGGGAATCAGAAATTTTTAGTACTTTGATTTGAGTGTATACATCTTGATATGATCTTGATATGAATGTATACATATGTAAAAAATCATCAGGAAGTACACTTATGATTAGTGCATTTTATGTATTTTACTGTTTGTATATTATTACTTACTTAGAAAAAAGAGATAGACAACAGATTTGATAACAGAGAGAAAACATATCAGCATACATATCACTTGCAATTAAATAAGAATTTACTCTGAGATTATATAATATTAATAAAAATAAAGCATAGAAAAAACCCTGAACCAGAACTTACTGGAAAAAATGTAAAATATTAAACAGGAATATATTATGGATCAACCACTGGATGTAAACATATCTTGATAGCAAAAACAGTATGGAAGATGAAAAATATGAAATTTCAAACTGTTCTTTTTAAAAAGTAGATACAAGTTGAGTATCCTTTATCCAAAATGTTTGGAACAAGAAGTGCTTTGGATTTTGGATTTTTTTGGATTTTGGAATATTTGCAAATACACAGTGAGATATCTTGGGGGATGGGACCTAAGTTTAAATATGGAATTCATTTATGTTTCATATACATCTTATACATAGCTAGATAAAATATTTTTAATTAACTGTGTGTTGTGCACCTGCATGTTGACTACAACCTGTCACATGAGGTCAGGTGTGGAATTTCCCACTTGTGGCATCATGTCTGTGCTCAAAAAGTTTTGGATTTTGGAGCATTTGAGATTTCGGATTTTTGGATTAGGGATGCTCAACCTGTAATTCCTTGTGCTTTTGAGTCTACAGATGAAAAAATTTAAACAAAAAGCTTGTTGAAATTACTGCTATAGACTATACATAATTTCTGTAAATAAAGAAAAAATTGAGAGCTCTGTAAATAAAGAAAAAATTATTGAGATCTGCCTAAGCAAGGGACAAAGTTCCTTTTACAAAGTAAATTATTGAAAAATGTTTTTTTTCCCCTGAAAATATCTTTTGCAGTGTTATCTTAATAAAGGTGAACATCTATTGCAGAGTATGATGCCTGAAGGCCCAAACTAATAGCTGACAATACTACAATTTTACTATATTTTTAATGTCAAACTTCTAAAATCCAATTACTAAGTTATAACATAATTACTTTTTAAGAAATAAAATTTCAGACTTATTCTTGTGACACAGTGACACTTATCCAAAATGCTTATGTGGGGAACTTTGGTCTCATTTTATCATTAACCTAGTTTTCTAGGTTTCCCTAATATCACAACATCTGTCTTACTCCTTTCTTCATTTTCCACTGTATTCAAACACTTTGTTCCAAGTTTTCCTAGAGACCTACTTCCTAGAACCCCCATCCTACTTACTCGACACAGCAGACATCCTGAATTTTCCCTTCATTGCTTTCCTTTGTGAGATCTTATGGTTTCAGGATCCCATGCCTTCTTACTTAGATTGCTCCCTTGTTTTGGTGAAGCACATTCTCCAGTGATCTCCTAAGAAAGGATAGATAGTGAGATAAAATTTTGAGACTGTGCAAGTCTAAATATATCTTTATTTTAGCCCCACACTTGATTGGATTGTTTGGGTACAGAATTCTAGGCTGGAAATCATTTCCTTTCAAATTTAATGGCCTTGCTGTTATAGTCTTCCGGCATCCAGTGTTGCTACCAAGAAGTCTAAATGCCATTCTAAAAACACATTCTTTTTATGTAACCTGTTCTTTCCCCACCTCTTTGGAAGCTTTTAGGATGGTCTGTAGCCCTGGCATTCTGAAATATCATGATGTGCTTTTTAAATTGTTTTTTGTGCACTCGGTGGACCCTTTCTGGAAATGTTTTTTTTTTTTTTTTTTCCTTTCTCTCTCTTCACCTCCTTTCTCTGTTTTCTCATTCTGGAACTCTTCTTAATTAGATGTTCCATCTTATTCTGATCTAATTTTTTTTGTTCTTGCCTACTTTTCACCTCTGCCTTTTTGTACTATTTGTCAAGCTGTTTTTTTCCTTGTTCACTTTCTTAGGTGGGTGGGCAGCGCTGGGTATAAGCCTGGTTGCCGTATTTTGTAGCTGGGTAGGGAAAGTTGACTGGAGGCTCATAATGTTCACAATACTGACATTCTCTCAATTGTCCTGTCTTCAGTACAGCACATCACTACCACCAGCATCCTCCCTCAGTCCTAAGTCTATTTGGTTTAATTTCTCCAGAGAATAAGGTTTCAGTCTTTTGGTAGAAAGAGAGGTAGTTGCCTGGCTACAAAGGGAGGGCAAAAATAAACCTTCAAATAATTCCCTTGTTTTCCACTTTGCTGCTCACCCCCATGTTTCAGGGTACCTTGTGCCTTCAAATCCTTGGAGTCTTTTGGGGTTTCTGGAAGGCAAAGACAGGTGTTCCAAATTTGTAGACCTTTTCTGCGATGAAGAATGGCTGCCAGAACTGTGCTACCTACCAAGTATTAAAAAACAACAAAAAAGAGGAATACACTTAATCTTTCCCTTCATAGTAGAGAAAGTAACTGCTTAAAATATACACAAACAAAAAACCCCAACTACCTACTGATGCAGCATTTTGAAAATCATATGTCTGCAAATGTTGTAATGGTTATATGGTTATTTTAACTAAATACTATGTGTCCCTTATAAAAAAAATCTCCTATCTGCTGCAATTGGACCTCCTTCTCCACCACTCAATAGTACTAACCTTGCATCAACTATGTGTAAGCCTTCCTTACTCCCAGTTATTTAGAGATAAGAAAACACGATGGGAAGAGTAGACTGTTCCCTGGGAATGACCACATGACTACAACCCAAGCTTAATCTGCTACTAACACACAAAGGAAGCTAAATACAGGAAGTTAGTTAAATTTGAATTTCAGATAAATAATTTTTGGAATTACATATCCCACTATTTCATTGCTTATCTGAAATTCAAATTTATCTGGGCATCCTGTCTTTCTATTTGCTAAATCTGGCAACCCAACACATTTAAAGAAATGTGTCCTAAGTAGAATGTGACCAACATAGAAAAGCTGGGTTTAAAGGAAACACGGTTATAGACCAAAGCATTCAAACCACTGGGAAAGTCTACTGCACTACCAAATAGGTAGACAGGGGCCAATGCTATGTGTTAAGTCTTCCTGGAATGCATTGGTTGTGGCCAACATTAATGCCAGCCTTCAATTAATTTAGGAATTTGGGTTCTCCAGGTAGCGGCTGCCCTGTTCATTGTGTCAGCAGAGCTCTGCGACTCTCTGAAGCCATTCTGGTTACTCAGGGTGCAACCATAAAGCCAATCTAGGGTCTTTTTTGATGGAAGATGGCCATACCCTTGGACTGCTCCACTTTTGAGTACCTCCCAAAGGAAGTTGCCCCTACTGGACCATTGCCTAATTAATACACTGTAAAACAGCAGTTGATATATTGGAGTTTCACAGCTGATACCACAGATGGAAGGGTAATATTTTTTTTTTTTTTTTTTGAGACAGAGTCTCACTCTGTTGCCCGGGCTAGAGTGAGTGCCGTGGCGTCAGCCTAGCTCACAGCAACCTACTGCCTCAGCCTCCCGAGTAGCTGGGACTACAGGCATGCGCCACCATGCCCGGCTAATTTTTTCTATATATATTTTTAGTTGGCCAGATAATTTCTTTCTATTTTTAGTAGAGACGGGGTCTTGCTCTTGCTCAGGCTGGTCTCGAACTCCTGAGCTCAAACAATCCGCCCTCCTCGGCCTCCCAGAGAGCTAGGATTACAGGAGTGAGCCACCGCGCCCGGCCCAGAGTGCCTTAAAAAGGCTCACTTGACTTTTTTTTAAATCAGCAATAAGACAGGAAAAGTCTATTTGAAGGCATATGTAAATTCTAGACATGACATTAACCGTGAGCCCATCACTGTTACTCCTTTACATTCCATGTATATAATTTTCCCATATCAAAACTAAATTAACCATACCTACTCTCTATACTGCCATGTATAATTTACCTTTAAAGAATGACTACTTTGAAATTTCAGAGCCAAACAGCCTTACTATACTTATTCTTTAGTTTTTGTTATTTCTTCAACTAAGTTTATCAAGGACAGGAAGAGATTTATTCTGCTACTTGCTATTATTTGCTCTTCTTTTCCACAGTACTAAAAGCAAGTAAGGAAACATGTAGCTTTAAGGCAGTGAGACCAAGATGTTTAAATTTACTCTAGCATATTTAAATTTTTTTCAGATTATAAAGTAGAAAAATACCAAATAAAAATATATGGCATTAATCATAAAAAAAAGATAATATAGTTAGGCTGACCTCTGGTGGCCAGATGCTTCATCCTTTAGTAACTGACAAAATGGTAATGAAGTCTCTGTTTGGTGGTGAGATAGCCAAATAAAATACAATAAAGAAATATTAGAAACTTTACAAAGCAATAAAGGTAGCAAGTACTCAAAGCATAAAAAGAGCTGGGCAATTAAAGGCCACATATAAGAAAAATGCCAACAAATATTAACACTATTATGTTCTTAGTTTACCAGTCGACTTTACATTAAAAACAAATGGTATATGCAGTGGCTCTCAAAGTATAGAATAGTTCTATGCTGTCTGATACTGTCATCACTAGCCTCATGTGCCTACCCAGCAAGTGAAATGTGGTTAATGTAAAATAATACCCAATTTGGAAGACATAGTAAGGAAAAAAAAATGTATCTCAAGAATTTCTGTTGATTACATTTTAAAATAATATTTTGTATATATAGTTAAAGAATTAATGTCCTTTCTACATTTCTCATTTACCACAGCTTTTGAGGCAGTCTATAGTGACTATTGGTTATAGTGAAATTATAAATGTTATCAGTATATTCCATGCATTCTTAGGCCTTTTTGCTTTTCCTGTAGCTGATTAACCTGAAATACCCTTCTTGTCTTTTCAGAAATTAGACATCTTAGCCAGGTACAGTGGCTCATGCCACCTAGTACTTTGGGAGGCCATGAGGGAAGATCACTTGAGGCCAGGAGTTCGAGACCAGCCCAGGCAACATAATGAGATCCCTGTCTCTCTCCACACACACACACACACACAATTAGTTGGGTATGGTGGCACATGCCTGTAGTCCCAGTTACTGGGGAGGCTGAGGCAGGAGGATCATTTGAGTCCAGGAGTTCCAGGTTACAGGGAGCTATGATGACACCACTGTACTCCAGCCTGGGCAACAGAGTGAGACCCTGTCTTTTTAAAAAAAAAAGAAAAAAAGAAAGAAAGAAAGAAAAGGAAAGAAATCAGACATCTCAATAATTTCAAAATTATGAGCAACCCAAATGCTACAACATTCATTACTTTAACTAGCATTTGAATACCTACAAAGTTTCAGGAATTAGGGAGATAAGGGAGTGAATAAATTATGACATATTCATACAATGGAATATTATAGCAACCTGTCTGTGCCTTAGTTTCCTCATTTTAATTTAAAAGTAGATCCAAGTTATCTTACAGGGGTTGTTTGTAAGGATTAAATGAAGTAAAGTGCTTAGAGGACTGTCTGGCAAATGATAAGGACCACTAAAGTCCAAGTTACTTTTATTAACATATCAATACGAATAAATCTCAATAATATTGAAAAAAGCAAGTTGTACACATAATTGTTCATATAATGATTACAACATGCAAAACAGTACAATATACTCATTCAGGGATTTATTCATGTTGTTAATATATAAAAATTTGTATGGTAAAGGCTAACAGTAAATTCAGAAAATCCATCACCTCTTCTGAGGGAAGGTAATTCAAAAGGAGAAAGGTGTAGAGGTGGCTTTAGTAACGTTCTATTGCTTCAGCTGGCTGTGGGTACTGAGGTGTAGGGGAGGGAAAAACGGCTTCCCTTCACCATCCTAGGTCCTTTGGCTGGGCTACAAATTAAGTTGACAAAAAAGATTAACAGGAAAAAGCCGTATTTAACTGCATATGCAGGAGAATCCCACACGGGTCAGATGACTGACGCTTATGTAACATCCTCAGCTACAGAAGGAAAAGAGGGGTTAGTGGTTTACAGGTTTGGGGCTTTGGGTTGGTGGTAGGGGGGGTTGTGGCCACATAAGTTGTGGGGAGAAAATAAATGATGAATAAAGGTTGTCTTGTTATGCAGACAGTCTCGCAGGTAATAAAAGTTATCTCAGAGCAGCCCTCTCCCTAATAGACACTTTACTAAACAGATTTTCCCTATAGGTGTATATTTCTTCTACAGATGGACAGATTTTCAGAGCTACTTCTCTGTCTGCAGTCTCTCGCCTCAAAATATGCCCCAGAAGTATGTTTTAGAGTGGCATATTCTGGTCTTTTACAGTCACATTTTGGGATGGTACATCTGGGCCCCAACAGAGGTATTCATTTTCGTCTGGTCTATTTTCATTTTTTAAAAAAGGTTTAAAGGACCTAGCTACTGCTCTTCTTTATCACAATCACTACCCTAAAGACTTTTCCATTCTAAGTTCTGCTTTGTTTAATACACTGTCCTTATGCACATTTGTAAACTAGGTCTGGACACCTGGAATACCTGGAACCAGTTGCAGCCAAATTAAACCGTGCATCTCTTCGCAGCGGTTCCAGACTGCCTCCCAGCACACCCTCCCAGACAGCCGTTCACCAGGCCAGGAACTGGGCCTTGAAAAGACCGCCTCCGTCTCCCTTAGACCTCGGAACGCCCTCCTCAGCCCACTCGGCAATGTCTCCCTTCTTAGTACCAAGGGGCCGCGGGGCCCAGCCCTCCCGATCGCTCCATCTTTTCTTTCTGGACGTCTCCCGAAACGTACCCCTCCTCTTGGGATCCCCCGCTCCTTCAGCCGGAGCGGAGATTGTTCCCCTCAGCAGATGTCCTGTTCTCACCGTGAAGGTTCCTTTCTTCTTTCTCAACTCACGCCCAGCCGCATGAACTCACTAGGCCTACCGCCACCAACCCCGTTCCGACTGTCTCACGGCCGCTCCTCCGCCCGCTTTCCCAGCCGACATCACTTCCACGCCAGCCAATGGTACCTCCCCTTAGAAAGCCACTTACCTCTGGGAAAAAGAGCACGACAGACGCTGCGCGCATGCGCTCAGACCACGCGGTTTGAGGGAGGGTGGACCCCATTTTTCCCGCTCTCCTGTCCCAACGCTCTCGCGACAGTCTCGCGGTAGTTCCTCCTCCCGCGAGGGTTATTTGAACACTCTGGCGGTAACCACGCCCTGGGCGCCCCGAGTCCGGCTCCCGTGAGTCTGAGGAATCTGTGTGGGGAGCTCCGCCTTGGGGTGGTCTTGCCAGCTGGAGCCGAGCGCGGGCAGGGCTTGTCCCGGCAGAGTCTTGGCGCCATGGGAGCGGAAAAGAGACTACTGTCGATTAAGGAGGCCTTTCGGCTAGCGCAGCAGCCGCACCAGAACCAGGCGAAGCTGGTGGTCGCGCTGAGCCGCACCTACGGCACGGTAAGCGCGGCGGGCCCCGCCGCCCCTGGCCTCGGCCGCCGCCCCTCGCCCTACCCGGGCGCAGCCTTCCCCAGGGGCCCCAGGGCCTTCGGACTCGCGCACCGGACTCCAACCTAGTTTACTTTGGCGACCCACTTCAGAGACCTGAGGTTCGGAGAGGTATGACGACTTGCCCCAGGTCGCTTGGGCCCAGTTCAGAAAGACCCCGAAGCCTGGGCGCCGTCCACACGGGTCTGGTCTTTGCTTTTCTACCCTGATACCCCCAGCCTCCGGGGCGGGGATGCGCGGACCGTTAATCCTTAGTCTGACGGTGAATTGGGAGGGAAACGTTGACAAGCACCAAGGCGACCAGGCACCAAATATTGAGCCGTAGATTGGATCCTAGACGCGGGGTTCAATGGTTGTTGCCCCTCGGTCTCCACTCACAGTAAACGGTCAAATTATTCTAACCTAGTCCCCCGGTTGAATTGATCCAATCACCAAACACCAAATTAATCATTAGGATCTGGCTCTTTCTATTCATGTAACTACTGTTTATTCCTTTTGAGTGGAGCAGTGGGAAGAATAGGACAATGAATTTTGGGAACATTATCTTGAGATCCAAGAAAAGTTGTAAGTACAAATAACAGGATTTTGAGGATATTAGATAGGATGGGAACGTTATATCCCGAAGAAATTGCTGTGTGATAGGAAGGCATAAATATAAAAGCCAGTGTTGATTTTGAGTTGTTCATGAAGAAACATATTTTTACCAAACTGATACTAAAGGCATATTGAGAATTCAAGGGTATTGAGGGAAAAAAAAAAAATCTAAGGAATCTTTTCATTGTCAAAATTCAAGCTTGTTTGCACATTATAGCCTGGAGAGAAGTTCATGCAAATGAATTTCCCTTTTGCTGGCTTGGTTAATTGAGAGTTTACTAAATAAAGCTTTTAATTTGAGTTGTGGGTAGCGTTTTCAGCAGTTTTAGGGTAATGTTGGGAATAAAGGATTTTTATCAGTGCAGTTTATGAATGATTTCTTTTGTCTTTCAGATGGATGATAAAACAGGTTTTCATGAGGAGTTCGTTCATTACCTTAAATATGCTATGGTGGTCTATAAACGTGAACCAGCTGTGGAGAGAGTAGTAGAATTTGCAGCAAAGTTTGTTACTTCATTTCACCAATCAGATAAGGAAGATGATGAGGAAGATGATGAGGAAGAGGAAGATGGTGGCATTTTAAATTACTTGTTTACTTTTCTCTTAAAGGTACTATGAAAACTAGCACTTTGGAGAAGTATTGTAGAAAATTTTGCCATATTAAAAGGGCCATGGGAGTTTGTATGTTTTAGATAGTGCAGTATCTGGTGTTTGAGAAAATATCTGTGAATGACTCTGTCTTATAACTCCAGCATTAAATTTCTAATGACCTCTTTAAACCAGTTCTTGTGTTTGTTTTAGATGAGTTCTTTATTTTAGAAGTTCCTACAAAGAGGAATATACTTTTGTAACTTAGCAAATACTTCTTTCAGACTGTTTATTTTGAGATTGTATAAATTACATATTTAGTATACATATGGACCAGGGTAGCATTATAGTATCTCTTCAGGTAATAAATTACTGTTCTAACTTCTTGAGTTCTGAACATACAGAGTTCAATTAGTATTCACTATTAAGGAATGGTATGTAACTATGAATGAATTTTCATTTGTGTCTCTTTTAGTCTCATGAAGCAAACAGCCATGCAGTCAGATTTAGAGTGTGTCAGCTCATAAATAAGCTTTTGGGAAGTATGCCAGAAAATGCCCAGATTGATGATGATGTGTTTGATAAAATCAATGAAGCCATGCTTATTAGATTGAAAGATAAGATTTCAAATGTGAGAATACAGGCAGTTCTGGCTCTTTCACGACTTCAGGATCCCAAGGATGATGAATGCCCAGTGGTTGATGGTATGTGTAGTTTCCTAAATCTTTTTTCACTTTTGTTGATTTTGTGAAATTCTCAGTAGTTGAATTTTTATAATGAACTATGGAAGAGTATAGGTAATGAATATATGATTCAAATAAAAATAAAAACCAAGTAGCAACTGCCCAACCACCCAACTTAAACAAAAAAAAGTTCAGTACCTTTGAAATCTGATTGTATCCCACCCCAGTTGCATCCTTCTCCCTCAGAGGTAGTAGCTATTATCTGAACTTTGAACTTTGAGTTAATTATTCTTTTAAAAACTTTTAAAAAAGATTTTAATTAAATCATATGTTAATATTTACTTAATCACATATTCATCTTAATGTTAAATTTTGCCTGTTATTTTGTGTGAATCATACTTTATTTTTCTGTGATTTTTTTTTCCTCAAAATTATTTCTATTCTAACATAAACCCACATTGATACATTTATTTTTTTAACTGTGTTATAGCATTCTGTTGTATGAATGTAACAGTTTATTATTTCTAATGTCAGTGGACCCTGTAGTTGTTTCCAATTCATTTGCTCATAAAAACAGTGTTGTTATGAACTTTCTTAGACATGGCTTCTAGTCTAAGAAGGTTAAAGAATTTTTGTAGGGGTGGATTTGTTGGAATATACAGTGTGCAGGTTCAGCTTTATTAGATAAAATGCAAATTTGCCACAAAACAATTTATCAGTTAATATTCTCAATAACAATGGCATAAAAGTTTCATTGTTCCTTATCCTTTCTAGTGTTTAGTATTATCAGATTTTTAAAAGCTGTTGGTATATATGGTATATATCATTGTTACACATCTTTTCACATATTTAGCATCTAGTTATATTTTATATACTTTGCTTGTTAATTATATTGTATATGCTATGTCAGGTATGATTAGGGAGAGTTGTCCTGGTTCTTTGGCTCCTTGCTTGGTAGAATCGCAAGCAGGGCTGGTGGGACCGAGTACTGACAGACATGAAGCACTTCCACACAAGTAGCTTTTATTGCAAAGCGAAGTAAGTCCCCAAAGAGGAACAGGTCTGTTCCCGTGAGTGGAAATGACCTTGAGTTTAAAGACAGAGTTTAGAAACTAGCACACTTTTAAGTTCAGTAGAGAGTGGAGACTGCTCTAATAAGGAACAGCATCATCCCAGGGTTAGAGTCTGTCCTTTATGGTAATCCCTAATAATATGTCAAGCTGGGGGTGAAATATTCATCTGTTTTGGGGGAAGTGAATAGAGATTCCTGGAATCATGTACCCTCCCATCTTCTGTCCTTGTATGACTGGCTCTGGAACTGTCATGGCGCTAGGGGGTGTAAGTTTTACTATGTTAATGAGACAAAGGTTACCTCCTAGGTTCTGCGCATGCTTCTGGTCAGGCAAAGTCCCTAACCTCAAGTTCTTGCTGTTGCAGTTTCTTTTCTCTGTTTTTATTGGCCCTCCGCCCTTGACCACATCCCCTATTGCCTGCCCTGCCATCTGCATACCCTCATCCCTACCTAATGTGTTACAATGTATTTTGCCTATTTTTCTATTGGGTTTTTTTAAATTAAAAATCGATTTTTTATTGATTTATTGGCATTCTTTATACATTCTGAAAAGAAATCCTTGGGTTATATCAATTATAGATCTCTTCCTACTTTAGGTGGCTCATTGTTTCATTCTCTTTGGGGTATCTTGTTGAACAGAAATTCTAACCTCAAACATAAATCTCTGGCATTATGATTTATACTTTTTAATCTCTTAAGAAATCTTTCTCTACCACTAGGGTCATAAAAATAGTCATATTTCACTTTTCCATATATGTCTAGGTATAGTTTGGGTACTCTTCTACTTCATTGTTCTCTTTGTTACCAGTTTGTTGTTTTTTAAGAGACAGGGTCTTGCTATGTTGCCTGCGCTGGCCTTGAACTCCTGGGCTTAAATGATCCTTGTGCCTCAGCCTCCTGAGTAGCTGTGACTGTGGGTGCTTGCCACAGTCGTTACAGCTTTTATAATCACTTTGGATAACTTGTAGTAGTTGGTGTTTTTTGGTGTTAAGTCATACGCATTAGATATTTGCTAGTCAACATGTTCTGGATAATAAAGCTGGGGAAGATGTGAGAAGTACAGATGAATAAATACATTTAAATACAAATAATGGGTTTTGTTTCAATGAGTAAAACTGAAGTTTTTTCTTTCTAGGACTCGTTAAAAAATCAAAACAATGGGCCCTTAACTGCCTGCTATATTAAACCTTCTCCTAAATATTGAGGAATAGTAAAGATAACAGTCTTAACCGTGGATTTTCCATGACTTTTAGGGCTATTTGTTTTCAGTTTTATCTTTCAGGCCCAGTCCATTGACTAATTTCTCATTCTTTCCTTAGAAGGGAAGTTGCTGGAAAAAAATGTTCAGCTAAAATTAAATGTGTAAGACTAAAAAATAGTGTGTTTATCATTTTAAAGACATTTTGAAATATCAAAATGTGAGCTATTTTATGACTGTAGCTAAATAAATAATTTCTTTAGTATTAAACTATATTGCTTTATTTTTAGCATATGCTGCTTTGATTGAAAATGATCCAAATCCAGAAGTTAGGCGAGCAGTGTTATCATGTATTGCACCATCAGCAAAGACTTTGCCAAAAATTGTAGGGCGAACCAAGGATGTAAAAGAGGCTGTCAGAAGGCTGGCTTATCAGGTAAATAAGTCTAATGTCCTGTGTAGACATATTCTTAAAGGACAAGAAGCCATTTTCTTAATGTAGTTTTGAAAATACTTGGTGCATGGTAATTTCTCCAATTGAGATTTTTTTTTTTTTTATGGAGAGTATAGGTAATTTAGGTAGAATCTTACTGTATTAAATGTGTTACCAGATATTAATTTTTTTTGGAGATTCTGGGTGATTTTCTATAATGGTGATATTACTAGTTATCTAATCTATAAATTATTGAATTTAATAACCATCTTTTTATTATCTTTTTAAGGTTTTAGCTGAAAAGGTTCACATGAGAGCTATGTCTATTGCTCAAAGAGTAATGCTCCTTCAACAAGGTCTTAATGACAGATCAGGTATGGTATGCATTTTTATATATAAAATTTCAGTAGATTTTGAGATCAGGCTTAATAAGGTTTAGGAAACGTGTCATAAATTAGGTTACATAAGCCTGTCATTCCCATAAACCTGGTAAAATTTATCTTGGTATGTTATGTAAAAAACATTTTCTATGTTTACAGATCTTAGTATTTTGGAGGAATGAGCTTATTTCTTTCAACATTCCTGTGTTTTATAGATGGAGGAACTACACTTAAGTCTGTAGAGCTAATTCATGTTAGAAGTAGGACAAGATGTCTTTTTTGGCCCTCTTCCTTTAAAAAAAATACTATCCCCTCTCTGTATACCTCGATATGAATGTATTCTGTGCATCAGAAATAACAATTAGGAATGGTCAGACCAGTATAATTTTCCTAAGTTTTTTTTCCATATCTGTTAGAGAATCTACTTACAGGAATGATATATTTAAAATTTCCAATTCCCATGAGAAGGCCAAGATGGCTTTATTGTGCTGTAGCAAGAAAATCAACTTGAGTTTGAAAACATTGTCAAAGGGCAAAGACCTTAAAAGCTAAGAATAAGGTTTGTTTAGTGATGGATGCCTGTATGATTCACTACTGCAAATAGCAGTCATATGTAATAGATGAAGTCAGGCAACAAGTAAAATAATAGGTATTATATATTTTGAGTTAACATCTGAAGCCCATTGAACCCAGGAGAGAAGGAATGAAATGATTATTTTGGGTATTGGTGCTGAAACTTTTCCATTTTTATTTGGAAATGACCATCACAGTGACTTTTGCAATATCACTGTATAAATATAATACTTTTTTCTTCAGTATGCTTTGTTCTACCTTTAAATCTTATTTGTATTGTAAATATTGACTTTATATTAATTAAAACAGACAAAATACAGGAATTGGAAGCTAGAGGGAGCATTTGTTCACCTATATTTCAAATGACTCAACAGATGCTGTGAAACAAGCAGTGCAGAAGCATCTTCTCCAAGGCTGGCTACGTTTCTCTGAAGGAAATATCTTAGAGTTGCTTCATAGGTTGGATGTGGAAAATTCTTCTGAAGTGGCAGTCTCTGTTCTCAATGCCTTATTTTCAGTGACTCCTCTCAGTGAATTGGTGGGAATCTGTAAAAACAATGATGGCAGGTATATAACAGATTCATTATTTGAAATATAATATTGGTGAGCTTCTGCAATTAGTTTTTTTCTGCCCATAACTTCTGATTGTATTAATACCTTTTATCTACTCCTCTTTTGTTTGCTTTACTCTGATGAATATCTTTATCTTCTTTTTTCATCTGGTATAAAAACTCATTATTTATCATACACTATCTACTTTAGCTGTGTTTTTTTCCCCATCATTTTAGTACTTTGATTTTTCCATTAGCCTACCATGAGAAAATCCAACAACATACACCCCTAGTGTATGTTTGCTCATTTGATTCTTTTTTTTGTGCTAAATTTCTTCATTTTCATGTGGGTAAGTTAATAACTTTGTAATTAAAAGGATGGAGGTTATAAAGCAAATTTGCTTCATATTCCCATTTTTGTACTTAGTTCAATCTTTTAACTGGATATAAAGATCATGCTTTCTTTTATTCTCTTCCTTTTACATGAAGGAAATTGATTCCAGTGGAAACCTTAACTCCTGAAATTGCTTTGTATTGGTGTGTCCTTTGTGAATATTTGAAATCAAAAGGAGATGAAGGTGAAGAATTTTTAGAGCAGATTTTGCCAGAGCCTGTAGTATATGCAGAGTATTTACTGAGGTAAAATTTTTTCTTTCAGTTTGGACTGTGCTTGTGTTGCTGTGTGAGCCTCTCAGACCCCTTCCTCAAAGTCACGCTTAATTGGGAATAAGTTAAAAATCCCTTTTTTGGACATGCAGGGATAAATAGGTATATGTGTTGAGTCTTTCCAAAGAATATCCTGTGCTGGTCAGTATACTGAAAGAGTCAGTATTTTTAGGATCATTTCCTCAAAACTGTTAAGACATGATTATGAACATTTCTCCATAAAGTTGATAGTGACGTGTTACTTTTTGAAATTAGTTGCTAACTATTTCTGTTAAGCACCAGATAATAAATATTTTAGGGTCTGTGGGCCATACCCATCTTTGTTACAATGATTCAAATCTGCTGTGGTATTATAAAAGCAGGTGAAGATAATGTACGTGAATGTATGTGGCTGTTTTCCAATAAAACTTTTATCAACTTATGGACATTAAAATTTGAACTTTATATAATATTTATGTGTAATGAAACACTTTTTTGATTTAAAAAAATTTTTATGATTATTTAAAAATATAAAAATTATTCTTCGCTTGCAAGCTGTATAAAACAGGCCAGATCTGGTGCATGGGCCATAGTTTTCCAACTGACAGGGTGGACCTTTGTGGCAGTTTCATTAATTTAAAACTTACTGTTTTAAAATTTTTTTAGAGTATACTTTTTTATTTTAATTACTATAACTACTAATTTCACTTTAAAATTATGCAAATAAAACATAATGCATTCTTGTCAAAATTCAAATACGGAAATATATAGAATAAAATGTGTAATTCTCCCTTTTACCTCCTACTTCCTCAATCCCATTGATCTCCTTGGGGTTAACAACTAAATTAGGGTTTATATCAAACTTTTTTTCTGTACTTACGTATATTTTTGAAATGCATACATAGGTTTCTTTAAAAATATAGCATGTTCTACATGTTTTATCTTTCTTTCCAAATATACTGTTGAGATCATTATGTGTTAGTGCATGTAAATCTGTCATAGTATTAACAGCATATCATTCCCATAGTATGGTGGTAACAATTTATTCCTCTGTTGATGGACTTTTAGGGTATTTCCAGTTTTCACTCATGAAAACAAAGGTGTGTTAAACTTCCCTGTACATTTGGGACTTTGTAGGGTTAATTCCCAGAATTGGAATTGCTGGGCCAAAGGATATATGTATTTTGATATTAATGTATAGATTTTTAACTTTATGCTTTTGAAGCATTTTTTAAAAAAGCTTCTATATAATATGAATTATGAGCCTGGATTCTCTTTGTTTGAAATATAGTTTTCTGCTATAATGGTCCCACATATAAGTTAGAAAGGAAAGCTATGAATACCTTTGAATTTCCCATGCAAAAATCCTGAATCTAGGATAAATACCCCAAATGTGAGCCAATATGGAAACTATAGCTTCAGCCCATATTCACATCATGAAGAGCATGTGTGAATCTAATAAGTATTTTAATAGCTTATTTATTTATTTATTTAATTTTATTTTATTTCATTTCCGGATATTATGAGGGTACAAACATTTTGGTTACATTTTATGTCTTTGCCTCCCCCAAGCGAGGTTTAGAGCATGCCCTTCCCCTCTACAATGCTCACTGTGTCCATTAGTTGTGAGTTTAGCGGCCCCCCCCCACCCCCGTCAATCCCCTAATCCCGGGAGGATATTAGTACCGTGTGAGCACCATAGTGTTGATCAGTTAGTGTCAATTTGTTTTTTTTTTTTTTTGTTTGTTTGTTTTTTCTGTTTTTTTTTCTTTTTTTGTTTGTATTTTTTTTTTCTTTTATTTTGTTATTTTGTTCTTTTTTTTTTTTGCATACATAGAAGATAAAGTTAGTGTCAATTTGATGGTGAGTACATGTGGAGGCTATTCCTCTGATCTGGTTCATGAGCTTTTATTTAGTCTTGGTTATCACTTTATAATAGACAAAAGTATTCTTACTTACATTATACTGCAGTTTCTATAACTTGATTTTTGTTTGCATTTTTTAAATGACATTTTTTTACCAGAATTGTTTTTCATATTACTTCCAACCTAAAGGCAACTAGCTTAAACTCTTAATTCTGCTTTTGAGTAGCTTTTTTATGTTCCACACAACAAAGGGAAACCTTTGTGGTAGGCTACTGAATATACAACTCTGTTGGTGAGAATTGGTATAGGGCTTTAGTTTTGGGTAATGTTGCCTGTAGTAAGAATAAAAGGTGGTGCTTGTTTAGTAGACTCTACACTAAAACAAGAACAGTGCAGATATTAGTAGGGCCCCTAAGATAGGGTAGTAAAAATTTCTGAAATTGTCCATATTTTTCTGATTTTTTTTTTTTAGAAAGAGATCATTGCATTCATGGATTACTTGTGTAATTGCTATTATTATTCTATTATTTTAAACAAAAGAATGATAGCTAATTAGACATGAAGGAAGACTAGATCTTCATGACTAATTGGATTTTGGGGCAAGGGTTTTGGAATTTTAAAATTGCTGCTGGACTTAACAATGGGGCTGTGTCATAAGTCAAAAGCGTTTAATTCCCAGGTAAACCTAAGGTAAAACTGAAAAATCATTAAGTTAACCATCATAAGTTGGGAACCGTCTGTAATTGGGAGAATACTAGTGACACTGAAATAATTAGCTATCAACTTGAGAGACATAAATATGTACCTTTTGAAAATTTCCCTTAGAAAATTTGAATCATTAATGAAAATAAAATTTCTCAAATTCTTTTGATTTCTCAATAAGTTCAGAACAATAGCATAGAATTATAGCCCAAATTAGTATTTCGTGGTGTAAACATCTGTGTATTTGGACTAATAGGAACTGAAAAATGACCCTTTTCTAACTTAATGGTGGGAATCAGCTCCTATCTGATGTTTCTTAACAGATTCTACTTTATTAATTCTGCTTATTTTAGTTATATCCAGAATATTCCAGTTGTTAATGAGGAACAGAGAAGTGATTTTTACTATATTGGAAATTTGATGACAAAAGAGTTCATAGGTCAACAACTGATTCTAATTATCAAGTCCTTGGATACCAATGAAGAAGGAGGAAGGTATGTCTAAATGTTAACACTTGTTCAAATTTGCATTTCTAGGCCTTGCGCAGTGGCTCACGCCTGTAATCCTAGTATTCTGGAAGGCTGAGGCAGAAGAATCACTTGAGGTCAGGAGTTTGAGACCAGCCTGAGCAAGAGCAAGACCCTGTCTCTACTAAACATAGAAAAAAATTAGTCAGGTGTGGTGGCACGTGCCTGTAGTCCCAGCTACTGGGGAGGCTGAGGCAGGAGGATCACTTGAGCCCAGGAGTTTGAGGTTGCAGTGAGCTCTGATGACCCCACTGCACTCTAGCCCGGGTGACAGAGACCCTGTCTCAAAACAAAAACAAAATTTGCTCTTCTAATTTCCTATATTGTAATATAGTCTCGTTACAATATGATTATATATTTACCCTAGCTTTCTAAAGTGCTATAAAAACATTTTTTTCCCTTTACTCTATATATTTATGTATATGTATATGTATAATATACATATTTCCAGTTCAATTTCTTCAGAATAAATCAAAATTGCATTATTTTGCTAAAAAAATTTGTATTGTTTATATTAGAGAAGGCTAGTAGCATTATCTAAAGTGTTTGATTCAGGTTGTATTTTTGTCATTTTTATCATGTTGATTTACTAAATTTTAGGGTGGTTTATGAAAGTTGTTTTTTTGCAGAATGTACAATTTTGACCTGAAGTCTTTACATATGGTTTTTTTTGTACCTATTGTAATAAACATAAATTAAAGAACTGAGACAAATGTAATTTAGTCTGCAGTGTAGATAAAATGTTAGAGATAAAATGTGTTCTGTCATAATGATATTTAAATTAAAATGGTTCTTTTTGACTGCAGAAAAAAACTGCTGGCTATTTTACAGGAGATTCTTACTCTACCCAGAACCCCAATATCCCTGGTTTCTTTTCTTGTTGAGAGATTACTCCACATCATTATAGATGATAATAAGAGAATACAAATTGTAAGTAATTTTCCTCATTGTTGATAAAGACAAGAGGTTTGGTCAATGACATTGAAGATTATTTTATTTTTTCTTTAGAACTTTGTTTTGTCTTTGTTTTTAGTTTTGTCTCTTTCTAACAAGTTTTTAAATTTCTTAAAACGAAATTTCTATCTCACAATATTTTTAAAATATTGTATTCTTCCTCTTAGTGGACCTATTATTTATTGAATCAAAGTCAAATGGAGCAGGTTTGGTAGGAGGTGACAAGTGGGATGAGGTTTTTCCCATGAGATACTGGGCACTAGAGTATTTGAGAGCTTGCTCAAGTCATACATACCTGGGTTTAAATCCTCTCTGACACTTTCTGGCTTTGTGACTTTGGGCAATTTATTTAGCCTTTTTACTTGTCTGCAAAATAAGAATAGTAATGAAACCCACCTTTCAGTTTTTAATAAGATAATGTTCATAAATTGATAAATACAGAAATAAATGTTATCTATTATCATATTATTTCCAAAAAAGTTATTTTTTTCTGGGGTAGCCAAAAAAGACAGATCTGTATCATTCTTTTCATAAAAATCATATAATTTGAGCTGCAGATTAAATCAGAGGTCATCTCTTCCAACTTCTCCTTATACATGCATATACATATATCCCTTATACAGCATTCTTTGTTACTGGTTATTCAGCATCTGCTTAAGTACTTTTATTTGGGAGGCAGTCTTTTCCTGATGAGCCAACTCCAACATCCAAGTGGTTCCAAAAGGAAAAGTCCGTCCTTATGCTGTCATTATGTATGCATGTGTACCCAAAGTAAGAATAAAAGGGTATTGAATTTTTCTATACTTAACTCCCACAGAGCTACAGAAGGGGGGAGGAGTTAAGGATTTTAGTTAGAGAATTTTAGTTTATGGCATCTCATTGGTTTTCTTTTTTTTAAAACATTATGGGGGATAATTTATTTTCAACATCTTTGTGCCTATTTACCTTTCTTTCAAACAGTTTCACAGTTTGTAGTCAGATGTATTATTTGGTCTTTTTATCCTAAAATTTTCTAGCAAACAGAATGTGTACCATTTTTACCTGTATATTTTTTTCTATTTTTCAATAATAACTTGGAGTTTTATATAGCATTTTGGCATTATTTGTTGATAGAGTAGATATATAAAAGCATGTACTCTGAATTATAACTTTACTGTTCAGGTTACAGAAATAATCTCAGAGATTCGGGCACCCATTGTTACTGTTGGTGTTAATGCTGATCCAGCTGATGTAAGAAAGAACGAACTCAGGGTAAGTCTCTTCGAAATTTAAAGAAATGCTTACGTGTAGTGGAGTTGTACAAGTCTATTATTTCTTCTTGCTGTACAGTTTTGAAATTGTTCTCCCAAAGTCAAATTATTATTTAATTGTTCAACTATAAGAGTATCTAAAATGTTATCAGACTATGTGAGTCTGAAAGATTTACAAATCTGTTTTTGGAAAATTACAACTTTATATGCCTGACTGCTTAAATTCTGGGTCATTGAGATATTAAATAATACTCTTGAGTTTGCTACAGATTTTCACATTAATAGTTTTTGTTTAGTGTTGAAACAATTTATATCTTTCCTTAGATGGCTGAAATAAAAGTTAAACTTATTGAAGCAAAAGAAGCTTTGGAAAACTGCATTACCGTACAGGATTTTAATCGGGCATCAGAATTAAAAGAAGAAATAAAAGCATTAGAAGATGCCAAAATAAACCTATTGAAAGAGACAGAACAACTTGAAATTAAAGAAGTCCACATAGAAAAGGTATAAATAACTTTATTCATACTAAATCTCAGCTGATATTAATCATCTCAACTAAACATTATTTTCTTTAACTCATAAAACTACCAGAATATATTCACTTTGGAGGGATTTATAAAGGTAACATGAATTAAAATGACAAAAAAACCTTTCTTCCTTCCTGTTCCTGTTCTATTTTTGGACTTTGAAAGGCCTTGATTAACTTTAATTATTGTAGCTAGGACTTTATTTGCTCCCTAGTCATGGTAATCTCTAGAAACTGAAGTCTTTTCCTTGCCAGGGAAACTAGCTTCCAGTGGTTTACTCGTGAGTTTTGTTTTTTGTGTCTTGAATGGTTTGTAAAAGGAAAATGCATTCATTTTTCCCTTATTTGTGGAAGACTCATGGCCTTTCTACTGCTAGGAAAAGAATTTCTATGGTAACTATAACATCATGTGTGCATTTTAAAGCTTAATTATTATGTTTTTAGAAAAAGCTAAGGAGCTTTGTTATTTTTAATGAAATACTAAACCTGCATGTAGTAACATTTAAAGCTTTTCAGCAGTCTTTTTTTTTAAACTTAGTTGTTTGATACATTAGTCTCTTAAATGGATTATTTCTTATGAAGAAAATTTTCATTAATGGTATTGATACCATTCTATCATATCACATAAATGATAGATATGTTAAAATAAGATAGGATGGTATCAATGAATATATTTGATATTAACTTAAATTCAGTCTTTTAGGATCTTGCCTTTTGCAGTGAACATCATTTATTATTGTACTTTTGGTCTGGGAAGTGCTGATTAGAGTATTCTCATAGAGAATACTGAATGGGAGAGTTTACTATATAGGAGAGTTTCATGAATTATGTTATGTTCTTGGTCTCTCTAGCCATAGACATCCCTACTCTAATACCCCACCTTCCCAATGAGTATGCCTGAACTTTATTTTCATAGCTAGTACCTTATTTCTTTTATTTGACAATGTCTGTGCATTATTATATACTATTAAGTTTGGGAAGCAAATTTAAAGCAAAAACTAAAAATATAAACCTGAAAAATGACAAACTGCAGGTCCAAATTAGGAAAATTAGAAAATTAGCAAAGGTGGTCTCTTACGATTAATATCATCTCTTTAATTTGACTGACCATTTATGTGTTTGTCATTTTGAGGGCTATAAATCTATTATAGTACAATTATAGCATAGCATAATAGATGCTATGGTCAGGGAAGTATAAAAAGGGGGCGATATCTAACCCAGGTAAAATATTGCTGGCTTCCCCAGAGGAAGAAATGTTTTAATCTGAGATTTGAATAAAAATAACAACATAATCTAACAGTTACAGGATGCTATTCCTGTGGTAATTCACAAATGTGAATTCATTTGATTCTCACTATAACACTATGAGATTGGTACTATTAATGTTATTATTTTCATTTTATGAAGGGCACATGACTTGCCCAAAGTCACACAGATAGTAAATGGTAGAGGCAGGATTCAAAGCCAAGCAGTGGCTCTAGATTTGTGAATGCACTCTGTGCTATCTCTCCTTGATGAATTATTAAGGGAATGTCGTAAACAGATGTAATGACATGTGTGATGGCCCAGAAGTTGAAGCATGCCTGTTGTGTTTTAAAACTTCAGGTCCATGTGACTAGAGAATTGAAGGGGAGAGGTAAGAGATAAATTTGGGGAAAAATGAAAAGCTAGGTCATGTAAGGCCTGGTGTAAGCAATATTATAGATTTTGTATCTTACTTAAGGATCATGGTGAACCACAAGTATTTTAGTCTTATGAGTCTTATGGCTTATTCAGGAAATGGATTGGAGAGTGGTAAAAGCTTAGAAAAGCATAATAGTTGGGAGACTGTTACAGCAGCCTGAATAAGATACTGACAGCAGATATGGAAAGTAGTGATGAATTTGAGAGGTATTTAGGAATTAGTAACAGGGTGAAGAGGGAGTCGAGAATGTATCCCAGGTCTTTTGGTTTGGACAGCTGGGTAGATGGTGATGATATGAAAATAGAAAGCACAGGAGGAGAAGAGATTTGGGTAATGAGTTAGCTCCCTTTTGGACATGTTGAGTTTGAGGAGCCTGTGGAATATCCAAAAAGAAATGTCTTGTAGCAGTTGTATATATGAATCTGAAACTTATGAATAGCTGGGCTAGCTCATAGATGATAAATAAAGTTTAATGACTTAAGATCACCCAGGGAGTGTGTATAGAGTAATAATATACCCTAGACAGAGCCCTGAGAAAGCAAACATTTAAGGGATGGGTGGAAGATATTCTTACTAATGCTGAATATTTCATCTTTCATTTTAGAATGATGCTGAAACACTGCAAAAGTGTCTTATTTTGTGCTATGAACTGTTGAAGCAGATGTCAATTTCAACAGGTATAGGTGCAACCATGAATGGGATCATTGAATCTTTGGTATGTTGGCCTCTGAGGCTTCATTTTAGCCCACTCCTCTCTCGTTTTATAAGTGGTGTGTTCCTTAGGGTTCAAAAGAATGAAAAGATTACTATTTTAAATACATGATAAATGTAAATGGTAAAAAAAATATATACATAAGTGGCTACTTCACATTGTGAGGATTAAATAACTATGTAAAGTTCCTGGTACATAAGTTATTATCTTTTGAAAAGTTTGAAAAAATTATTTTATGTATACAGAAGATAAGAATATCATCATTCTTTGAATAGTAAGAGGAGATACTGAAGCACATCAGGAATATTAAAGTACTAGAATCTTACTATATAGGAAGACGAGAAGGTTAAATTGTGAGCCCCGAAAAGAATTTGTTATTATATTAATAATTAACCTTTAGGTATTCTTCCATCCAAGTACTAACCGGGCCCGACCCTGCTTAGCTTCCGAGATCTGACGAGAGCAGGTGTGTTCAGGGTGGTATGGCCGTAGACAGGTATTCTCCATTGTATTGACCATAGGGACACAAGTACTGTAAAACTCTAGAACATTACTTTCTGATAAGAATATAATGCAATCATATGTAACACTAGTAGCCACATTTAAAGTAAACAAGTGAAATTAATTTTAACATATTAAAATATTTTATATATCCAACTGTTTTATCATTTGTATTGTAACTAAAATGTTTTATTATTTATTCAATATTAAAACTATTGAGATATTCTGGTTTTTATACTAAGCTTTACAGCATATCTTAAGCTGGACTAGTCACTTTTCAGGTGTTCAGTAGCCAAATGTGGCTAGTTGGTGGCTGCAGTATCAGATAGTACAGAGTTTTATTTTGTTCTGTTTTGGTGCTGCCACTTATCCAAAGCAAATTCTATATGTGCCCAAGCTCTTACAGGATTCTTCCAAAATTATATTTGCTGCGATTAGTGAGAAATAGCTAATGAATATTATCTGAAGTCTAATTCCTTGGCTTGTCATGAGTTTCTAAATGTAACGAAAATGTAAATGAAAAAGAAAATCAATTTATAACAGTCTAGAGCTTCTGATTAAAAACTGGGTTCTGCTCAGTCATTAGAATTTAGTTTTGTTTTAGAGAAGCAGGTATGTTTAGTGAAAAGTGATGCTTTTTAAGTTCTACTTGGTTGTTTTATGAGGACGGTACTATTATAAGAGGATGGTGAATTGTGGTATAACTAACTACACAATTGAAGTAAATATGAAGACTGTGTATATATGTGGAAAAGGATATACAATGTTAAGCGAAGAAAGGATGGACAACTGAATGGTCATAATGATTTTAAATGTATAAAAATCTATGGTTAAAGGTTGAAAGACTAATAGAGGAATGTAAACAAATAAGGTATTTGTATAAAAGAATTATATTTTTATGAAGATGCTGTATTTTAAATAGAAATCATAAATTATTCATTGAGCAAATACTTACTGAATGTCTGTTACATATTAAATGCTGTTAATAAAGTATATATGGTATATAAAACAGACACAGACTACCTTTGTTGATCTTCTGATCAAGTGAGGGAACATCAAATAAGTGAAAGCTTATGCTATTGATGTTTGCTATGAAGAAGAGCTATATTATAGTCGTGAACTTACTAATAGCAGGATTTGACCTATTCATGGAAGGTGGCTCTGGTCTGATCTTTGAGTAGGCATTAATTATATGAAAAAGGGAGGGAAGAATGTTCAATACAGTAGCTACCAGCCACATGAGGCTGTTAAAAACTAGTCCAAATTGAGATGTGCTGTAAGGGTAAAAACACATTGGGTTTTGAAGCCTTAGTACAAACAACAAAATGTAAGTTATCTCAATAGTTTTTTATATTGATTACATATTGCACTGATAATATTTTGGTTATATTGGGTTAAATAAAATATTAAAATTAATTTCACTTGTTTCTTTTTACTTTAATGTTACTAGAAAATTGAAAATGGTATAAGTGATTGCCATTTGTGGCTTCCATTATATCTATCAGACAGCATTAATAAGAGGCATCAAGATCAGACTGGTTGAACAAACTAAGAACAAGAGTTAACATGATATAAGATGAGTCTGGGAGACAACACAATGGGGAATAGTATATGTCATGTTAAGGAGTTTTATCTTGTTCTGTGAGCGTTGGGAAGCCATTGAATTAGTTTTATCAGGTAAAGGGGAGGTGTCTCATGATCAGACTATATTTCAGGAAGGTCACTCTGGCTATATTTTTCTGCTTAAGCAAGGTAATATTGCCTTTGTTTTTTTAACTGGAAAGTGACTTCTTTGAGTTAATAGACAATATGGAAATGAAGTAGATCCACAGAATCATACAGAAATTACCATTTTGAATGTGATTTTAGTATACTATTGTAAATTTCTTGCCCTGGTCAAAATTATTTTAATTTCTAATTCATTTTAGATTCTTCCTGGAATAATAAGTGTTCATCCTGTGGTGAGAAATCTGGCTGTTTTATGCTTGGGATGCTGTGGACTACAGAATCAGGATTTTGCAAGTAAACACTTTGTATTACTATTACAGGTAGGATTTACTTTGTGATAAAATCTCAATTGTGTTTCCTCAAATATTCCATGGTGATAATGCTAATACTCTGAATTTATCTATTCTGGGGCTTATTGATGATAATTATTATGAATAATCTTTAGGGACTCTGTAATTTTAATCTTTTGATGTCTTATTAAAACATCTTCAGAGAAAAAAGATGAAATGTCAATTACTTAAGATATTCTTTTAATTAATCATATAGAAAATATTTTTTGAGTGTACATAATGTGCCAGCACTGTTCTAGGCTCAGGAAAAATAAGGTAGGGAGGTAGTGAATAAAACAAGATAAAAGTTGATGTCCTAATGGAAGTTACATTCTAGAAGAGGAAGCACACAGTAAAAAATAAATGTGTAATATGTCAGATGGAGAAAAATAAAACAGAGACGGGGAAGGAAGAGAATGAGCTGTCTGGTTGAGAAAGCCCTCACTAATATGTTGACATTTGGGCCAATATCAGAGGGAAGTAGAAAAGTGAACTATGTGGATATTTGGGTTTCCAGGGAGAGGGGAGGGCAGAAGAGGAGGCCATGGGGTAAGACTTTGCTTGCCATGGTCAAAGAGCAGGAAGACATATGACCAGAAAAAATTGAGCAAAGGGGAGAATAATGGGAAATAGGATTTGCAGGCAGCAGAATGTCAGTGTCTTCTAGGAACTTATGAAGATGTCAGCTTTCACTGTGAATGAGATAGAAGGGAATTGGAGGGCTTCGAATAGAGGATTATTATGATCTAACTGGGGCATAGTGTTGGTGTAGACCAGGAAGGGGTTGGCAAACCTTCTCTGTAAAGGGGCAGAAAGTAAATATTTTAGACTTTGCAGGCCATATGGTCTGTCTCAACTATTCAACTTTGCTGTTGTAGTGTGAAAACAGCTGCAGATAATATATAAATGAGTAAGTCTGGCTGTTGTCCAATAAAACTTTATTTGTGGACACTGAAATTTGTATTTCATATGATATTGTAATGAAATTTTTTTTAACCATTTGAAAATGTAAAATTATTCCTAACTAGACTAGATTGGCCTGTGGAACATACTTCACAGATCCCTAGTAGTAGGTAGGGGTACATGTATGGAAGCTGGGAAACTAAATAAGGGTGGTATTCAATAATGTAGGAAAGAGATGGTGAAGGCTTAGACAAGGGTTGTGGTAACTGGGGACATGAGAAGAGTAATATAGGTTTGAAAATTAAAGTCTGTAGGATTTGCTGATAAATCTGATGTGGCATGTGAGAGAAAGAGGTTGAAGGTAACTAAGGATTTGGGCCAGAATAACTGGAGGGATGAAAATGCCCATTCCTCTGGAGGAGGTTTTATGGCAGGCAGGATGAAATAAGGAGTTCAGTGTTGGGTGTGGTAAATTTGAAGTTTGAGATACAGGTGGATATGCTGAATAGGCATCTATGTGTGAGTTTGGAGTGTAGGGGAGAGGTATAGGCTGGCAAGATGAATCTGGAAGTCTTTATTCTATTGATAATATCTGATAGTATCTAATGCTTAGAGATTAGATGTTACCTGAGGAATGAGTTTAGATTGAGAAGAGATCTCATCTACAATTGTAGAACCCTAAACCTCAGGAAACAGAGGCTGTTTTAAATGTAGGGGAGATGAAGAGGAACCAGTAGAGGCTAGGGTGAAGTAGACAGGAGGAGGAAGAGTGAGGTCCTGGAAAGCAAGTGAAGACAATATTTTAAAGAGGAGAGAATGATCCAACTGTCCAGTGCTGCTGACATGTTGATGAGGATTCATACATTTCTGGCAAGTAAGGGAAGTGTTTGGTGACTTTCATGAGACTAGTTTAAGTTGAGGACAAAACTTGGAGAGGGCTGAAGAGACAATTATGGGGAAGGAGTTAGAGACAGCCAGTATAGATTACCCTCTCAAGGATTTTTTTCTTCTCCCTGTCAGGAGTAATAAATAAAATAAGGTGATAGCAGGAGAAGGGTATGGGGTAAAAAGAGGAGCCTTTCTATTTTTAATTAAGATGGAGGAAATTACAGCATATTTAAATGCTACAGAGAATAATATAGTTGAAAGGAAAAAAATTGATAACAGAGAGAGAGAGTAACTGCTGAACTGATATTGTTGAGTAGGGGAGAGGGAATGGAATCAAGGGTACTAGTGGAATGCATTTGACTTGTAAACTTTTCGATTTTGGACATCTGTCTTTAACATTTCCCCTAGCTTAACTTGAAAAATATACCTCCTTCACCTCCCCCATGTTAAAAAAAAACAATGTGATTCATGTAGCCTCTGGCATTACCAAATGTAATGGGATTAAAAACCCTTCAAGGAACTTTGGTGCAAATTGCTTGTCAAGAGCTTAAGTTAAAGTGGCAGAGGAGAACTTTGTGTGCTCAACTTGGAAAATAATGTTACAACATGAATCATCATTTTCATGAAAAGATTTATTTTAAATTATTATATTTTAATTTTTTAACTAAATTTTTTCACTTAAAACATTTTTATTTTATTTTATTTTATTTATTTATGTTTTTTAGACAGGGTCTCACTATGTTGCCCAGGCTGGTCTTAAACTCCTGGGCTCAAACAATCCTCCTGCCTCTGCCCCCCGAAGTGCTAAGATTCAGGCATGAGCCACTGTGCCCAGCTGAAAAGATTATTTTATTTATTTTTTTGAGATAGTCTCTCTCTGTCGCCCCAGCTAGTGCAGTGCAGTGGCCTCATCGTAGCTCACTGCAACCTCATACTCCTGGGTTCAAGTGATTCTCCTGCCTCAGCCTCCCAAGTAGCTGAGACTATAGGTATGCGCCAACACACCCAGCTGATTTTTTCTGTTTTGTAGAGATGGGATCTTGCTCAGGCCGGTCTCAAACTCCTGACGTCAAGTGATCCTCCCACTTTGGCCTCCCAGAGTGCTAGGATTACAAACGTGAGCCATTGCGGGTTGCCAGATATGTTCTTGAAATTTGAGCCATTTTTCTCACTTCACTAATTTGACCAACTTGCAGGTGATTTTTATTCATACTTAAGGCCAGGTTATATAGCCAAGTTATTTATCAGTGACCTAAGTTTAATTGCATTAAAGAATATAGTAAATTGTTCATAGTAGAAATGTTGAGCTCTGTATTTTTTTTTTTTAATGGCTTTGAAATTTGGTGTGCATTTTTAAACTCAGGATAGACTCATACAAACTGCTGGGTTTTATGGTTTACCTCTGTCTATAAAGGAGTCCACCTGAAAACTGAATTCACTTAATGACTTCTGATTTTATTGAGCTAATAAGGGAAAATTTATCTTTAATGAATCTTGATAACCTAGAAGAATACTGATGTTCCAGTGAATGTTTTGTTGGTTAGAATGCAATGTTTTTCTCTTGATAGATGGGCTAAAATAATTTCAATATACTGGAATAGTTTTTCTGGATCTTAAAAAAATAATAAACTCATAGATGAAAGTATAGTTCATTCTCTTTTAAATAAAAGGAACAAATAATATAATTCATCTTGACTTTAATTCCAGGAATTTTTTTGACTGTGAAGATTAATTTTTTTCTTAAAGAATATAGCTCTAAATGCTATAATACAAATAAATATAGTACCTTTTAAAAATTGAAATATTTAAATTATATTTCTGAAAAGTAATGCTTTCTGTAGACTTGACACTATCATTGAAATTTGACTAAGAAAAATATATTATGCAGGGTAAATAGAATTAAAACAATGTACTGAATTTACTTTTTTTGGTGGGGGATATCTCAATTTAGGTTTTGCAAATTGATGATGTCACAATAAAACTAAGTGCTTTAAAGGCAATCTTTGACCAACTGATGATGTTTGGGATCGAACCATTTAAAACTAAAAGAATCAAAGACCTTCAACATGAAGGTACAGAAATAAACAGTGATGATGAACAAGAGTCAAGAGAAGTTGAAGAGACTGCTACAGCGAAGAATGTTCTGAAACTCCTTTCTGATTTCTTAGATAGTGAGGTAAGAAGTAATCCAGCCCTGTGATTATGAATTGTCATTTTCAGCCTGTATTTGTTTATGCTCTTTATATTTTATTTTTTACTAAAGTTTAAGCTTGGACCAAAATTTTTTATTTTGCTTTTTGAGTATCTTAATTAAATCCCAATTTTCACTTCAAACATACCTAATTTCTCACTATCAAATTGTATGTGCAAAGAATTAAAGTATAAACAAAAATTAAATGACTTAATATTAAAGGGGGTTATTAATTTTTCATCTTTTGCCCTGTATTTGTGATTTAGGGACTTGTAAGTTTTTTCCCCAAGTGTTTTAAGAAATAGTTTAGATAATTTTACATTGGGTGAGTAAAAGATGTAACATAGGTTATGAGATTGGATCTCTCTTCTTAAGGTACTCTTGAACTACCATTTTTATAGCAAATACAAGCATTTAACTGATTTAAACATTTTTATACAGATTGTATTTTTTTCACTGAGGTGAAAGTGGTAAAGCAAAACTAACAATTTTAAAATGAACAATTCGTTGGCCTTTAGTGCACTCACAGTGTAGTGCAACTACCATCTCTAATTTAAAAAACATTTTCATCATCCCAAAAGGAAACTGTACCCATTAAGCAATTGTTCCCCATTCCTCCTCTGCCAGCCCCTAACAACAACCAATCTGCACTCTATCTCTATGGATTTAACTGTTCTGGATATTTCATTTAAATGGAATTGTACAGTATGTGATTTTTTGTGTCTGGCTGCTTTCATTTGGGATAATGTTTTCGAGGTTCATCCACATTGTAGCTTGTATCAGTACTTCATTTCTTTTTATGGCTGAATATTCCATTTTATGTATATACCACAATTTGTTTATCCATTCATCCACTAGACATTTGGGCTGTTCTCCCTTTAGGCTATTACGAATAGTGCTGCTATGAACATGCATGTATATGTGTTTGAGTACCTGTTTTCAATTCTTTCGGGTATGTACCTAGGAGTCAAATTGCCGACTCATATAGAAATTCTTTAACTTTTTGAGAACCTGCCAAACTTGTTCAGAGTGGCTGAACCATTTTATATTCCCACTTTCAATATACAAAGTTTCTAATTTCTCCACATCCTTGTCAATACTTATTTTCTAATTTTTAAAATTTATATTAATAGCTATCTTAGTATATGTGAAGTGTGGTACCTGATTGTGGTTTTGATTTGCATTCTGCTAATGACTAATGATGTTGAATATCTTTTCATCTTCTTCTTGGTCATTTGTATATCTTGTTTGGAGATGGCCCTTGGTCATGTTTAAATTGGATTGGTTGTCTTTATGGACTTCTTTATATAGTCTGGGTAGTAGATCTTTATCAGATATATAATTTGCAGATATTCTGTATCATAGGCTATCTTTTCACTTTCTTGATAATATCCTTAGATATATACATATTTTTAATTTTGAGGAAGACTATTTTCCTTTTGTTGCTTGTGATTTTGGTGTCATGTAAGAATCCATTACCAAGCCCAAGTTATGAAGATCTATCCCTTTATTTTCCTCAAAGAGTTTTATAGTTTTAGCTTTTATAGTTAGGCTGTTGATGCATTTTCAGTTAATATTGTATATGATGTAAGGTAAGGGCCCAAATTCATTCTTTTGCCTGTGTGCATCCAGTTAGTTGTCTTTTCCTTTTTCTTTGTTTGGTTACTCTTTCTAGGAATGCCTTTTTCTACTTGTACACCTTCTGTTCACATTCTACCCATTATTCAGACACATTGCCCCTCCCATCTCTGGAGCTCTTATTTATAGGCACCTTCCTCTGGTGACAGGGATGGTTGCTGAGGGTTTTCTATGTCTTAGAAATGCTAAGCATTTAAATACATGTTTTGTTTTCCCAACATTAATAAAAGGCTTTTTAGTTCTTCTAAAGAATTTTAAGGGAATCAAAATTTTCATGGCTAAAGATTTGTCTAAAATTATTAAATGTGTCTAAAGTCATTAGTCCAGCCATGAAGAGATGAAATCTTTTTATGTGCCTTTAACAAATTCATAATAACATTTTTGGATTAGTTCATACAAAAATATTAGAGGACTGGCTACATTGTGAAGCTTATATAAAAAGGAAATACAAATAAATTCCTTCTAATGAATGTCATTTTTATTAGGTATCTGAACTTAGGACAGGAGCTGCAGAAGGACTAGCCAAGCTAATGTTCTCTGGGCTTTTGGTCAGCAGCAGGATTCTTTCTCGTCTTATTTTGTTATGGTACAATCCTGTGACTGAAGAGGATGTTCGACTTCGACATTGCCTGGGCGTGTTCTTCCCCATGTTTGCCTATGCAAGCAGGTATTGAGTCATACTGATAAATCAAAATCTGATTTGAAGTCAAATTCACATCCTCCATGAGTTATATCTATAATGACATTTTGTTGTTACTCTTTCTTTCTTCAGTGGATAAATAATGAAATGAGAAGAACTTATGTAGATTTTATCTGCCTAAGTTACTTGGCTCTTTCCTAGATGAAAATGTATTTTATCTTGTTGGTTGAATTTTATACATAAGTTTTTAGAATCATGCCTTTTCTGTCATCAAATAATGTTTTGCCAACATACTTTCAAATTTTTTCAATAGGACTAATCAGGAATGCTTTGAAGAAGCCTTTCTTCCAACTGTGCAAACACTGGCCAATGCCCCTGCATCTTCTCCTTTAGCTGAAATAGAAATTACAAATGTTGCTGAGTTACTTGTAGATTTGACAAGACCAAGTGCATTAAATCCTCAGGCCAAGAATTCCCAAGATTATCAGGTGGGTGAGTATGTTGGCCTATGCATGTAGATTACTGTTGTTTTGGTAAAGTAATTTCTTTCAAAGATTCTTTGAAATAGCAAGGAGCTGCATTTTGGTCTTGAGACTTCTGTCTCAAGCATATAAAACAAAGTACAAAACATGAAGGAAGTCTTTTGGGAAATGTGGAGAATTCATATGAAAATTGAAGTAATCAATGCTAACATTTTTGTTAATAAGTTACCAAAAATGCATCACCTTCACTATCCCCCTCCCAACCTAGTACTGGCTGTTAACCACTTAGAAGTAATGATCTATGTTATCCAGGACTTGTTGAATCTTTAAATATTGGCTTACCTGCTGTACTGCTGATACAAGGAAGGAGAATTCAAAAACTAGAACTCGCCTGAAGCTTATTCCGATTTTGTACTTTAAAGAAGATAAGTCAGTTGCAAACTGACCCAGAAATTGAACTTACGCTGAGTGTTTTAATCTTTTAATGGCATTTGGTCAAACTTGTTACCACTTTTGAAATTTAATGTATTAATGATTTCAGGTACTGATTAAGATGATAATATTGCCATTTTTTTAAATATCTATTCAATATTTAGTGACTGCATACTCTGTTCAAGTCACAATGTTACATGCTATTGGAAAGATAAAATTACATAGAATATTAGGCAAAATATAAGAGTCAGTGATATTGCTACTAAGTGCTTTAGGACAGTGGTCCCCAACCCCAGTCCTGTTAGGGATTGGGCTGCTCTGCTGTACCCGTCCCTGGAAAAATTGCTTTCCATGAAACCAGTCCCTGGTGCCAAAAATGGTGGGGCTGCTGCTTTAGGACTTTATAGAGAAGCGCAAGATTCATGTGGTAGGAATGATGAGTACAGCATTAAAACTCATTGAGTGAAAAATTCAATTAGGCCTTATTGGGATTTGGGGATTGGTTTAGTTAGAGAAGAAAGATGTTTTAGTAAAGGTGATAAATATGGATGATTATCCAAACCATGTTGGAACTGTAGAAAAATTATTCTGGCTTAGGATCCTGAATAGGACTATTAGGGCAGAACATTGTGAGTAGATTATAGATTGCATGAAAGGCCAAGGTAGGGAATTTGGGAATGAATAACTATTTAGGGCTTATGGTTAAAGGGTTAATGGGATGAAAGCTACTTATTAGGAAGATTAATTTGGTGGTCATTATGGTTATATGAGGTGAATTGATGAGAGGAAAGGAAAGAATAAAGAAATCAGTTAAAAAGCATGTATAATTAGCTTATAGAAAAAGAACAGTAGAAAGAATAGAAATTGGCATAGTAAAAAAAATTATGAATAGAAGAATCTAAAGTTTGAGAGGCAAGGGAGATGGAGGAGTCCTAGAAAACTCTAGGGTCTTAAGTATGGGTAACAGAAGACTTCAGAGGAGCCGTTGACATAGTTTGATTGGGGAGCACTCTAACAGTCAGCATTTTGGAAGTGTGAGGGAAGGTAGGTTGTGGCACAGGGCTAAGTTAAATTGCCCTGCAAGCAAAGGCTCTAGCTGATCCTAGTTCCAGACCTGGGATGTTCCTTTGAGTTGTCACAGGTCAGACAAGCTGGGCCATTGTACCTGTGCATCAGCCAGTCATTGGACGTGGACTAACCATTGGGGGAAAAGGTGCGACCTTGGGAAAAGCCTACTGTCCAGATCAGTTTTTGTTTTTTTTTTAATTTTTTTGTTTCATTTTTTTGTCTGGATCAGTCCTGCAGTTGGTAACCTTTAACCTCCCAAACACATAGCAGTTGGAGCGTAAGTGCTTCATTCCTAAAGAGTGGTGGATCTGGGCCCTATGTCACAGCATCGATTATAAGAAGTCAAGAAAGTGGAGTTTATTGAGGGGCTGGGCTGGGCTGGGCTATTAAATTTGGTTTTAGACATTTTGCATTTGGGATTATGGCAAGATAATTAGTTGGAAATGTTTGTTAGATGTGTAGGACGGTATTATAATCATATCATTTTCAATTTACAAAAAATTTTCTCTCCATTTTCTAGGCCTTAACAGTACATGACAATTTGGCTATAAAAATATGCAATGAGATCTTAACAAGTCCATGTTCACCAGAAATTCGGGTCTATACAAAAGTCTTGAGTTCTTTAGAACTCAGTAGCAATCTTGCAAAAGATCTTCTGGTTCTATTGAATGAGATTCTGGAGGTAAAGTAGTTTCTAATTATTTTGAATTAGTGTGTGTTTATATTTATCAATGTAGAATTTATGTAGTTGTATCAAATTATACATATGTTAGCATATTGTGACTTTTACTCATTTGAAGTAAATATTTCCTTCATAAATTTCATATAATTTTTAGAATGTTTTTAAACAACTTGATATGTATGGGTATATAACTTTTTTTAAAAGAAGATTACAAAATGTTAATGTTTTCTTTTATAGCAAGTAAAAGATAGAACATGTCTGAGAGCTGTGGAGAAAATCAAGATTCAGTTAGAAAAAGGAAATAAAGAATTTGGTGACCAAATCTTAGCAGCACAGGATACTAACATGACTACAACTAATTTTCAAAACAAAGATGGTAACGACATACTGACCTGAATATTTATAAGATTCTGTCTTTTTCGTCTTTTCTGAGATTTTTTTTTTTCTAACGAGTTTGGTTGGATTTCAGAAATGAGTGAACATTTTTTCTAATTAATCCCCTTGGGAAAGAGTATTACTGATAAGTGTTTATTCTACTTTTCAAGTTTTTTTGTATATGTTTCTCACTATATGACTATCTTTTAAGTTTTGCTTGTTTTCTAGTATTCACAATTTTTGGAATAGTGATTTATGATAACCTTTCAATAGCTGCTTATGGGACTGTTTGTCATTTTAGTTTTATGAAAAGTGGACTTGAAAAGACCATTTAAAATGTTTTATGAGGCTAACTTTTATTCATATTGTTATATTATTTCCCTTAATAGAAGAGAATAAGGAAGTATATATGACTCCTCTCAGGGATGTAAAGGCAGCCCGATTGTCAAAATCCACTCAGCTGAAGATTAACAGAGGTAGTGTATGAATTGACTAGTTTCATAATGAGCAATTTTTAATTTTATCTTCCAATGAAAAATATTAAATACTTATTTTGCAGTTTCCCTGTCTTTGTTTCCTTCATGATAAAGGTTTTTAAATGTCTTAGGTATCCTTAACTTTCTTTTTAATTCTTTCAGTTGTTATCAATTTTTCTTTTGTGCCTAAAGATTATAAAATCAGTGTTGCCCCAAGTGCTTTTGATTGAAAGGTCATATTGTAAAGGATGAGTTGGGTTAAATTAAGATTTGATTAAATGATGGTTTTATATTATCAGTTGTGTTCCATCATTGATATGACTAAGCATTATTTTCCTTTTTATCCCCATAGTATTTTTCTGGGCTGTGTTTTCCTTCTCATCTTTTTCTTATTTTCCCAACTTAATTTATTTCCCAAGGGATATCCAACAATAGGGGATTTGTTGGAATAAAGTAAATATTGACTATTAGGGAATCACGTGGAAAAAAATATGAAATTCAAGATCTTTTTATTGTTTTATTATTTCCTTATTACAAAAGCAATGCATGCTTATTACAGAAGAATCAAAGTACATCCAAGCAAACTACTATAAAGAACACTAATAATCCCACCCATGAGCCAACCATGATTTTAACCTTTGAAAACTATTTTTTACGATTTTTTTCTATGTAGATTTAATTTTTTTTCTAAAATGGAATCTGGCCTCAATGTTTACCAATAAATTATTTAAATATCAATTGCTGGATATTGTTCCAAATTTGTCCCATATTGTTGGATGTTTTCTTGGGGATAAATGTAGTAGTAAAAGCAAATAAGGGGTGGAAAAAAAACAAAAACAAGTCTAACATGAGTGAGTAGGGTATATAATTTTCAAACAAATTGTCATATTGAACAATTTGGTTTTTGATCAGATTGCTTTTAGTCAGATAATATACCGGAAGAATGCCATCCTTTTTTTTTAATAGTCAAAACTTCATGTATTCATGCTCTATCATAAACGAGGAACATCACAAGCCAATTTTGTCATCTTATCCTTGTAAATTTCTAACAGGTATAATTGATGCAGCCCCCAAGGTTCTTTCTAGTTTTTACATTGAAGTATATTTTAGAACACATATTTGAATTGGCTACGTACATGTTTAAATATTTTACAAGAAGCCGTTATAACCTTACTGATTAAAGTTCTCTTTCTTTAGGACTTGTTTATGGACCTAACCTACCTTTCTATTCTAGCCTTAATTTTTGTTAGTTTCTCCACACACCTTGTGCTATAGCCATAATAAACCTACTTTCTTTATATAACATGTTTTTTGTATGCTTCTGTCCCCAAATACATTGAACTAAAATTTGCTTCCTCCTAACTTGCTCAAAATTTCCCTATTTTCCCTCGCCCCCTTATAAATGCTTACAAAATAAATTAATGTAAATTTGAATCTTGCTTGGGTTCCTTTTCTCTATGGTGTTGTGGCTGGGAACAAGGAGGAAATGTGTTAAAAACAAAGAATTTAGCTAGCCCAGAAACTAGATTAAAAATAAGCAAATGATAATAAATTTTGATAATTATACTGTCTTAAAGGGCAGAGAAAAGTGACAGCTTCAGCTAGGATGAACAGGAAACGTCAGACTGCTGGGACTGACTCTGAAAGGTATGTTATGCTTGTCTAGAATATATAAAGTGGCCTGTCCTCATTTTTTATGTCTGAAAGTAGAAAAAATTATAATTTTCTTGTGAATGAGAGAAACTCAGTATATAACAAGATAGTGAAAACTGTAAATAGCTATGTCTTGGATGTGTAGTCTAAAATTACATTATCAAGAGCATTTGACTTATGGCTTGTTTGCATTTGCCTGTTGGTTGGCATGGTGTTGTAGTACTGTCTTTAATATGTTGTCTCAGTTTATATTACCACTTCTAATTATATGACTTTGCATGTATGACTCCTTTAATCTTGAATTAGCAAACTCCAGTGATTTAGACATTTGGATTCTCTACATTTACAATGAAAGAATAAGTCCACCTTTAATTTGGATTTATTGTGTGATAGAGTGTTTATTTTTGGTTTCTGTCAATTAAGCCCTTGTTAGAGCTGAAAGTTTGTAGCTGTCTTGCATTCATTCATTCATTGCTAAGATTGTATTGTGTATATTTTCAGTACATATCATTAGATTGTCTTGATTAAAGTATCTTTTTTTTTGAGGAAACTTTTTGTCTACTGTGTTTGAGGAATTTATTGCCTAAACCAAGGGAACTTAACTTTGTTTTTCAATTCCTGAGTTCCAAAGAAACCTCTTTTGGATAGTTATGGTCCCTGTTTAATTACAAGTTTCATTTTAAAAGTTTGGTGTTTTTTTTTTTTTCCCCCTTTCTTTCCTGTATAACACCAGGTTCCATATAGTATATAAAAACATTAGCTAGGTTTTCAGTGATTGACTTTGCTGGATAGCCAGCCAGTGCTTTTTGGTTATTGTTTGAAAGTTTAGTTTTAAGCTTAGTTAATGGAATCAGGGTATCAATTACACACTGATAGAATGTGAGACTGAAACAAAAAAGTTTTATTTATAAATAAACTGGTTTTAAAGCTTGTATCTAAATTGGTGTGTTTTCAACATCTGTTTAGTGATCATGAAGTTCCTGAACCAGAATCAGAAATGAGGATGAGATTACCAAGACGAGCCAAAACAGCAGCACTAGAAAAAAGTAAACTTAACCTTGCACAATTTCTCAATGAAGATATAAATTAGGAGCGATAATGGAGATGGAATCCTTTAAAATTATGTTCACTTCTTTGCTTTAATAAAGTTATCCTTGTGTCAAAATCAGAAAAAGCCTGAAGACTTTCTGCTATGTGAATCCATAATATTTTGACTTGGGCTAAAGCATTAGGATAGCATCTGTCATTGTGGTCCAAAGACCATCTGCATCAGTGACACAGATTTGTTTATTAGAATCTAAGGTGGGTCTGGGAATCTGTTTTTTAAATAGGCTCCCCAGGTGATTCTTATGAACTCTTATGTTTAATATCATGGCATTATGGGAAACTTCAGTGTACCTAGCTACTAGTAGCTTGCATTGGGAAGCTTACGACTTAGGTGGGCAGATCCAACCTAGATGAAAACGCCTCAGAACACATTTAACAAGTGACATTTTAAGGGCAAATGAAGTACTAAAAACTGGCTAGAAAGGAGCTTATTATCATCAGTGAGGAGGACCAGTATAAAGTTCAACAGTTACTTTGACTATTTGATAATGCTACTTGCCTCTTCCTAGAGTATTTGCATATGGGAGCCCTTATTTGTGATGATTGTTTCCTGGGTTAGGGATGTCTACATAAATATATATAAATCATGAAGCTGCTGCCTATGTTTTTGGCATAACAAAATGTTTTATTTGCTGTGGATAATAAATAATACTAGTGGGAGAAGTGACAGGAAATCCTCTTTATACACTAATTTGTGAGCACTTTCTTCACTGTCAGTTTCATTTACCATCTTTTGAAATTGGTCCTGTTTCCTTCTGTAAGACCCAGCAAAATACATTTCTTATTCCTCTGGTAATTACCTTTTTTCTATATTATTCAGAATAGAAATGTCCTAACATGGATCTGTTTTAATAATTGTGCTTTTAGGGATTATTTACCAGAGGCCATTTATTTAAAATGATGTGCTAAGATGGAGCTAAAGTAAGATCACTGGTTTTTAGAACCACATTGCTATATTATATACATATGTGCTTTTATGGAACTTACTAATATAAAGAGTCCAAGTGATAAAGCAAGAATGCTTATTAAGCAAAAGGAAAACATCGTAATGATGTAAATCAATGAAAAGTAGATGATTGTTCTGCATTCTGTTGGCTCTGTGTCTTCCTGTGCTTTAAATTCCTTATGAGTTGTCTTTTGTTAAATCCCTGTCATTTTAAAAATTGGGGGGAGGGTAGGGAGAAAGAAAGACTGAAAAGGTACATAAAATGTGCTATAAGGAAAAGTTTTTAGAAACATAATAAAGTAAAATCCCATTTACACATGGCCAGGCCATCCAAAAGGAAAGGAGCCATGTTCTTTTATGGACCAACATACCAAAGCTTGCTTTCTATAATATAAAAAAAATAAACTCAAGCACCAAACTTTTCGTGTTCCTACTATTTGATTTTTAGACACAATCATGTAGCCATTACTGAAGCTGTGGTTTGTACTATTAAGAGTTAAAGGTAGGGAATATTCTGCATCTAGAAGACATTCCTTTAAACTTTAAAATAAATGGCTAAAATGCAGATGTAAATCCATTTATCATTTTTCATTTAAAACTGGTAACTTACAGAAACCAAACAGTATTCTTGTCTATCAAGAGGCACAGATTTGCTGAAGAGTAAACATGAAATTGTGCCATTGCTCTTACAGCCCACATACCATAGGTTTAAAATACAGAGAAAGAGAAGTATGAGCTCATTCTCCTGTGAATGGAAACATGCTACTTAATGATAGTAGACTATGATCGATTTCTTTTCTATACATATATAACTTTGAAAGAGATTTACTTCCAAGAGATACTTTTACCAATTTGCTTCGAGGTAGTTGGTATCCACCTGTTTTACAACTGTTCATGGGTCAGGTCATCATCACAATCTTTACAATACTAGCTTTCTAAATCACACAATGTGTTATATATTAAAACTTTGTGCACAGAAATAAAACTGGGGACAATTATGTATTTAAACTTAGGGCATAAAAAACTCACAAAATACCATTAAAAAGAGAAACATCAAAATCTGTACTGCAAAATTCCACAATGGTCTGGTGTAAAACATGTAAAAAAAAAACATACAAAGAATATAATCAATGATTAATGCTAATGATTTAATATAAAGACATCACAGGACTAGAAATATTTCAAGATCAATTGATAAACGCTTATTGTTCAGCAGAAAGAATGTTGACATACAAAATAAGGATAGTGCAAGAACTGCATTCTATTTCTCTTCACTTTTGACATTTTGGTTATGAACTGTACAGCTCGCTAGAGATGCTGCTGTCAAATTGAGATTCCATTCAATGGGACGATTAAGGCACATCTTAATGGGGCTCAAAGGGCAACTTGCTGTATTCCCATCAGACAAATTCAGTTTCTCATCAGTTTTCATTTGTAGCATGCTGTAAGAAAAATTGCAAGGCATTTTAGTTTTACTTTAATTTCAGAAATTATCAAACTTATAAAAGAACATTCAGTAATATCATTGTTTGGACCACTAACCATTATCATAGATAAAACATTTACCATCCTGAAAGTACAAGAATTTTATCTCCTACCTCCTTACTGAACTGAATACAATGAAAAATGCCATGTAAGCTTGGTATCTTGAGAGGTCACTCACCACTGGACAAAAAACTTCACTGCATATAAAAATTATATCACTATATATCAGAAAGGACATTATTTAACATTCTGAGCCTGGCAGGATTCAACCATTTTAACTTGTCTTTTAATGGACCAGGACCAGAGCCACTTTGAGAAAATAAGGCATTAACATTTGTTGAACGCCTTCAATGTTCTAGCCACATTCACGTGTATCATCTCATTTGAATTTCACAAAAGCAAGGTTGTTGGTATATTCATCCTCAAAATAAACAAAAAAATCAAGTCTCAGTTAAATACAAATATGCAATCACCTGCCTGGAATTAGAATACAGCTCTTACTCTTTCCCTTGTGCTTGTCTACTAGATCTGTGATGAGGCTGGTAGGTCATCAGGAGTAAAAAATACGATTTTGATGGTGAAAGAGTAACAAGTCTAGACTTGAGGCCAGCTCATCAGAGGAACACATGGCATCCACTGAATACTAATTCTGGTTGCCTGGTTCAAAATTTTATGTTAAAGGAAAAGTTGGCTTATTTGGATTTATACTAGGTTGGTCAGATTTCAACATTGTTCCCTAATGTACACACTCTGTTTGGGGCAGACTGGTGTCTTATTTCACAGACACAGTGGGGTCAGGAGCACAGTCCCTTCTGTTCCTGAGTGTTGTTCCCACCTAAAGAATCTTGTCTTCCACCCTGCTTAAGCAAACCTTACCCATGCTTCAAAGCCTAACCCAAATCTCACATCTCTAAACTTGTTCTTAGTATTTAGTAAAACATTAATCTCTTCTAGATCTGAAGGAAAGAATGTTACATTCTTATCTTTTTTCTTTTCTACTTAGTCTAATATCAATTCTGAAAACATTCTTACCTCTATTAAAATAAGCAGTGCTGAATACACAGTAGCTGCTCAAAAATTCGATAAATATAAAACTCATAGTAAAACATCTGGGACAGAGCGCTACTCTTTAGAATAACAGAAACTTGAGAGTCAAAAGAGTAGTTAGTCCACCTATGTGTAAAGCACAGGTAATTGCTAGTTGTAAATATTACTGATAATTCACATCTTCAGAATGTTTATAAGTTATTTAATAGGTTTCTATATATACATTGCTCATTTGACATTTAATTGTGGTTAGCTCAATTAGACTACATCACTCCTAAGCCTTCTCCCACTGCAGGTGTACAAATCTTTCTATTAGTAATGAGGAAACAGGTATCTAGTATAAAGTGACAAGACAGAGTTGGGAAGTCCAGCATCCAGACTCTAGTAGATCGCTCTTTGTAACCTCAACCAACTGATTCATTTGCCATTCAACAAATCAGACTTGTTATTAACACCAGTATCATATTCCCAGGAAAACAGGGTTTCAATTTGTATAAGTTAGATACTAGACAAAATGACAAACTACCAGAAGCTTAGCACACATCAAAAATAGTGAATCATTTTTTAAAAACCAAAACATAGAGATGGCGATTAATAAATATTTAAAATAAATCATGGCTTGATATGTGACAAATGGAAGAAATCTAAAATACAATATTCTTGTATCAGAAATCTGACTTTTGAAAAAATTTACATTGGTTGTTAGACTGAGGTCCTCAGGGACCTCAAGTTTTTGTTTTTCAAGTTAGCAAAACAGATAAAGCGGTAATGTTTTCCTTCCTTCAAGGACTGCTAGTCTTCATATTTTTATTACTTGTATTTGCAAAGCAAAAGTGTTTGATGAACACCTTTCTGAGAAACTCTAAGGCAAGCTATAAAAATACAACTATTTTAATCAAAATAGCTTGGTAGGTAAGTTTATAAAGTATTAAACTCCAAAAAAAGAAAATGAAAGCATAGCACAATAAATCATGGTCACAGATAAAAACAAATTTTGATTTTTTTGCTATTTGTTTGACTAAGATGTATTCATCAGAGAATAATAATACTGTACTAACATTATTATTTTCAATACCTTAAGGCAACTTTTTCTAAAGTAACTTTTCTAGACTGTTATACTACAAATTTGGGTACAGAGACCCTATGGGTACATAAAACTATATACATGTATGGGAAGAAAATATCAATTAGTTTTGAAAAGAACCAGATGTTAGTAATGCACAGATTGACATGTTTAATTCATAAATATATACTTTAAGAAAAACCAGTGGGTGTCCAAAATTTGGGTATTACTGATCTATGGAATTCTAAGAATAGAAGAAAACAGCTAACTTTTGAAATGCTGGAACCAGAGGCATTAGAATATTAGAGCTAGAAAGGACCTTTCTAGAATTTTTTTTTTTTTAAGAGACAGGGAAACTAAGGTATAGAAAAATAAACTACCCTTTTCACAGTGTCTTAAAATCAGATGTATGTGGACTAATATAAGAACCTGGTTTTCTGATTAATCTAGTACTTACTCAGAGCACCTTTCAATTCCATTTTCAATACCCAAGTCAGGTTATTTAACATTTATTGAGTACCTGATAGAAAGTACTTTTGGGATACAAAGATAAGGAAGACATAGTCCATGCTTTCAAACAGTTTGTGGTCTAGAGGAATTTTTAATAAATATTCTTTTATGTTTGGAAATTAAAATTTTGACTAGTTAGGTTCAATGTCAGAAATTTGTGGTTTAATCATACATTATACAGTGTGAAAGATAAATGTTGCTCAACTTTTCTTGATACAACTTAAAATTTTTTTTTTGTCTTTCACGTTTTAAAATGGGTAATACATTTTTAAAATTAAAATCAATCAGTACAAAATGTTATACAATGCAAAGAAGTCTCTATTACTACTCCTAGTCCCTCTTCTGGGGCAACTATTATTACCATTGTCTTGTGTATTCTTCCAGATAGTCTCTTCACATTGAAATATGTACACATCTGTGTTTCAACTAACTCCCTTCCCCCTACACAATTCCATATACTGTTCAGGATCTTAATATTTTCAATATTGTTTCATATCTGTACAATGAATTGATTGTTTGATTCTTTTAACAGCTATATTCCACTCTGTGGATAAATTATAATTTCATTAGTCCACAATTGATAGACTTTTTGGCAGTTCTATTGCATAAAATAGCAATGATGAATATTCTTACATGTGAGCAAGTATATCTATAGAGCTGATGATGTCTAGGAGAATAGCTGGACCAAAAGGCACTTTTAAAATTTTGATAAAAGTTACCAAAATGTCCTATACAGACTGTGTACCATTTTATATTCTGACCAACAATGTGTGAAAATGTCTTTCTTCCATCACACACTAGCCAATAATGTATAATAAAACTTACACATCTCTAAAAATCTGATAGGTTAAAAAGTGGTAGGCCATTGTTTTAATTTGCATTAATATTATGAGAAAGGATAAGCATATTTTCATGATTTAGAAGCTTTTTGTATTTCCTCTTCTATATTCTTTGCCAGTTGGGATGATGATCTTGTCGATACGTAGTTACAAAAATTGTTTGTTCTATAGTGATTTACAATTCCATTCCCCTCCCATCCTGTCCAGTTTATTAGTTGTTTATATGTTCTTATGGTGATGTTGTTATAAATCCATTCTAAATTCTGTGTCATCAGATTTATTAGTCTTATGGCTTCTTTGTTTTATATCATGATTAGAAAGCCGAAGAAGCAGCATTTACGTCATCTGTGAGAATGTCGTTATATATATCCATATCCTGTATTCTAATGAAAGCTCAACATTAGGTCATACTCTTGAGAGTAAAGAGTTGGGGAAAAGAATATAAAGACCTGGGTCCAAGTTCTGACAATATTGATAATCAGCCTATGACCTTGGACAAGTAACCTTAGCCTTCAGCCTCATTTTCTTCATCTGTAAGGAAAAAAAGTCACCTTCCCTACTTACCTTATAGAGTTGTTGTGACAATCTAATGAAAGCCAATTAATGTGCTTTAAAACCTTAAGGAGCTGTATACAAATGCAAAGGTTTAGTTTACCATTGCATATTTTGGTGAAAGGAGAAAGTGGGAGGACAGGTACATATCATAAATAAGGCCTCTTCTCTCTCTGTCAAACTAGGAACCTAAATGGTAGGGGAAGGCTAAACAAGGTCTAAAATGGTTATGTGTACATCTAAGCCTAATTTCAATATTGCAGTCCCTAAGATGGGACCAATACATGGACCCTAAGATGGAGTCCAGCTCTACCCTCTGAATGGAAGTTTATAGAGTATATGCATTTATAAAATGTGAAAGATGGAAATCTTTTGAGGGTCATGGAAATCCAATTATCATTTGTGATTTAATGACTACAAATGTAATACATCTAGCTCTAATAATTTAAACTTGTCTTACTTATCACTGGAGATATTGTGATCATTCACTTCTGTCATACAGACAAACTTTAATGTTAGCTAGCCAACTTGCAGGAGACAAATTTTGGTGCAACCAAGACAAGTCTGAAAATATCATTTACAGAACAATTGCTACATGCCAGGCACTATGTTAAAAGGCTTTTTTACATTGCCACATTCAATCCTAACAATCACCCACTGAAGCTCAGGGAAGTAAAATGACTTACCCAAGTCATATAACTCTTAATAATAAATGGAAGTTTTCAGGGGCTATGATCTATTACCCTGTACTGCATAGTAACTTTTAGATTGTTCTAATTCTGTCATGATTCTCCTTTCATGTTAGTACTCAATTATATATTTCTTCAGAATACCTAACATGTGAGATTATTATGAACAAGTGTGTGGTTTACAGGATTCAGACGAAAAGGGCTACAGCTATACCCCTATCCAGGAAAGCTATATATTTAGCACATGAATATTCCTCATGGCGTTAACCAAATAAGACGCTATTACTCGTATCCTTCACTTCCTTAAGGAGAAAAAGTGTCAGGGCATAGACCGACATGTTTTTGAGAGCTACCATATATTCCTTAAGTTAAGAATTTCAGGAAACACAAGTTTGTATTTTCAAAGGCAGAAGTGAACTGTATGCACAGATAAACTCGATTCCTGTATAGGATTAGGGCTTTGAATAGTTACTCTAATATACCAAACACCATTCAAATTTGAACTCATCTGTTTAAATCCATATTCTGCATGACAGTTTACTTTCCTCTGGAAATGGTGTCTTCTAAATGTTAATAGAGTAAAAATTCACTATTTTGGTTATTACGGTTAGCTCTATCCTGCAGCCTGGTGTCTCCACATATCTATTCAAACATCTTACAGGGTTGTTAAATGCACAAAACTAGATGAGAGAAACTTCATGAAGTAGATAAGTATATTCCCGTATTTTTGATGCAATAAAAGTTATAAAAATTACAAGTCATTGGTCTGCTAGACTGATTTGGATAGTTCCTAGGTTCCAGGAAGTCTAGAGGCCCTTGCCACAAAGCAAAGCGTTTCAGTTCTATGAGGAGCCAGCAAGTGTTCATCAGCAGGTCTGTGTGGTGACTGCAGTCAGAATTTACTCATCCTTCCCTCAAACTCTTAACTAGTACCTACCTAGTATATTAGGAATATAAAAAGGAATGTGATGGTGTCTGTCTTCAAGGGTTTTCCAGCTTGATAAGGAGGCAGGGAGAGAAAGTATTCATATATTACCAGAATAAGAAAACAGTATGCGATAAATACAAAAGAGTGACTAAGGACTAAGGTATTACAGAAAAGGGGAAGATTAATCCCCAGCAGAGTGAGGAGAGTAGGGGAAGAAACATTTGAAAAAGGTCTTTAGAGATGAAGATTTTAGTAAATTGGGACAGAAGGAGGATTTGTAGAGCCTGAGTTCTGATCCTGAGTCCAGTCACCGACCAGCTGAGTGGACATTCCTTAATCTTTCTAAGCTTTAACTAGAGAGTGAAAATTAAAGTCACCACCTCTTAATGGTAATATGATTAATAAATGAGTTTATGTAAAGCACTTTGCATAGAGAATGGAATGCATCTAAAATGCCTGGCCCACTGACTGGACACATAGTAGGAACTCAATAAATGTGAGTTAATGTTAGTACTATTAACAAAACATAAGAAAATCAAAAGGCACATGTGTCTTCATTGGGGATAAAATATGGCAGATTTGTGTATGATTTGTTTCTGCAATGTCCACTGTATTAGGTATTCCTACAATTTTTATAGACAGATAATACAATGATTTAGTTTGTGTAGACAGATAACACAACAGTTTAATTTTGAATCCCTGGGCTTAAAGGGGGTCAAATGTAAAAGAACCATAGGATCTACCCAGGTAAACATGGTTTGTTGGGGTGACCACAAGGTGTAAAATTTGAGTAAATCCTTTCTCTTGGTTGGCAAACAGCTAAGTTTAGACTGGACTTTTTTTTTTTTTAAAGATAATTTATTGCAAGACTGAAATTTTCCTTCGGTAGGCTACTGATGTTAAAGGCTTTGGTAGATTCAGTGGGAGATTTTATAGATTTTTTTTTTACTTGCTTATAATTATCCGATGTGATTACTTGGAGTAGAACAACATGGTGGTTAAGAGCAAATCTTTGCCA